>OZ035837.1:34026428-34343928 GCA_964034765.1 Knipowitschia caucasica | reverse complement strand
TTATATTTTTTAAACTAAGAACAGTAAAACCTTACTGTCCATTCCTACCTGTGACGTCCGAGCCCAGACCACACTGTCCGGCTGTGTTCTCGCCCCACATGTAGACGCTGCCCTGAGCCGTCACTGCGCCACAGTGGAAACCTCCGGCAGTGACCCGCACCACTGCTCTCCCCTGAAGACAGACCTCCAGGACCGGGGCAGCCAGCGGGACACTCTGCCCCCTCCACAGCAGCTCCCCAAACGAATACACCAGACCTCCTAGAGCAAACCAAGACCAGGAAGTAAGTAAGTAACAAGAAAGCAGAGAAAAGGCAATACAAGTAAAGAAATTCTCATAGTAACGGCTGGGGATGCATGATATATCGGTATAGGTATTGATATCGGAATGTTCAACATTTTTTAATGGCCGATATCTGCCTCGGGCCGATGAGTAAAATTAGGCCGATAACCACAGCCGATGTGTATTGTTGGATGGCAGCTGACATCACGCAGTTGTGGCAACTGCTCGTATCAAGTGGAAAACTTAGGGAGTCTCTATGATTTCTAAAATGTATTTCTGTAAAGTGTGTCGATTTTTAGGAAAATGCCTGAAATGCGTTAGCATAAGCAGCCTACGTAGCATCTGCCACAAACAGTTTTCACTTCACCGACTTTCATAGATACAATGCAGTATTTGTGTGTGGTATACGGTTGTAGTAACCAAAGCAACAGGGAGAAAGAAATGTAAAATACATGTTTTATCTCAAACCAAGGTGTTAGCTTACAGCTGCGGCGCCTCTGTACAAACTTTTATCAACTCAGAATAAAAAAACAAATATTAGTCATTGGCCAAAA
The DNA here is from genome assembly GCA_964034765.1 of Knipowitschia caucasica. NCBI lineage: Eukaryota > Metazoa > Chordata > Actinopteri > Gobiiformes > Gobiidae > Knipowitschia > Knipowitschia caucasica. Next base: position 34,343,094 of record OZ035837.1, on the reverse strand, counting down.
CAGAAAATATAATATTGGATATCAAAATCGGCCAACATTTTATATTGGTGCATCCCTAGTATTGGCACAAAATCAAACAGCTGAATGGGCCTCACAGCAATAAATCAAAATGTTTATTTCCAACAACAATAAAAAAAATAAAAAAAAATAGAATAACAGTTTTGAAAACGGGTTGGATGAAGCCAACATTTCTGAATGTCCGAACCCCCCAATGAGGCTTATTTTAACTGCCCATTTCAATTATTTACAGTTTGAATATCACATTCTCAAGCAAATCAGTGCTAGAGCTGTGTCTGTAACGTGAAGGTCTTCTACACGCAGTTTAAGACATTAGTATGACAGATATAATGTAATTGGAAAAAACAGACCCCTCTCAACTTGAAATTTAATCCTTTAGAATTGCCAGAACAGATAACACAGTCACATTAGATTGATGTACCTTAAGGTAAACTGTAAGATAAGACACTCTGTATTCCTCCTTTGCTTTGTTTTGTATAGATTCACCTTATCTGTTGTGATGACAGATTGTAGCCAGTGTAATTTGATCCCATTCCTTTTGCACACTCACCTTGTGAAAGCAGGACTCCATGGTTCTCTCCCAGGGCAGTCTGAAGGACAGGCCTGGACAGGAGCACCCTCTCTGGGCTCAGCTGCTCGTAGTGGCCCCCTGAATGCCACACATGCAGCAGTCCTCGCTCTGGAGGTGAGGGTGGCCGGTCCACCTCAGAGCTAGAACCATTCAAACATTCATTTACAAAAACAAAACAACACTGATCTTCACCTGTCTGTTGGTTAAAGGTTGACGAGTCCAAATGGATTTAATTTAATGTTTGACGTGAGAGTTGTAAGTGCCAAGTGCGTGCCAGTTCATTCATCCAAGAATTGTTTTACTCTCTCAAGTACCAACATGTGCAGCGCCTCCAGGGAGTGGCACATGGTGTTAACAGGTAAACCTATTACACCTTGAGGACGACATTAGTGCTGAGAATAACAGGGTCCTATTTAGTCAATATAATCAAACATTATGCTGTGATATTATTTGTGTATCTAGAACCAAAGAATTGAATGAAATGGCAGATTTAGCATGTCACAGTTAAATCATTACCAGCTCAAACTTAATATGACGCCGCATCATAAGCACAGCAAACTATTTAACTCTTTCATCCGCTTATAATAAAGCAGCAAAGCAATGGCAGCTTGTTATTGCCCTTAGCAGATATAATTGAGGCACATTTTACCTCTGCTCTGTCCTCTCCATCACAGTGGACAGATATAGCCACAAGAATGTATTGCTTGCATCCTCTGCCTCGGGTGTCCAGTGTATTGCCAAGGATGAATCGTTTTCCTGGCCAATATCACATCATTGAAAGCTGTCTTTCTGGATAAATAGATTTCCGCTGCATATTCAGACACCTGTCAAAAGCACAAAATCAGTTTGTTATTATTATTAGTTACTATCAAAGTCTATGTGTAGCCGAAAACAGTAGGCTAAGCAAGTCAAAACTAGTGCAATAACGCTAACTAGTTGTTTTTTGTTTATTTTTGCAGTAGGAAGTTTTTTGCGAGTTCCATCATGGCCCAAGGTCTGTAATTAATCTAAGTAAAGCGCATTAGAAGAGCAGATTAAGCCACGTTTCTTTGCATTTCACTTTCGAGGGTCAAGACATCAGTATACAGACTTTATAAAAAGGTATAAACAAATATTAAACAAGAGTGCATGCATTTGCTTTGGGCGTGGAAATAGTGATCAGCAAGTGTGGGAAAAGTAGTTAGCTAGCTTGATCTCGGCTAAAACGCGGGTTAAACTTACCATGTATCCGTCTGGTTCCGGTTGTTATAACGCGACAGTTTCGGTAAGCTTTGTTTAAAAGAGTTTCCATGATTGAGAAATATTGCGGTTAAATAATATGACCCCAAACACGCGATAATCTGTGCAGCGCAAGAAGAGCAGAAGTTGACAGCTCTGTGTTGTTCTGTTTTGAGGCTGCTGTGACGGAAGCCGCACGGGGACAAAAAATGCGTTTCGCCTCACCTGTTGCTTCTGCGGTAGTGAAGAATGTTGTAAATATTTAACCAAGCTGTGTGTGTTTAATGACACTAAGGGGGATGTTGTCAAATTCTGAGTTGCAGGAATGTTGTTGTGTGTAACGATCAATAACAAATCAATGCAGAAAGATAAAAATCATTAAAGCTGCAGTACGAAAGAAAACTATAACTTTCCTTGTGAAGAAACGCTTTTTGCTTTGGTTCATCTGAACCATTGATGTCATATTACAGCATGACATCAATTTACAGTGCAGACAAGCAAACTCGTCAAATCATATCAGTGGAAAGTTGACTCAGACTATAGACTGTAAATAGTTAGTTATGTTAACTGTTAGTTAGTTATATAAACTAATATATATATATATATATATATATAAGTTTTAATTAGTAACAACATTGAAAACATCTGTATTAAATAATTCTACTGCCATAACAAAGTAACATCTAAGTTGAGAAACACCTTTAAAATTAACATAGTAACATGGGTTTGTGTTAGTTTTAAACGGGAATTATACAAAAGATATAATGTGATAAATAATTGTGTTCCTATTATTTATAAATCAAAATAGGCTTTTAAAGATATACACAGCACTTGTTGTAGGCTACTTGTTTTTGTTTATTAAATGTGCTATAGGCTGGATTTTGGATTTATAGGCTGCATAAAACTATTATAAAACAACAAAGCTTATATACTGGGGAGAGTAAATTACATGTTTCCACTGACTTCTTACAGCCATACAGTATGTTCCACTTCAACCATTGCATCAGTCCAGCTCTAAGGTGGCAGAATAAACTTGTTGCATGGTCAAAGCGATAGCAAGCTATTCTTAAAAGCTAAAGAGAACATTTTATTATCACCATAAGAAATTAAAATTCCACTTCTTTTCTCACCTCCTTGCAGACATTTAGGGAACATAATAAAAGTGGCTCTTCAAAGTGAGCTGTATGGTTCTCACAGACTAATGAGGAAATGAAAATAGAACACAGATTCTAAAGTTTATTGGACAAAATTACCCCTGCAGTGGCTTTGACAAACTACGACCTTCCTTTGCCATGTTCCACCAATGTTCGTGATCAAATCTAGTTTTTGGGTTTAGTGCTTTCAGTATAATAGTGTCCGGCAGGTTTTGGCTCCCCTTTTTATGGCCTGTAGTAAAAGCAGCAGAGGAAAAAAACGAACAGGGACTGGGAATGCGCACGCAGCCTAATGCAAGGGGTTTTCGTGAAGCCGAGCATGACGCATAAAGGCCACATCTGCTGCAGTAGTTTGTCAGCTCTCACCTCTGGGTCCTGTCTGAACTAAAAAACTTAAAGCTGGGGTACCTCACTTTGAAACCACAAAAACTGTGTGATAATATTTATTAGAACCATGAATAATATCCATCTAACTAGATTCTCACTTTCAAAACCTTCTCGTCTTTACATAACATTGTTCGTACAGAGAAGTGGTGAATATAGGACTTACCTCACTATTCGCCCTCAGCCCAAAGCGTGAGACACAGAGTTCTTTCTTACAAATACAAACAATAACCTCTTAAAATGAGATGAAGACAGACAGCGTGTTTTGCTTTTACAAGATTCCTTCTGTTGGGTTATTTACAGCCTGTTTTAAAAAGTGATGTACTCCAGCTTTAAGCCCAGTACAAGCAGTGACTTTTCAGATAATCACCAGACATACAATGGAAAATCAATTAATAAATATACAGCATTAGGATGCACCCAAGCAATTAACACAATCCTTTGAACAACCACACAACCACACACACACACACACACACAAAATTGGTATGAGTCACAAAAACACATGTGCACATTCACGTGACTACAATTGAGAGGATTAAGTGAACAAGTTTTGTGTGGAGGAAGGCTGAGCAAACATCAAGCAAAAATAAATGTACTTACAGCTTTTAACGTGTGTGTTTTTCTGTCTACTCTTATAAGCTACAGCCAGCACAAATTATGATGGTAATGAGTTTGATAAATGTTGAATGTCTTATGCTATAATACAATGTTGACTGTGGTGGCCGATACAATAATAAGCCTACATAAATGTGCTTTCCATGATATCAACGGTAAATTGTGACACAAATCCAGCAAAGTAGAACTGTAACAAATACATAAGAAAACCTTTGTTTAAAAAAAAATTGGTTATTGTTTCCAAGTTTATTGTTTGCATTTTTGAAGCAAACAAAATTGGCTGTAGACCTATTCTTTCCAGTCTTCTCCCCTTTGTCCCGTCCACAAAGAGCCATATTGTGCATGTGCAGGCGAACCTTATACCTCCCCGTGTGTAAGTTAACCTCATGTCGTGACCTGAGCTTCCCTTGCTCTGTGGGACAAGTCTCATAAAAGTCTCCAGCCTCCAGTCTCCAGTCTCCAGCCTCCAGCCTCGCTCTGTGCCACTGCTCCAGGCCACAGGCGTACAGCCGGGGCAGGACTGTGGCTGCACTCACCACAATGTCGTGAGGAGAGAGCCGACCAAAGTCTCTGAACCCATTCAAACTCGCCTCCCAAGACTCAAGACAAAATGCACATTCCAGACGGTGTGAGTAGTAAATATTTTCACAATGGATCAGTCAGAAATAATGGACTTGATTGTGGTTTTATCTTGGCTGCAGCTAATAGAGGCATAAAATTGTTATTTTCACTCATTTCTTTCTTCAGAGTTACCACATGGAATCAGCAGTGGCTATAGGTGCTTACATACATTTACCAAAGAGAGAATTAACAAAACTATTTTACTGCTCTATATATATTAGAGTCAGACACAATGTATTATGCTCAAACTAAAAATAAAAATGACTTGTTTGACTGATACATGCTTGTTACAGTAATATAGACTCAAGTCATTTCTGAGACCACTATTTTGTACATCTACTTGAATGTGAATTTAAGTTTTTAAAAACATGTATGTGGGGTCACCTGTGGCACAGCAGTCAGGTGAAACCACTGGGGGTCAGTAGAGATTGGCTTTGTCAGGGTAAAGTGGCATTAGCATACAAAGAAAGCTATCACGGCCTGGATAATGCTCCCCTACTTAAGCTGCTCTATCTATCATTCACATCAGTACTTTTCCTCTAACAGGCAGAAGACTGACATGCCCGCGGGTTAAAAGACTTGAATCAGCTGGGACCTCCCACGGTGCTTGCATTACAAAACTATCATGGACCCAACAGGCCAAACTGATGTGCTGCTGGGGGTTCTTCAAAGGCACCTGAAGGGCTTGTCACACATCATTTAATTATACAGACAATACCTGAGTGAAGAAATTGTCAACCAAGACGGATGCAGCTGAAGATGAAGAATCTGACTTGAATTCGACACTGTTATATTCCAGTGCAAGAAGTGCTAAAGAAAACATTTGGTTTTGAAGATCCCAGACGATAACTCACAAAGATAGAAACATGAAGAAATAATGTGAAGCTGGGCAGGGTCCATGTTCCACAAACTGAGAACACATTTTTCATCTTCAATAGCTTGTTGCATGTTTTGATGAAACCAGAAGTTGAACCAAAAAAAAAAAAACATTGTAATTTGAATATTTAAAAGTTGATATTAATTGTAGCTCTTTCGTGTTTTTCAAGGAATGTGAATGGAGACACGAAAATACAACAACAATAATAAGTTGTAAGTACTTTTAGGTTGTTACATACCTTTTATTCCTTCCCTTGTTTGCATAAAAGACTGGTGGCATAACAACGGCTAATAGAGGTGGCAACAACATGTTATGTAATTATGTACACACACTGTACATACACACATTGATTTTACAGAACAATGTACATAAAGGAGGGGCTGTGACAATACATCAATTCTATTTGTGATTATTGTTAGTTTTGGTAAAAGTTTACATTAGTCACAATATTCACAGTGCTCTTCATAATGAGCAATTGACTCAGAAATCAGTCAAAAATCTGTTTATTTTCTCAATAGACTATAGATTGTAAAGACCAGCAGTGGGTTAGGTCATTATAATAATCATAATAATATTCATAATGCTGTGTATAAGTTGTGGGGATTTTTTTGATGACATGATGCTTTGTTCATTTTTTGCATTTCCAATTCTGAAGGGAGACATTTACCACAGACAGAATAGATTGTTATTGGAGCAAAATCAAAACCAATGAGATTCATGATCATAGGTGATAAGCCAGAAAAACGGGAAACAACTTTATAAAACTCTTCTTCCTACACGTCCAAGTACAACAGTGTGAGGTCATTGAGACGCCATGACAAAAAGAGTTATGACACTTTTTAATCTGAGGAAACTATTGAATTGGAAAGACTACAATGACTTTCATATTTGATATTTGAAGGCAAAGTGCTGACTGAACATTATTGCGGCTGTATATCAAAACAAACCTCTGAAGACGACATAACCTCACTTGCCCTTGTCCTTAACTCTCGGGTGGAGTTTGCCTTTACTATCAGACGCTGGCACCCGCAGTAATCTGTGTGCACTGTATTTAAAGTCTATTGGAAACACATGTCGGCAGGCTAATAAAAACATTTTAGGCACAGGCTTTTTTGGCAATATCTGTACATAGACACGCACATGCTGTTGTTGCTGCTGGGTGGAGGAAGTCAAGCACCCTGGGAAACCCTCGCTCAAATGAATAACTCTGCTGAAATAACAAGTTGGGTTTACAGACAAAGGGGAATATTGGTCTAAAATTGAGTTGACTTTGTTAGTCTCGTTCACACTACAATGCAAGACCTGCAATCCTCCAGCAGAGCGTATTGTAAAGGCGCAGCGTGTAAGTGTGAAAAAACACTTGTGCGTTGGCCAGGCCTGACAGAAACTTCCTAAAAGCAGAAGAGGGGAAAAGTGGTGACCATCTGGCCCGGGTCACGCTCCTGCTGGGATGGATGATCACAGGGCAGTGTGTGTGTGTGTGTGTGTGTGTGCGTGCGTCAGGGCTGAAGGTGATGGATGCAGTTGAGAGTCCGACCCTAAGTCCACATGTCAATCCCCCCTCTCTCTCTTTTCCTTCTCCAGTTTTCATGTCTTACCACCTCGCTGGTCTTGTGGGATGTTGTTTTCCACAGTGGTTCCTAACCTTTTTGTCTGGAGTACCCCATAATCCAGATACTGCCTTTTTAACCCATTCCACAGCTGTCCTGCGATATACTGACACCTCACTCAAGTGTGTGAGGTGACTTTAGAGCCACATTGTGCCACTGGGTATTCTCAGCAGTCTCCCAATATTAACCAGGAACCTTTTTACCTGCAAGATTTTAGTATTGTTATGTCTACATGAAACATTTTTTTACATAATGGAAGAATATATGAATAGATCTTTATTAGAGTTTTAATGCCATCCATCCATTTTCTTCACTTTAATCCATTTCTGAGTCAGTCAGAGCTGCACCCACTACACATAGCACCAGCCCCTCACTGATCCTCCTGCAGGTGGTGAGTCCACAGGAGCCTTGATCTTTCAGCGGGGGCTTCAGGCAAAGTGGGGTTAAGTGCCTTGCCCAAGGACACAACAACATCAGACATCAGAGGGAGTCATGAAGAAGAGGCCAATGCTCTACCAACTGAGCCACTGTCACCCCCTAGACTTATGATGCAATTATATCCAAACTGAGCTTGTCTTTCACATAATTTCATAGATTGCTGAGGGAAAAATGCAGATATTTGTCTATGTGTAAAGCCAAATGCTATGGAAACATGTTGCTTGTATTGAAAGATGAGACGGACACAGCATCAGAAAAAGCAGAGCACATTTGGCCTGGAGGTTTAATAAATAATGTCTTATGCTGGGACATAATCCTGGACGTCTGCATCATTTTGTGAACTATTGCTCAAATCAGTTGTACTCTCAGATACAGTGCAAAAAGGGTCAGAGACTGAACAAAATCAACTCGTGCAATGATTCCACTAACATAACTAATTCCCTTAATCTTAAATGCATGTTGTAGCTGTTATATCAAGTTCCATATCTTGAAGGATCCAAATTATTTTCATATAAACGTATGTAACTCTGCAATTTATTCTGGAAGTCCAACAAATAAGTTGTGCAGGCGTTTCTGCTGTCTCTTGCTGTCAGATTTACCACAAATTGTAATTTTCTTCATCATCATGGGGGAACAATACTGCATCGACTGTACATTGGAGACGATTGAGTGGTGGACCTCCTCAGGAAGTTACAGAATGCAACTTTAGCTTAACTTTAATTTCAGTGCCTCTTCCACCTCTCCCTTTACAGAGCCCCAAAATGTATGAGAAAAAAGTTTACCATCAGAAAAATACGACCAGGCCTTACACAAAGCTTGTGTTTGAAGCTCTTGGCGGGGGCTGCCATTGTGACTTCACCCCCTCCATTACTTTGCATCAATTAGCACATCACTTCCAACTTCAGGGCGTGAGTGCGTGTCGTGGGGGAGGGTCAATAAAAGTGGGAAAGCCCTTTTGTGTGCTCGGAAAACAGCTAAACTATTTGCTTGATGAAGATTTATTGCCTCTGTCATTACAAGAATTATAATAACCAGCATTAACTGAGTGCGAGCTGGACCTGTCATGGTCAGAGACTGGGCCAATGAAAATGTACTTTACAGAACGACTTGTGCAATGTGCGGTCCTTAGAGGCTTTTCTTCAGCGTTCTGCAAGAGGTCATCCGTGTGATTTCATATTGAGAGTGGAGCCAGGTACATGGGTGGAATTAATGAACTGAATAAAAAAGCAGTTGCATGTTGAAATAAATGCCAGTAAAATATTTATGAAGCATGCCCTTCAATGAAAAGCATTTTATGTCGACAGTAATGCGCTTTTATTGGTCCATTTCACCTTCATGGCTGTGTCTGTGTGAATCTTTTATAACACTTTGAGGCAACTGTGGTGTGTTTACTGTAATAATGGCAGGCAGCATGTGTTATTTTCCCCCTTTCTTACTATCATTTTAGGTTATGAGTAAAGCCAAGTACTTTTTTGTTTGTACATTTTTTTGTTTCCAAATCAATTATTAACTGAAAGAGTTCTGAAGGTAAAGGTAAAAAGATTTGTTGTTTACAGAATACACAATGAAGAAGCCTTCAGGGAGGAGAGCGAAGTGAAATTTTGAAAGACTGGTATCGAAGCATTTACAGCATTTACATGTCAGGCATGAAGCAGACAGAGACGGATCGTGGTGAGCCAAACTCTGGAAGTTTATTTCAGTTTCTCTCAAGTTCCAGTGGTTTCAATTGTTTCTTTCTCTCAGACAGAATAAAGGCAGTACACAGTTTATATAGTCATTGTCACGTCACACATGGAAAGACGTTGAAGAAGATGTACCAAGTCTGGGATCGCGTCTTAAATTCAGACAGAAGACATGTTTTATTGTCGATGGTAGAGACAGCACGAACAACACGGACAGAGAATGCAAGTGTATTATACAGAGCGGAGGCATGGAGACCTCCAATCAGCAGCTGCCACGGTGCCATGTAGCTTGGCCTTCAGATAGACAAAACAAGGGAAAAGTACTGGCTTCTGCACATTGATAGAATGATGAGTTTTACCTTAACAAAAGTTGCTTCAAAGTGTTATGAAATCTCACAACGTATACGTGTCACACAGAGACAGTCACATCATAGTCAAAATAATCAGAGTCCTTGTAGAGTCCTGCACGTAGGCCATATTGCTATCTAATACTAACATACAGATAGTTTAGAAATACATCTACTAATTTTTTTGTATATTTTGTGTGCTCCCTGTGTGCTCTTACTACTGTCCTATCTGTGCGCTGCAACATCAAAATTTCGCCACTGTGGGACGAATAAAGGAACTCTTATCTTATCTCATCTTACACATTATCTATTCACAATCATCAAACTACAGCACTCTTGTATAATACTCAATTATCGCCAAAGCCCAATGAAGTTTATGTGGTCTCCCTTTACTTAGTATTCAATTGGAATACAGAAAAATGCATCTAGGGCAGTAAACCGGGATGAGGGGCCACACCTGTGAAACCATTCTCAAGAAATCAGACTTTAAATGGCGCAGTCCTTGAAAAAAAAAAACTGTGCTGACAAGACACATCACAAGAAGCAGGTAATGATAAGAAAATAAAAACCTACTCTGGCCCGAGAAAATATTCTCTTTGAATAGTCAACTATTCAAAATATTCCGACCAATTGTTACAGCTCTTTTGCATCATAGACCAACGCAGCCAAAGACTCACACATTGCCACAACAAAGAATAAAAGTAACTAAATATGGAACTGTAATTGTCCCGTCCTTCTCTCGGTTGATAATCAAACTGTTCCTTTGTTTTGGTTTTCAGTGGAAATACTGATTGATTTTCTGTTTAACCACAAGAGGTCTTATCAGTGCAGCACCAATGAAAAAGACCATATTACAAGGATTTACACCAAACTAAATTATTGCTCAATACTTCTCTAAGCTCATATTTATTTGATTTTGTGGTCTGTTTGATAGAAGGAGGGTAGATCAAAGAAATATTGCCAAAATAATGTGCAATTTTAACTGTTTTCTTTTTCACTCCTAGAGCGACAGACTCTTGGCAAAGTGGTGGGAAACAATACAACACAACATGGAGAAGAGCTGAGGAAAAACTACAGTTTCAATATCTATTATTGGGGAGTAAAAAAATTACAATATTACAGTAAAAATCATGATCACAGTCTTTGACGCCACATCAAAGCCTCCAACCATCACCATCCATTCACTCACTCGTTACATGTTTTTAGTCATACTGTAGTAGAAACCGGAGCACCTGGAGTAAACCCCACGCACACATTGGGAGAACATGCAAACTCAAGCCCCAGCCACAGCGCCACCGGGTCACCCATAAAATATTAATCTAATCGATACGACACTGGTGAGTAAAAGCATGTAGCTACTTTATACCTCTGACTGGAAAATGAAAATGCTTCTAGCTTTTCCCACCGTCGGGCTGGGTCTAACATTCCACCAACGCAGATAAGAAAAAAAAAGAGCTCTGGGGGGAATAGCTTCTCGGATAGTTTGATTTCGCCAAAGTTGTCATAAATATTGTGTGCTGGGAGAACATAAACACATTTTTGGACCTGTGTACTAGCATCTCCACCCTGCCTTTGGGAACATAAGATCAGTTTCAGTTTATTGTTCGTATATGTCCCCGATCTCAAACCAAACCGACCTGTTTCGTCCAGGCCTGAAGCTTTTCTCCTTTCATTTTAGATGCTGCTCCACATTTATGCCGATGCAAGAACGAATGACAAAAAAAAAAAAAAAAAAAAAGTCCCTCACCCCGTCACTGCAGAGAGACGAATATGGGACAAAAGGGTTCTCGGGTTCTCAGGTTCACTGATTCCTAATAAGATTTGGGTTGTGCAGTCGAGTGGAAAAGGGCCATTGCGTTAGAATAAAGATGGTGTAATGACAAACCATAACCTCATTATACTGGATGCTCAGAGATTAAAGCCAGTCTGTGTAACTTCTTCGGTAGGGGGTTGCTACATGAGGATGTTATTGTCATGTGATGAAGTGAATGAAGACCCAAAATGGCAGGAAAGCCAAAAATAAGGGTTTAATGATAAAAAAAAAGTCCAAGTGAAATCAACTCAAAATCCAAAACCATAACAGGACCAGGAATAGGACGGGAACAGACGGAAACAGACGGAAACGGAAACAGACAGAGACATGGACATGGACAAGACAGGACAGGACGTTGACAAGACAATGGACCAGCACAAGGGGAGAGGAGACCAGGGTACATATAGCCACAGACACAGGTGAAACACATCAGGGCGGGGCAGACAATCAAGACAGGGGCAAACAGGACAGGAAGTACAACTAAAACCAAACCACAGAGAACAATGTCAAAATAAAACTAAAATATAAAAATAAAACCCACACCATGACAGTTATTGCTTGGCTTGGAGTTTGACACAGAACGGTAACATTCACAGAGGTGGCAAGTAACTATAGGTATGTGTACTTTTTCATATAGTGATTTTTTGTTAGATTTTCTTTTTTGTTTTATATATTTGTTTTGGTGATATATACTGTATGTATGATGGTTATTAAGCACTTTGGGTTGCACTGCATGAATTCTGCTTTATAAATAAACTTCATTAATGTCGCTTTGATATATTGCTTAATTTTCTCTCAGACTCTTACATTTACTCCTTACTTGTAAACCCAAATACTTGTACTTTCTACCTCTTAAAGTTTGAAATGAATAATTATTTTGCAGCTGGTGACACAAAAATAAAAACAGGTTTGAAGTGGTTAACCCTGCTTCTAAGTGAATTTAGTTTTTTGCGATTTGCCGCACTTTCAAGTTTACATAATTCAGCTTAAGTGCCACCTTTTTATATATTTTCTCTGCCAGTGTGACTGTGAAGCAATGGTATAATGTTGTGTTTCAAAAGCAAAGTCTAAAATGCCATGAATTGATATTTCCAATTATTCAACACAAATGTATGTTACATTTTTACAAAAGTATATACAACAACTTTTACTTTTTGTTTTTTATCATCGATGATTTTTATAGCATACATTGTGTGATCTATAGCCCTGAATGGAAGAACTCTGTGACAGCCCCACACTCATGTTGTCAGTCTGTTGGAGGTGCGGACCTTGTTTTTAATACATAAAAACAACAAGGTCTGTCTGAAGGATGTGTCAGAATATCTGTCATAATTGTTTAATATCTTGAAATATATACATAAACAAACTTAAAAAATGCCTTTAAAGGGCCCAAATTTGTCAAAAGGCATTAATAAAACCTGCTCTTTTCCAATACTTCTTTAACTGTTAACAGTAGTTCAGATATATTCAAATAATCAAAATTAGTTTTGCAGTCCCTAAATCTTGTTATTGTTTTCATTTCGATGTCCCGCCCTCCACCGTTTCACCAATCAGAAAGTCTGTAATCCGGGTTGCCAGAACTCACCTGGAGCTAATCTCACTGCTGAAGTACCATGTGGCCGCAGAACTAAAAAAGGTCTCGTTATGATTCTCAAAACATTAACAACAAAACAAGGAATAAAACAAGGATTCCTATCGTTGTGAAAAAGGTGGTGGTTATAGATTTGTCGTTGACAAAACTAATGTCTATTCAGCTGATCTGGTCCCAGCTGGATTCGTCTGAATATCTGGCAACCTGAGTCAAGAAGAGGGCAGAGGTTGCAGTACCACTTTTGGTCAGATTTTTACATACTGCTCCTTTAATGAATCTTGTACTGTCTATTATGGTTGTTGAACTGCTCATTCATCCTTGAAAAGTGCAGAATAAATTGGTCAACTGGTCAAACGTTCCCACTGTCTCAGGCTGTGAGACTTTTACTTGACTGCCATTGACTTGTTTGTCTGAGACCCTCTATTTGGCTGGGGATAACAGGACAACAAAAATAGCTAGAAACAAACTTATTTTTTGCTTATGAAAGTAGACAATCCAGTCTTTCAGAATCTGGTTTCATTTTTCACATAGTTTTAGGAAATAATATTCAGTGGGTCTTGAGAATTAGTGAAATCATCAAAACGGCTGGCAGTCAATGAGTTAAGCACCAGAAACTAAAATGTTTGCCTCTTCTAATGATTCACTAACAGATGCTTTTATCGGTTAAATATTTTGAAAAATACTCACTTCTGCTCTAGAGAAGTCATGTCTGTTTCCCGGAAGATTAACAAGTCTAAATGATTTAACCCAATTACATCTCCGGGGACAAGCAGATAGGGCAAGATGCACGCAAACAGGTTATAGTGCATCTTTAATACAGTGTAACATGATGTGAGACCTGTCTGTGTTCAAATTGTTGGGAGGAGAAATGATAAACGACACATTAAATGCTTGACCTTCGTTTGAAATGTTATCAGGAAATTGAGAAATGACCTGATCCCGTTTGGTTCGGTTGAAATATTGGGTGGATCCCTGATTTAAGAGTTCTTGTAGAATTTAAGAATGTAGTAAGTAAATGTTATTGGATTAGTCCACCTAGAAAAAAGTGTGTTTTTGTGGCCAACAAGTAATTCTGTAAAAAAACAACAAGACCTTTTTGGTGTCATACAGGTCTCAGAGTTTCTTACAGAATCCTGGACCATATCACTTCTATTGTCCCTTAAATACAGAAGAAAAATCAAGTTTGATTCAGGGCAATAATCAAACAGAAAAGGGCCAAAGACGGATGGAAACTGTGAAGATGGAATTGTTCTAAAAGGCAGCACTTTCCCATTCAATCCAAACCACTTTATTCATATAACACATTTTATAGACATATTTTCCAAAGTGCTGAACAATAAAAAACGGATTAAAACAAAATAAATCCATTGTAAAAGAGTGAAATCACTCCTAGTTTTATTTAATAACAACATATTGGTATAATACAATCTACATATTGTATATCCAAACAGTAGAAGGTTATAAAACTGGATTGAGAACAGTCTAAAACCGGGAAATGTACATAATTTTTTCGACACTGAGGTTATTAATTATGGGCCTTTGCGTTTTTTCTTCACACAAAACTATGTAGTCAAATCCATCTCGTTCCTCGCTCTTCAAACATTTGGACTCTATCAGTAGTTTTCACATAAATACATTTTTATGGCCTCGATTTTTCTTTTTCAGACAGAAATGTGTTCAGAGAAGTATTCAAAATGTAACAAGTGTTTTCTAATAAGATAAAGACTCCTGTGAAGATTTTTTTATCAACCCAAACCCTCATACCCAGACTTGACTCGTCTTAAAAGCACAAATGTATCTTGTCTCAAGGCTCCATCGGCCATCGTTTACTTTTGCAACATTTGCGCTGACATTACTCACCACATACCACTTGATGTATATTCCACCAGTGTAAATATTACTCCAGTCTGAGCTATAGGCCTCGGTATACATGTCTGCAAACCACTACATCACATGATTAACTATTCAATTAGCTGTCCGATATTTACTGCAATGTCCTTGTAATGTGACGCTTTCTCCCTAAATTGTTGACATGTAACCCTTTGAGTTTCCTGTTGCAAGCCGCCGCACCAAGCCTAAATAAATGTCTTTTTCTCTCCTCCGGGTCGGTGTGAGCGTGCTTTTTGAGGCTAGTACTGTAGAGCCTCTGTGTTGGACTGACAGACACAAGCCAGCTGCCTGCATTCCTCTGCCTCTGACTTCTTAAGGTCCGCCGCACCCCTCCCCCTGCCCGAAAAACAGACCAGTGTCCGCGCATACTTTTTTAATGCTATACATAACACAGAAGCATATGTCGGGCCACTCCAAACTTGAGTGGCATTGTCTGAATAGCAGGTAATGTTACAATGTGGGACAAGCCGGTGTGTTGTCATGGCGTGTAATGGAAGAGCTAAAGGGATAGGTTATGGTAAAAGTGTTTAGAGATCTGCAGCCAGCACATGATTATGTATCAGTGCATTAGGTCATGAGGGTTCAGGACAAAGGAGTTCTTGCACAGAGCTGCCAGATACAGGAGTCAGAATTAAGGGAAATGTATCGGGAAAGTATGTGTTGAGAGATACAAGATAAGAGAACTTAAGTAGTAAGTTGCAACAGTTTTAAGTTTCTGATTTCACAACGATCATGTGTAGAGTTTATTTGCAAAAAACGGATATTTCTGTTTTGAGAATTTGTCAAAATTGTGAATCTTTCAAATATTTTTCTAATGGCACTAATTGCTGAAACTATTCATGCGTAGATCAAGTTTAGTGTAGTTTTTCACAATACTAAACTTATGAATTCGTAGAAAGATCAGACTCAAATACCGATTTCGAAACCACAGTAATAAGCAAGAACATTTCAAAGCTGCAATTCTTAACATAAATAATAATACATTACATCTTCTCATGGAACAACAAACTGCTCAAAGAATCTCACATCTCATCTGTATTTAATCAATACGTTTAGAAATTAGTATTTTTAATTATAATTCTTGTAATATCTCATTCTCAATACAGTACTTTTCCCAAACCGAGGCTGTGCTCTCTGTGCTGTTGGAGTGTTATCTCAGTCATGTAGAAAAGGCCCCCAGCGTTTTTCAGCACACGGAATGGAAGATACAGCGATCGTATTCTGTACAACACTCAGTCATCATTAAACTATGTCTTATTCCACATAATATTCACACTTGCCTTGTTTTTGGCAACATCTGGAAAACAGCAACATGAGATGGTATTTATATTATTATTACATGCTATATGGATATGGATGCTAGTGAGAGCCCTAAAGCAGAGGCTTGAGAGGCTTGAGAAGTTTAACGAGTTTATGGAGGCAGAGAGCAGGCCAAGATGGAGCGTAGACAAGAGACAAAGAGCTGAACGGTGATGTAGGCATGAGACGAGATACAACTGGATCTGAAGAGACAAACCAGAGACAAACGAGCAGGAGGAAGTAAGAAAAAAAGCCACATAAATAACTTAATGATCGGAATAACACGAGGCTGGATGCAAAACAGGAAAAGGACCACAAACACTATAGATCCCAACAACCCAAATGATAAAATAATGTGTCGTTCTGTCGTCACAATTTTGGCAAAAGTAGAAAAAAAGCATTATAGAATCAGCAAATGAACTCATCTGAAGAATAGGTCGAACATTTTCTCAAGACACGTAAAATAAGCTATGGGGTCAGTGATATTCCAGTATAATCAAATCTATTTCAAATCAATTTAATTTGCATTGCCCAAAATCACAAAAACAGTCGTCTCGAGGGGCGTCACAGAACCGCCAAGTCCCAGCAGCTGTGGACCAGTCCTCAGGTCCAGAGAGTCAGGGTTTTGAGTCCCACCAGCGCGTCCATGAAACAGTCAGAGGGACAACAGGTGAACAGCAATGCACAAACCAAATTTAAGAATTTACGACAAATTAACTGTGAAAAACGAGGACTATTCATCCTGTGGTCCGTGGATGTGACGGGTTAAAAACAGATTAAAATATAAAGTTTTGAAAACAATAAAAAAATAAAAAAAATAACCCAAGTTTGGTGAATCCAGAAATCATTAGCAAAGTCTGTAAAACTTTGATGCTTTGTTTTAATCTCATGGTCATGGCAAGCATAAACAATTACAATTACAGTACAGAATATAACCCATATATTTTTCTAAAGCTGAGCACTTTAAGTCCACAAACAATAACTATGTCATAAAATAAAAAATAAAAAGTATGGTGTCACAGTATGGTGAATAGATAGCTATGGCCTAGGCAGGTGGACAAACGCAAGAATCTGGCCCTCACAGTCACAAGGTCCCCATGTGTATCCATGTTATGAATATGATGTTCTGATTGTCTCTGGATGCAACACGTATGTCTTTCTGTGCGTGACGTACCTGTGACCTAACGAATGATTATGTAAACCATGTCCTGACTTTGTTCTGTCTGAAAAAACTGAAACCTGAAGGAAACTGGACAAACTTCCAGGAGCTCTGGTGCGCACTATCCCATCTCTGTGTGGTTAATCTACAACAACATCTTTGGATCAACTTTTTCAGGCAGAAAAGTGACAAAGAGAGGACCAGTAAGGCTCTTCCTTATACTGTAAGTATGTAGTGTTGTATATACAGTATATATATATATATATATTTATACATAGTAGTACATGTGAAGAGAAATAACCAGTTGTCTCTAAATAGAACATGATCTTGCATTAGTTGGACTCACTCTGTCAACACCTCATTTCCGTTGTTATTAAAATACTCTGCGCTCCTCTTGTAAAAGTTAGTGTTCTCTTTCTGCATGTCCACCACAGAAGTTTTGAGTTTCACACGAGGCTCAAATACTTTGCATGCTGGTCACGCATTTGTCGAGCGTTAGACAGAGCGCGCCCAGTGCACACCATGAAAATACGGCCTGATTTGCTTATTTCATCTCAGCCTACTGTAAATCTCCTGATTGTTTGCTCAGGCAGTTCTCCCTACAGCTGATGTGCAGTTGGGAGCCGACCACAGTCCAAACAGTGGGTGAGTGTGTGAGCGTGTCTCGGGGGCCGGAGCAGCCTCTCTCCACATAAATACAGTGCAGAACAAACAAACAGTGGCCATAGCGGAGCACAGGGCTGCGGTCACTTTGCGCCCTGTCCCACCACACACAGACACGGAGCACACAAGACAGACAGACAAAACAACACACTATTAATCAATATTGTTATGTGCCATTGTGACCCTTTAAACCAGGGGTTCTAGAAAGGACCGATCAGGCTGTAGCTTTTAGGTCCAACCTGAGCAGGAGCACATCAGACTCCACCTAAGTTCGCTCAGGTTGGAACTTAAACCTGCAGCCACACGGCCCTTTGAGGACTGGTTTGACACCCCTGCTTTAAACGGAGAGCTGAAGGAAATTCCCGCAGGTCGACACGTGGCGCCCATTGGATTGTGGTTGCATGAGGGATACCTCTGCATTTTGGTACATCTTGGGGTGTACCAAGGAAACCCTTGCTTACCTCCATAAAGAACCCTATGGTAGCTGGAAGGGGGCAACAATTTGGTGTATGACAAGACAGAGACTAAATGAGTCTGTCTTGACTCAACAAGAGTTGGAGACGTTTAATTTTCAGTATGAAATTCTTAATTTTCAGTATGAAATTCTTAATTTTCAGTATGAAATTCTTAATTTTCAGTATGAATACAGACCGTGAAAGCGGAGCCCCACGAGCCTTCTGACTTTTTGGGTTTTAATCAGGAGGTGTCCAAAAAGTTATCACAGGGATAACTGGCTTGTGGCGGCCAAGCGTTCATAGCGGCGTCGCTTTCTGATTCTTCGATGTCGGCTCTATATCATTGTGAAGCAGAATTCACCGAGCGTTGGATTGTTCACCCACTAATAGGGAACATGATCTGGATTTAGACCGTCGTGAGACAGGTTAGATTTACCCTACTGATGATGTGTTGTTGCAATAGTAATCCTGCGTAAATGAGTCTGGAACCAGATCCAGACTGGATCTGGAGACGCTTAGCTCTAGAACTTTAGGTGAGTGCGGTGTAAAAGCTGAGGCGACATTTTATCACTCGACTTGAGCCTGTTGAGAGGAACAGTCCAGTACACTCCAGTCGGAACATCGGTGACTCTGGAGAACAGAAGAACCAGGTGGGCTACTCGAGACCCCAGAAAAAAGCAATTTCTATTGTCATTATTAAGGTAATATAGTACAACAGGCTGTCTTAATCTTATAAGAAAACATCGTCACTAGTTGGTGCTTTGGGCTAAGAGCTGATTGAGTGAGGGTGGTACTCTCTTTTCACTTTCTATCTGATAAAACTGGTCTAAAGATATGTGAGGCCAAATAAGCATGTGAAAACAAATGATAGTGATTTGTATTCTTGGTTATATTTTATTACGCACTCCCACTTTTGGGCTTCTGCCTGCTATTAGTGCTACTTGAGTGTGTATAGTTAAATTAATCAGAATCTGGAAGTATCTTCCAACATGCCATGATTTTTTCCTCATAAATCAGTTGTCACCTGATGGTCTCAGTCCGCAGCCTCTACCACCAAACCACTGAGAGTACAGAGAGTATGGCTGAGAGTACAACCAAGATAGTAGACAAAAGACCGACAAGAACACACCAGGCGTCGCAAGTACAAGATGTCCTTTGTTTTTGGAGAATTTTAGAAAATGTTGTAATCTGAAATGAATGCATTAATGTTTATGCAGTCGTGCTCCATTGCTCCATGTTCTCAGAGTGCTCATAGTCCCACTTAGGGCGCGTCCAATGGAAACGTAAAACTGCCCCTCAGGAGTGTTCTCTGTCCACGGGGCAAAGCTCTGGAGCCCTTGGGGGGAAAATGCGTCACAGATCTGATTCAAAAGATGTAAACCGCCTGAAGTGAGTAGTGGATACTTCCCTTGTTTGGTGGCTTTACATACTCAGCATATTATTAATCATTTATTGCGAGCCAGTCAAGTGATCCAGTATCAATGACCTGAGGGACATTTAGCTTTTGCATTATTGTAAATCTACGTCTATCATTATTGTTGTAAAAGTCGTTCTTGACACCACACTCATAAAAAAACTTCAAAAACAGTCAAAACAAATGTCTCTGAATATATATGAAGAAGTTGCTGCACATGGTCTCACACACACACACCTCCAACTTTTCAACTTTCTGCTTCAAGAGCTCCTCCAAAACATTATCAATATTTGATGAAAGAGTGAACTTGACCTTCACAAGCTGCGTCTGGCGTCTGGATGGTTTTGCTTTCACACTTGGACCAACTGTTACATCAGCAGACAACTGCAAAGGAACTGTTTGATTTGATTTGTTTCATTCTCAACCTTTAGCCCCACACCTCCATATGCACCCAGTTAAAATAACACACAGCACCTGGCACAATGCACAATGGAAAGAATGGACTTTAGTGCTTTTGTTTCCAGTTGGCTCCACTTTTATACACTGCGGTTAAATGCGGGGCAAGAAAATCAAATACATTCTCTAGTCCCATTTGTTTCTATAGCATGGAAAATGCATGTTTGCTTTCCTAATCGGTACAAGTACATGTTTGGGGCGTTTGTGGTCGGATGCCTAGTCTGGAAACTCCTACTTCTACATTTATATTGTACGTAAATGCTATGAATGAATCAATCAAAGAAGCTTAATTTCAGAAGATTAAGAGAACTTTTATAGATAAATGAACAATTGCTATACAGCTAGTTCAAATAAAACAATATCTTTAACTCTTGCATCATATAACAAGTATAAAATCTCTATCTTGAACATAATAATAATAAAGAGTATGAAGTTTTACATTTGGCAAAAGAAGAGGCAAGTATAAAGAACTGTGTATTATAGAGCTATATATGTAATGATTATATGTTTGCATCTGTACATGTTAGCAGCAGTATGTTTACATCCGAACAACTACAACACTACAACTACAAGTACAACTAAAATAAAATACATTTGTACACGCATGTTTTGAAGAGGGGTTGGATGAAGATGCAGCTTATGAACTTTCAACCCCCGTCTCATTCATTCAACACAGAAAGGATGATTTATTATTGTAATTCTTTGTGTGACTTTAATGTTTTAATGTTTTTAATTACTTGTGTGATTTTAATTATATTTTGAATGGTGATTTTTGCATTTGTTTATGAGATGATTTGTGCCTTGTGTGGTGTGGACTGTGAGGCGCTTTGTGTTACCCTGTGTAGGAAAAGCGCTCTATAGATAATGATTGATTGATTGATTTGTAAATAGTTCAAGAACAAAACAGTAGATAAGTAATAGTTTTCATTTACTAAACTGTTATAACACTTTATCAAATATGGCACGGCACGACCACAGGCCAAATGGACATGACATCTCTGTTGAACTCTGTGAATTATCAAATAATTTCATAAAAACACAACATAAATGAACATATGTAAACACCAGATCAATTACAAATACCCTTCGTATCCTTGTCCTAAAATGTGGATCATCGAGGGCTCTCAAGCGAAATTGCAGGACACTAACAAGACCCTAATCAATAGTATTAATCACTATTGAATATTGAAGGACACATGACAACCTCTAATCCACTGAGAAACACTGACCAGGTCTGACTGGGTTTATAATTGAAGAAGACGAGTCAGGGGCTGTGCAGATGGTCCAAGTGTGATGATCCAAATGCATGGTTTCTCTTGAGGTTTTTGAGGTTCTGTTCTGTAGATGTTACAGACAA
Source organism: Knipowitschia caucasica (assembly GCA_964034765.1). Classification (NCBI taxonomy): domain Eukaryota; kingdom Metazoa; phylum Chordata; class Actinopteri; order Gobiiformes; family Gobiidae; genus Knipowitschia; species Knipowitschia caucasica. The sequence continues at coordinate 34,321,459 of OZ035837.1, read as the reverse complement.
TGCCTGCCTTCCTCCACCACCTGAAGAAGATGGCAAAGTCTGGGATCGTGTCTTTAATTCAGACAGAAGACATGTTTTAGTGTTGATGGTAGAGCACGGAGCAGCGGAGGAATGGAGTTCTCCAATCAGCTTTTGCCACAGTGTGCTTGTAGCTTCAACCTTGAAATAACCAAAACAAGGGAAAAGTACTGGCTTCTGCAAATGTTAGAATGATGAAATGTTATGAAATACCTAAATAATACTATTCTCCTTCACTTTGTTTTTGTTAAAAGCCCCGAGACCACTGCCTCTTCTTCCAAACAGCCGAGCTTTGCTGATAAAGTGATAAATCCGCAGATAGCATTACGCAGATAACATGAGCCAAAAGGTTGTTCTAACGTTCTGGATTTTCAGCTGCTGGAGGTGAGATAAGACATACTTTAACTGATTTAGATTGGAAAGTAAAACAGAAGATTATAGAACTTTAATCAAATTGTTTCGAAGTTGTGCCTAAGTTTCAATGGTAATAGGAGCATAAACAATTGACGGTAATTTGCTTCAAGCTATACTTTAATGTAGGTGTCCCCAACCTTTTTCACCCAAAGAGCTACTTTCCGAGGACAATAAAGGCAGAGAGCTACTCCTTTTAGCTAACCCTGGGAAAAATGTTGTGATATATGGGTGTGAACAAGCCTGATATTGGATACAGTCATTATATATCATTGTATATTTGTTACTAGTGACAAAGTAAGTGCATTTACAATCATGAATCATGATCATGAATAATACAATCTGAAATATCAAGTGTATTGTTGAATTTTGACATTTCTAAATCCTTTGGTGAGCTACCTGGAAGGGGGTGGCGAGCTACTGGTGGCTCCTGAGCTACAGGTTGGAGACCCCTGCTTTAATGTACTAAAAATCAGCTATAGTTTTCAAATTACAGTGTATATTTGAGCATGTATCAATACAAAAATGGGATCTTTTTGGACAGTTTTAGAATTATTTTTGTGAACTAGTGAAAAACCATAGTATAGGATCGGCTAAACATTGTAAGAATTTGTTAAAAATTAGGTATTGATCTTGTTAATGCTGTATCAAAATGAATGTACTTAAAGAACAAAAATTTTACATTACTTCCAACAAAGGGATACCAAAGAACAATGACCCACTTTCTGCTTTCGCACGTCAGATATTTTATGGGTCCGCTTTTGCAGACTAAACTTTTTTCTCCACTTTTTTGCCTGTTCCTGGCTTCTTTTCCTGTTCTCTCCTTGCGTTTCTGCCTCTGCCCCCTTCGACCTTCTTATTCCTTCCTTTCCCTTCCCCCACTAAAACTACCCCCACCCGCTTTTCCCCCCATTCAGGCCAGAAACTCACCAAATGCAGCAAAGAAGACCACCAAGAACAGCTCACACCTCTCACAGTTGCCTTATTATCTAAACGCCTGATTCTTTTGTTGATCAGAAAAGTAGCTGTTTCAAGCCAATTTAAATAGACGTATAAGTATGGTCCAGTTTGTCAAGAGACCACCAAACCAATCATCCAAGTTCCTTCACTTATTTTCTAATCATCTCATGCAAATGACTAGCTGCTTTGAATAATTGACAGAGGAATGTATACTTTTAGACTCAAACGGATGTCTGGGCATTCCTCCCTGAATTGAAACAGACTAAACTAAGCCAATCTAGGCCAGGAAAAACATCTAACATTTTCTACTACTGACCTGACAGAAAGAATAAGTATGACTTTTCATAGCTAATCTGAAATATACTGGCAATGTTGGGTTACAGAGCAACTTTGATGAGAAGGGAAGTGGACCAGACCAGACAACTGGGAGATTTCAGAGTTGAAGTGTATGAAAAAAAAGCATTCGTCCAAATTCTGAATTTTTAACACATAATTATGATTCAAGTCAGTCAAAATCTTAACCAATCTATGTCCTGTAAAAGTGGGCAGCCACCAATGTAAGGAGCTGGCCCGTCACATGTGTGTGAAAACGAGTTATGTCTGGAGAAAAACACAAAGCCTTTTCAGTGACATTGAAATGTAAAAGTTAAAAAAAACTGGGTCCATTAGAAGTCTGAATTCTGCTCCAAAGTACATTCACCAGGATTATAGGTTGGTCATGACCGTGATGATCCAGACCCTTTATGAACGTTGGTTATGCGGCCCTAATGGACCGATAGCTCTTACATGTTTCTTATTATTGCATCTCCTGTGTTCAAACTGTTTCGTTTTCTGATCTGTTGATAAGCAATCACCAACATTATTAAGTCCTTCGATTCACTGTGTGGTTCGCTGGAGCCACAGTCAGGGACAAACAGAGACTACAGCGCATTGTGCGCTCTGCAGAGGAAGTGATCGGCCGCAGCCTTCCATCGCTGCAGGACCTATACGTCGCCCGAGCTCGAGGGCGGGCTGGTCGTATCACAGCCGACCCCTCTCACCCTGCACATGGACTATTCCAACCACTCCCCTCAGGCAGGAGGCTGCGGTCCATCAGGACTAGAACCTCCCGCCACAAGAACAGTTTCTTCCCCTCTGCTGTTGGACTCTTGAACACTTCTTAACCTGTCCCCCCGCCCTTTATAAAGTCACTTTACTGCCCATCATACGTCACTTTACTTCACTGTACTGCTGTCACCTTACATTGTGTGCACCATGTGCACTTGCATATTGTAAATAGTAACTGTAACTCTATTTTAAATTTAAATTTATTCTTTAGAAGTGTTTTTTATTCTTATTTTTATTATCTCTTTCTGACTGTTGCACTGACTGAAGTCTGTGACCTCCTGTTACTTACGTGGCAATAAAAATGATTCTGATTCTGATATGACTGCTGTTGTGATTTGAGGCTATACCAAAACAAATTGAATTGAATTGAAAACTACATGGTAATAAAAACAATAAACCCTGTGTGTATTTACTGCAGATCTGTGCACTAGATAGATAGTAATGTATTGTGCACATCAGAGGGGAAAGCTTCAGGACACAAGACACACACAGCATGGGAACACCATGGGATTCCCCCAGATGAGCTGGAGGGAGTGTGCGTGAGAGGGAGGTCTGGGCTGATGGATCGTCATTGTAAAAGTACTTTCAGAGATCTATAATTCACCTTACATTTCCATGAAACCATAATGTTCTACAGATTCAATTTCAATACTTCAAACAAAAGAAAGGATACAAAAATAAGATATGATAATAATACTGTGATAAAGTAAATACATTTTTGTCTCTGTAATATTGACTGGCTGCCACTCATAGGAGTAGATCTGGACCATGTTTGTTTGTTAAAGCACATCTTTGGAGGAAAATGAAGCATACCACTGTATTGGGTTCATATTTCTCGCTGTTAGTTGTCCTACGTTCTCTGACTCTTGTGGGCAAAAAGAGACAAAATGTCCAGATAGATGTCCCATACCCATTGACCTCAAAATACTGTCTGATGTCTGGGCTTTGCTCTGAATATGCGTATAGGAAATAGCTTTATGGGCAGAGTATGTTTGGAATGAGATCTTGTAAGTAGTCGGCAGCAGCAGCAGGCACTTGCCGTGGATGAGTGATCAAGGAGCAGGAATCCAGTGGGGCTTCATGAGGTTATTTTCATGATGTGCCCACATACTGCTCTGTTCGTCCACACTGAGGGCCTGTGTGCGGAGATTCTCAGAGGAGATAGAAATAACTTTACAGCTGCTAACCGAGACGGAGAGCATGAAGAAAGATTTGAACTGGCCCACTGTGTACAGAAGCAAACTCAACTAAGTGGGCTTTGGTGTCGCAAGAGAGCTCTTTCAAAATGTGTGCGTTTTGAGTCGGTAAAATAAGAAATAGACACTCGTTGATATTCATTTCTCCCTCAAATATTCATTGCCATCCTGCTGGGCTGCTGTCTGACCTTGAGTAAATAGTTATTTTACAAATGTAGGAGTATATCGATATTAATATAGTTTACAAGTGAAGCATATAGTGTAAAATATCTTTGGACCAGCCGTCCACAATTTTTGTAACACAGAAACTAACCCAAACCCAAAATAGTTAAGCAACTGATTGAATTTAAAGTAGTGATATCAGTAATTTGAAGTGTCTAAACCCTTTAAGACCAGTTCGAGAAGATAATTGGACACTTGAAATTTTATATAACCAACTGCATGTGAAAGCCTGATCCTAACAGACCTCAGAAGCCTGTTGTGTTTTTGGGAAAGTATGTGTGCATGCATGTGTAGCACTATTAACAAATACATGAAACAAATATAGATACATGACTGAAACTAATATGTCACACGGAGGACAATTCTAACATGACGAAGTGCCAGTAGCAGTCCGTATCAGAAAAGTTTTGTAGGGCAATGCCACCAGTGCAGTTAAAACAGACATTATATAAATGCATTTGTATTCCTACCACATGAGAAGTTTGAGGGAATGTTGAATCTGAAAACATGCATCAGGTCATTAAAATGAACAATCACTCAAATGTTATCAAACGTATAACTTGGCTACATCTAATTGAATAACGTTTTAATTATTTACAACACCCTGGGGCTACCCTGTAACTTCAATAAAACAGTCTCATAATAATTGCATTAAATCACTAAACCATACTTCCAAACTAAGTGAAACAAGAGCCAATGGACATCGAGTCCCGTAGGAAAACAAAGGCTGTGATTGGCTGAGACGCGGCCGAGGTTTTTAGGCGCCCCCGCTCAGTCGAAGGGGCCGCTGAATGAGGAGGGCGCCTGGAAACCGCTGCCCATAGAGCTCAGATTGTAGCAGAGGACTCCCGACCACCGCTCCGCGAAGTCAAGCTGGGAACATGGGAATATTAGCCTGCAACTTCTAAAAACATCTTTTAACTTCACTGCGTTTATCTCGCACGGACTTTGCAAACACGCTGTAAGTTTTTTTCCGCTGATAAAGCTGTTTTAAGTAGTGGAACAGCGCTGCGTTGGGGTTTTTTTTTTCCTGAGTGTGGACTGCTTGGAGTCACTTACAAAAGACCATCAAGAAGTCATGACACGAAGGAGGTTTCGCTTGGATTAATTCATTCAAAACACGGGGAAAAGTTGACTGCAATCGAGTGAGTGCCGCTTGTTGCAACGCGTGGTCCCCATCGCGCCGAGAAGTGAGCGCAATTTTGTCGCTTTTGCACCGTTTTCATTTGTCCTACTTGGATCAAAGTTTTTCCTTCCCTCCCCCCCTCCTCCTTCGTGCTCCACTATGGCGGCCGCTGCCTCTGTGTGTGCGCGAATCATGTGCTTGTTGTGCGCACTGAACCCCTGGATTATAGCGCAACATTATAACAGCGAATCGGGAATTTCAGTTCCGGAGCACGGCTTTTGTCAACCCATCTCCATCCCGCTGTGCACAGACATCGCATACAACCAAACCATCATGCCGAATCTTTTGGGGCACACGAATCAAGAAGACGCAGGTTTGGAGGTGCATCAATTCTACCCGCTTGTTAAAGTCCAGTGCTCTGCGGATTTGAAGTTTTTCCTTTGCTCCATGTATGCGCCAGTTTGCACCGTTTTGGAGCAAGCCATACCCCCGTGTAGGTCCCTGTGTGAGCGCGCACGCCAAGGTTGCGAAGCGCTTATGAATAAATTCGGTTTCCAGTGGCCCGAAAGACTGCGATGCGAGGCTTTCCCTGTCCACGGCGCTGGGGAGATCTGCGTGGGTCAGAATACTTCAGAACCAAGCGGACCGTCTTCGTCTTCCTCTCCCTTCATGCCAGAGCTGGTTACACTACCCCCCAATGTCCTGAAACCAAACCAGCGCCCCCCGCCGCACAATCAGTTTCACCCATTTGTTTGCCCAATCCAGCTGGAAGTGCCACCCTACCTGGGCTATCGCTTTATGGGTGTCAAAGACTGTGGAGCGCCTTGCGAGCCCAACAAACCAGCAGGGATTATGTATTTCCGTGATGATGAGGTGAAATTTGGTCGCCTCTGGGTGGGCATCTGGTCCATCCTGTGCTGTGTGAGTACTTTATTCACAGTGCTTACATATTTGGTGGACATGAGGCGCTTCAGATACCCAGAAAGACCGATCATTTTCCTGTCTGGGTGCTACTTCATGGTGGCACTGGCCTACGCTGCTGGGTTCTTTTTGGAGGACCAAGTTGTGTGTGTGGATAAATTCAAAGATGAAGGATACAGGACAGTGGCCCAGGGTACCAAAAAGGAAGGCTGCACGATCCTATTCATGGTGCTGTACTTTTTCGGCATGGCCAGTTCAATCTGGTGGGTCATATTGTCCCTCACATGGTTCCTCTCCGCTGGCATGAAGTGGGGACACGAAGCCATCGAAGCCAACTCCCAATACTTCCACTTAGCCGCATGGGCAGTGCCAGCCATCAAGACCATCACCATTCTTGCCATGGGGCAAGTCGATGGTGACGTTTTGACCGGCGTATGCTTCGTAGGGATCTTCAACGTCGATGCCCTTCGCGGGTTCGTCCTGGCCCCGCTGTTTGTCTATCTCTTCATCGGCACCTCCTTCCTGTTGGCTGGGTTCGTCTCGCTTTTCCGGATCAGAACCATCATGAAACACGACGGAACTAAGACGGAAAAGCTGGAGAAACTCATGGTGCGAATCGGCGTCTTCAGCGTCCTCTACACAGTCCCGGCCACCATCGTGATTGCTTGTTACTTCTATGAGCAGGCCTTCAGGGAGCATTGGGAGCGCACCTGGCACATGCAGAACTGTAAGCGCTTCGCAGTGCAGTGTCCGGCGCACAATTTCGCCCCCATGACCCCCGACTTCACAGTGTTCATGATCAAATACCTGATGACCATGATAGTCGGCATCACCTCCGGTTTTTGGGTCTGGTCTGGGAAAACCCTCCAGTCCTGGCGGAGATTCTACAAGCGTCTCAGCAATAGCAATCATGGCGAAACGACAGTCTGAGCATTAAAGAAGGACTTTTGTTTTGGAGAATGAGGTCAAATAGCTTTCATTTAAATCTGAACTCTTACTTTTTGATGTGTTTTTAATGTCGTGACAGCAATTAGGGTGTTTGGATATACCCAAACATGATACAAGCAGAAGTTGATGCATACCGGCCAATCATAATACTGGTCCGTGGACTGTTTCAAAAAGTCGGACATGAAAAGTTACTATGAAGCCTATTAGGTATTACTTATTTTTCTATGTCACAAAATAGTTGAATGTTCTTTTATATATTCCAAATAAGAGATTTTCTGTCACGAAAAGCAACAGGTCAACCAGAGTGGCCTCGAGTTGGAGCAGTATGGTCACGATGAAGGCACCAGCCGCACTCCCAGAACTGTGAAAGCACATTTTTAAACACATGCAATGGCTGCTTCAATCAAAAAAGAACTATACCACCTGTTACAATTCTTATTTACGCAGCCCAAAGCAACAAATATTGACTTTTGCCAACTTGTGCCAAGCGTTGGACAAACCATTTCAAATCTTTGTGTATTTTTGTAGTCCTTTTTCTGTATTTGAATGTTCACTCCGATGGTGAATGAAGTTTTGTATCGGTTTGCACAGCTATGCCAACAGTTTTTAAGTGTTACGATTGACTGATCTGGATCTAACATGCAGGGACCACACACCAGCCCCCCCCTCTCCTCCTCTCTTACTTGCCTTTTATTCTTTGTAACTGAGACATAGCCGCTCATTGTTTATCCATGCGTGCTAGTGTGTGGTCCTCCCATCTACATCTAAAAAGCAGCCTTTTAAGGATCCAGCTAATCTGTAGGCGCAGCAGGGATTTCATGTTTTTCATCCTGGCTAAAGTTGATTGTACGTCACCTACACTTGTAATCACCAAAGTTTTATTTTTGCTCAATTGTTCCGCCTGGGTCCAAATGGTTTATGATAGATTTCAATCAGCAAAGCCATTGAAACGTTGTGTGTCTAAATCTTTGTCTGTGATCTGTATTTCTGGAGCCACTTGTGCTTGCTATTTAAATTACAAAAACATTAGACAAGTAAGGTCAGAAGTCACTACCTTGAGGAATGTAGCTATTTGAAGCAAGGCAGACTTTTTTTTAAGTTGTTGCGTTGACCCTTGGAGACACTAGAGCAATTTATCAGCAGCACACAGTCTGTCTAAAGTTATGTCGGATAGGAATTACATTTCAAACTGGAATCCATGCGTTTCATTAGCTCCACACCACACCTATGTTACTGTAGCCTGGATTTGATGAGTGTAAAAGCATGTTCTTTCCGCACATTTTCATATGGATGTCATTGATGGATGAAGTGGCGACAGCAGTGTGTATGTTCAAATCCTCTGCTATTATGTTAAGAGTACAATATATGGTGCATAGGAGTCCTTTCTCAGAGCAGCTTGTGGATAATCCGTGTCACACCGTTGCATGTGATGTACGACATACCTCAATCTATTGTTTAGTCTCCATTTTCAGGAGTCAACCATCGCTGTCCGTGTGTTTACCCAATAACAACTCGAGATGTGAGCAATATCCAATTATAAAGAAGGAACCGTCTGTTCAGTGGCGACATATGCAAACCACCTTGAACAGACATTTGTTTTTAAAATAAATAATGTATTTATGGGGATTTTTGTCTTTGACTTTTTAAACTTTTTTAATGGTGTACTTGTACAGTTTGAATAAAAAAAGACCTAAAGTTTTTAAATGTGTCGTCTGTTTTGTGGTTTGTTTTGAGTGTAAATAGTGGTGTTGCTTAGGTGAACAAATGACCCACATTAAAGCTTGTACTTTATGACTGAACAAAGACTGTAAAAACTGTCCATGGCATCTGGTAACATGAAGCCTGAGGAAAAAGGAAATCGAGGCAACATTATGAAGTGCTTAAAAAAAACTTTCAAACTAATGTTTACTACCATAGATATTTGCATTTTACAGTGGCCCCTATTAGAACTTAATGTTCCCTTAAAGGGCCTCAGGTTACCACCTACAAGCATTATGTAAACCTAGTAACAAAGAACAAGAGTCTTTGTCATGGAGACTGTAAAATACAACTTTCCATTGCATTTCTGATTTTAATCACAAGAATTGTAATAACTTCTTAAAAGCAACAGGTTGCAATGGGGGGTTTTCAGACTCCAAAGTGGAGGGCGAGATCGAGTTTTTCCTAATTTAATTTTACTTTGATGAAGGCAAAAGTTTATACTTTTACCAATATCTATTAGTTACTAAACTTTAGTATATCATTACAGTGAGTCATTATCTATATTTGCTCCCTCATTAGAAACAGGTTGCTTTGATGCCTATACCGTTCATACATAATATTCATAAACGTGTTCATGGTACATCTATTTGACGAGAGATTAACACAATATATTGGTAATTTATTAGATTAATTCAAGGTCATTTTGCAGCCTCTGGGATAGATGGTCAAATGCCCCTCATGTGGGTGAGCTTTGACAGAACTAGTGTCACACTGACCTCATGTGGTTGAATGTAGACATGCAGCCGGCGCACCAAGTTTGATCTTCAAATGATCACACAAGAAGTTACAGTCATTGTATTGAGCCCATTAAGTACGGAAGCTTATTGCATTCAATTGAATAAAAAAAAAATCTTGAGTAGATTAACAGTATTTTCTGATTTCATCACATGCTAATACCATTCAACTGTGTAATTTAAATAGACCTTTTTTCAAACAAGAAAGGAGAAGTTGCATGAGCCATCCAACTGATAGGATAATAATAATAAGCATCAAAGTTACAAAGCCCGTTTTTGGATACTAAAAGATGTTCTATATTGCATTGCTAATTCTCTCACAGTTGCCCTTTGGCAAAAAGACTGAAGCAATGATAGAATGCAGCCCTATGGCATCATTCATATGCACCAGACTCATATCAGACAAGTGTAGGATCTAACATCAGTGGTCTCCCATCAATGTACTAACCAGGCCCCACACAGCTTAGCTTCTTAGATTTAAAGGAATTAGGTATTCCAACAAATGATCAAAATACTATGACAACAGCCAAATTCAAGAAAAATACTTTTTCCATAACAGCTACAGCTCCAGGTCTGGTCAGGTTAAATCCAAACTACCCTTTCACATACACACCTACATCTAGTGGTCAGAAAAATAATTGCAGGGCTGTGTTTTTGTTGTTTATGTTTATTTGACCGGTACAATGCCTGTTCATGAATACACTTCTCCAGATTGTAGCCCTGGGTCATGTACATTTGATATCCCACAGCCGCACTCACAAACTCACACTCATTCACCCTGAACCATTTGGAAAATGTCATCAAGTCTTTCAGAGGTCTTATGTAACTTTACCAAACCTAGACCCCCACGTTGACATTTTGCCAAAATTGAATATATATCTTGGAATAAAGAGATTTTATAGAATAATTGATTTCATGTTAACAAGTTTTAATTCAGATTGTTCATAGCAAAAACAAAGATATTGTTGCAAAAGACCCACATAGGAATGCGTATTCACTCATCAAATGTTATTGGTTTAATCTATATTGCCCACAATTATGCATAATTTTGTCTAAATGTTATTCCAAGATTCACATTCAATATCAGGGTTTTAATAGTAAACTGGAGTCTTCCACATGATTGTTTGATTTTAGATAAACTGAATCCATACATATAGGGAGTTATGGCTGGCTGGCAAATAAGAAGATAGACAGACATTACAATACGCACATGACTTGGGACAAATCTATAGTCGGCTGAGTGAAATATGAACCCAATAAACAGATTAGACATTGACACAATCTGAGGAGCACATGTTGTAATAGCTTTCTGTTTGTTTTCAGTATTTGTTTTCAAGCAAACATGCAGTATTTTAATATAGGACACTGCTATAAGGATAAATGGAATAGCCATAGTCAGTACTATAAAGAATAAATCCGACAATTTGATGATTGAAGTAATTGAGCACGCCAGTCTGATAATCATGTGGTGGTCGCAAAACACTTTATCAATGGAATTACCACAAAATGTAACATGAACGATGACGAAATACATGGATAAAACATTCGCAACTGAATAAGACCAAATCAGAACAACTATGACAACAGCTCTTCTATTGGTTATCAGGATGTTGTAATATAAAGGATGGCATATGGAGACGTATCGGTCATAAGCCATAGCAGCTAAAGTAACAAACTCCACAGATGCAGATGTATATAAATGAAACATTTGCAGAAAACACATATTCAATGACACTTCATGAGTTTCGGAAAACATTTGAAAAAGGAGCAAGGGGTAGAGAGCTGTACTAGCACTGAGTGATTTCATTCACAAACAAGTTACAAACTATTATGTACATGGGCTCGTGCAATCGCCTGTCTACAAAGATCACTACGATAAGAAACAAGTTTGACACACAAATGAATAAGTACCATAAAAGTATGATGATAAAATACCAATGTTTCAGACTGCCAATGTTGCCATAAGCAGCAAGTATGAAATATGTAACCTCACTAGAGTTATTCATTTTTACTCTGTAACAGGAGAGTCTATTTACTGTAAAGACTGTTTTAGATATCTAAAAATAATACTAAAATCTTATTCCATCAATTCTGATATTTTCACCACGCATTAGAATAGCAGACAAATAACATGGTAAAGTAAAAGGAGAAAAGGTCATGTTGACTGTAGTGGAGATTCATTATAACCAGATACAATCAACATGATAGAAATAACAGTTGCAGTTTTAGTCCGGCCACATGTGAAGGAAACAAACACCAGCTCCAGTGGTTCAACACAAACCTCTGAACTTTATAGAGAAGTTCAGAGTCAAAAACAAGCAGTGTGACGACATCATGTCACAGAATACTCGAGGGTAAACAACACACTAAACACAGTCAGTATCTATCTATCTATCTATCTATCTATATATACGTTATTGATCCCTGTAGGAGAAATTCAGGTGTCCAGTAGCAGCATAAATAAAATTAAAATTGATCATTCTAAAAAGCCAACAATAGTAATAATCAACAACAGCCCTTCAGGTCAATCAATCAATCAATCAATGTTTATTTCTATAGCACAGTTCATACAGAATGCAACCCAAAGTGCTTCACATCGGCAACATTTAAAAGCAATTTATAAACAATTTAAAAACAGACTGTAAAAACAAATACAAAAGACAGTTTAAGAAAATGAATAAATATATACATCAAAATTAAATTTATGATATGATTTCTTGATGATCAGTCGTAGGCACGGCTGAAAAGAACCGTTTTCAGCCTGGACTTGAACATAGCTAAAGAAGGAGCCTGCCTCACACCTTCGGGAAGACTGTTCCAGATTCTAGGTGCATAGGTCTGGAACGCTGCCTCCCCATGTCTAGTCCCGACTCTGGGCACCAACAGGAGGCCAGTCCCCGCACTCCTCAGAGTTCGAGCGGGCTCGTACGGTACCAGCATGTTGCATATGTATTTTGGTGCGAGACCACAGAGAGACTTATATACAAGGAGAGCTGATTTAAAATCTATTCTCTGAGCCACAGGAAGCCAGTGCAGAGACCTGAGGACTGGACTAATGTGGTCGTACTTCCTGGTTCCTGTCAGGACTCGAGCTGCAGCATTTTGAATATACTGTAGCTGCTTTACAGCTCCTTTGGACAGACCAGAGAGAAGGCCGTTGCAGTAGTCTAACCTACTAGAAACAAAGGCATGAATGACAATCTCTAAGTCTGCCTTAGACATTATGCCCCTAATTCTAGAAATGTTCTTTAGATGGTAGAAAGCCGCTGAAGTTACAGATTTAATGTGACTATTGAAATTGAGGTTCGAGTCCATGATTACTCCTAGATTTCTAACCTGATTTTTGTAATTTGGAGACAGAGAAAAGGATTCTTTCTCTGAGTTTCTGTGGGCCAAACACAATAACTTCAGTTTTGTTTGAATTTAACTGAAGAAAGTTATTTTGCATCCATGAGTCAATCTGTTTGATGCAGTGACAGAGTGACTCAATTGGCCCAAGTTCACCCGCAGCCAGTGAGACATAAATCTGCGTATCATCTGCATAATTGTGATAGGATACATTTTGGCCTCGAATCAATTGACCTAGTGGCAACATATAAATATTAAAAAGAAGGTCAAAGCAGCAGAGGTGGAGTAGCCTCTGGGTGGAGCAGGACGGGTCACAAAGTGGAGTAGCCGCTTGGTTCGGAGCGTTTTCTCTGCTCTAGTCCAAAGTAAAATGCTGAAAATGCTGATGCTCTGGTCTGGACCAGTGCAAAACCATGAACACTGTACTGCAGCAACATCTTTGGTAGAAAAAAGCAAGAAAAATAAAATTTATAAAGCACTAAACAACAACTGATTCAGAGCTAATTAGGACCTGCTGCCGTTTTCCAGTGCATTCAAAAGTAAACATAATAATGATATATTGTACTTGTATTGCGCTGTTCTTCTGACGCTTTTTAAAAAAGGGCAGGTTAGCGCACAGTCAGAGTCAATGCTGTGGCTTTTCGGGGCCCTAAGCAAAAGTTAAGGGCCCTGCAGCCCACTAATATTTGTGCATTAGTTTTATTTACCACTTTTCTGGACGCTCAAATATGTTTCATTTTGGCATCATTAATATAGCCTGGCTCTCGCCAGACCCTTGTAGTTCCCCCATGCTCCACCAGAGGCGTTTGGCTGAACCACATGGGTCTGGTATCGAGCACATACCAAACTCCTTCAGCAGATCAGAAAATAATCGACCAATCAGGATTGGCGGTGCTACGACGGGTTTGCTCCGCCTTCTCAAGCGTGTCTCACGCGGTAGCAAAAGCAATCCAAAATGGCGGACATGAAGTCCGTGATTTAAAAAAAAAAGTTTAAATACAAACGAATTAAGACACCGATGTCACTTTTAATACAATATGAGGCGAGATGTTGATGGTTCCGTGTTGTTTTATGTGTGTTTTAAGAGTCAAATGTTCGTGTAAAGTTTGGTTTTCCTGTTTAAGTGTTCCTGTTTACAACACTACGCAGCAGGGTTGCCAGGTTGGGTGGTTTTTCCCGCATACTTTTTAAAAAGTATTTAATACCTACAAGTCTACAAGAGACTTGTAGGTAATAAATAAACAGAAAGACAATAAACAGAATAATGATAGCCCAAGTTGATTACATTAAGTTTTAAGACAAAAAAACATTCTGGGTATTTTTTTTTTTTTTTTGGGCATTCTTGCAAGTTTTGGGTTGGAAAATCTTGCCACCATTTGGCAACCCATGGGAGTCGTGTGCTTCGATGTGAGTGGTTGAAGGAACACGTCATTCAAGATAACCGACAAGTGGTTTATCCAATCAAATACAGTGCCTTGCGAAAGTATTCGGCCCCCTTGAACCTTTCAACATTTCGCCACATTTCAGGCTTCAAACATAAAGATATAAAATTTGAATTTTTTGTCATGAATCAACAACAAGTGGGACACAATCATGAAGTGGAACAAAATTTATTGGATAATTTAAACTTTTTTAACAAATAAAAAACTGAAAAGTGGGGCGTGCAATATTATTCGGCCCCTTTACTTTCAGTGCAGCAAACTCACTCCAGAAGTTCAGTGAGGATCTTTGAATGATCCAATGTTGTCCTAAAAGACTGATGATGATAAATAGAATGCACTTGTGTGTAATCAAGTCTCCGTATAAATGCACCTGCTCTTTGATAGTCTCAGGGTTCTGTTTAAAGCGCAGAGAGAACCATGAAGACAAATGAACACACCAGGCAGGTCCGAGATACTGTTGTGGAGAAGTTTAAAGCCGGATTTGGATACAAAAAGATTTCCCAAGCTTTAAACATCTCAAGGAGCACTATGCAAGCAATTATATTGAAATGGAAGGAGTATCAGACCACTGCAAATCTACCAAGACCCGGCCGTCCCTATAAACTTTCATCTCAAACAAGGAGAAGACTGATCAGAGATGCAGCCAAGAGGCCCATGATCACTCTGGATGAACTGCAGATAACTACAGCTGAGGTGGGAGAGTCTGTGGCAAGAAGAAAGCCTTTTCTCAAAGATATCCATAAAAAGTTTTTTAAAGTTTGCCACAAGCCACCTGGGAGACACACCAAACATGTGGAAGAAGGTGCTCTGGTCAGATTAAACCAAAATCAAACTTTTTGGCCACAATGCAAAACGATATGTTTGGCGTAAAAGCAACACAGCTCATCACCCTGAACACACCATTCCCACCTCAGCTGTAGTTATCTGCAGTTCATCCAGAGCGATGATGGGCCTCTTGGCTGCATCTCTCTTGTTTGAGATGAAAGTTTGGAGGGACGGCCGGGTCTTGGTAGATTTGCAGTGGTCTGATACTCCTTCCATTTCAATATAATTGCTTGCACAGTGCTCCTTGAGATGTTTAAAGCTTGGGAAATCTTTTTGTATCCAAATCCGACTTTAAACTTCTCCACAACAGTATCTCGGACCTGCCTGGTGTGTTCCTTTGTCTTCATGGTTCTCTCTGCGCTTTAAACAGAACCCTGAGACTATCAAAGAGCAGATGCACTTGATTACACACAGGTGCATTCTATTTATCATCATCAGTCATTTAGGATAGGACATTGGATCATTCAAAGATCCTTACTGAACTTCTGGAGGGAGTTTGCTGCACTGAACGTAAAGGTGCCGAATAATATTGCACGCCCCACTTTTCAGTTTTTTATTTGTTAAAAAAGTGGAAATTATCCAATACATTTTGTTCCACTTCACGATTGTGTCCCACTTGTTGTTGATTCATGACAAAAAATAAAAATGTTATATCTTTATGTTTGAAGCCTGAAATGTGGCCAAATGTTGAAAGGTTCAAGGGGGCCGAATACTTTCGCAAGGCACTGTACAAGAATTTTTTTCACAAGGCCTCGCCTTTTGAAATGTATCCGCTATGAAGGAGTCCCAGACCCATGTGAGAAGCGCAGCAATCGACAAGGGTCTGGCGAGAGTCAGGCTATCATTAATATACTCTGTGATGAATATCATGGTGACCCGTCTGTGCTGTTAGCTCCTCTGACCTCTATCCATCATACACACAACAGACCCATGAACAATGTGATCCTTAACCATCTCAGGGCTCAATTCAATTTGAATATATTTGGGATATGGGGTAGTAATATACAATCCTGAGACCTTCACAGAAAATGCATTCTGGGATGTTGCAGATTTGAAACATTGGCTAGCTGTGGTAAATAGAACTGACGAGGGGAAAGACCCCGAGGAGATATCTACTAATTGGTATATACTGTGTTTATATATGTATAATCATCTTTCAGTTTATGCACTTTTGGTTTCAAATTATTAGAGGTTTGCAGTTGATAATGACTTGAAATTGATGCCTAGAAGATCTGTTTTGGTGAAACCAAGAAGTGACAGAATTGAGAGATTGCAAATCTGCAAACTCTTGCCTGGAGACGATTTCCTCAACCTAGCTTGTACGGAGCACCCAGCCACTCTGTGAAGGAAAATCATTTAAACTAGTTGTATAAACAATGTCCTTTCATTGTTTTCCAAAGCACATGCACCCAGGTGAGGGTGGGAATATAATTATTATAATAATAATGCACAGGGTTTGTTTAGAGCTTTTCAGGACACTCAAAGACGCTTCACTGTTCGTTCACTCTATAGATGGTGGTAATAAACTACTACAGCCACAGCTGTCCTGGGGCATACTGACAGAAGCGAGGCAACCAGTATGATCCAACGGCCCTTATGACCACCACCAACCGTTCACACACACTCATTCTAGGCAATGTGGATGAATCTGGGATCTAGCCTTCACATATAGGTACAGCCACATACTCTGAATCTGTTTAATAAATGTCTATACATTCACTTTCTACCGTGTGGATGCAGGGCCTTTTGTACATATTTAACTTTGTGACAAGGAAAACAATCAAGAACAAAAGTTCTATGAAGCCGTGAAGTTTAACTAAGTGTCCCTGTCCATAATAAAGATGATGTAATGTCCTTCCTCAGGGACCGCCCCCATGAGTCCCTCACAGTAAACAGGATCATAATGAGGAGGTCATTAGTCCAAACACTCAGGACAAATCCCAGGACAGAGGTTTGTTTGTGGACGCAAAGGGACTATTATTGTACTGCGTTACTGTACCACAACAACCAAGAGTGTAAAAGTCTTTTTCACTTTTATGAAATTGACTTTTCTTGTCAAACAAGGCCTAACCATTTACAGCATATGCCATCCATCCATTTTCTTCCGCTTTATCCGTTGCCGGGTCGCGGGGGCAGCAGTCTAAGCAGAGACGCCCAGACTTCCCTATCCACACACACCTCCTCCAGCTCGTCCCGGGGGACCCCAAGGCGTTCCCAGGCCAGCTGAGAGACATAGTCTCTCCAGCGTGTCCTGGGTCTTCCCCGGGGCCTCCTCCCGGTGGGACGTGCCCGGAACACCTCCCCAGGAAGGCGTCCAGGAGGCATCCTGAACAGATGCCTGAGCCACCTCAACTGGTTCCTCTCGACGTGGAGAAGCAGCGGCTCTACTCCGAGCTTCTCCCGTGTGACTGAGCTCCTCACCCTATCTCTAAGGGAGCGCCCAGCCACTCTGCGGAGGAAGCTCATTTCGACCACTTGTATCCGCGATCTCGTTCTTTCGGTCATTACCCAAAGCTCATGACCATAGGTGAGGGAGGGGACGAAGATTGACCGGTAAATCGAGAGCTTCGCCTTTCGGCTCAGCTCCCTCTTTACCACAACGGTCCGATACAGAGACCGCATCACTGCGCACGCTGCACCGATCCGCCTGTCAATCTCACGCTCCATTCTTCCCTCACTCGTGAACAAGACCCCGAGATACTTGAACTCCTCCACTTGAGGAAGGACCTCTCCACCCACCTGGAGAGGGCAAGGCACCTTTTTCCGGTCGAGCACCATGGCCTCGGATTTGGAGGTGCTGATTCTCATCCCAGCCGCTTCACACTCGGCTGCAAACCGTCCCAGTGCATGCTGCAGGTCCTGGTTCGTTGGAGCCAACAGGACGACATCATCCGCAAAAAGTAGAGATGAAATCCTGTGGTTCCCGAACCGGACCCCCTCTGGCCCCTGGCTGCGCCTAGAAATTCTGTCCATAAATACAGTGAACAGAACCGGTGACAAAGGGCAGCCTTGGCGGAGGCCAACATGCACCGGGAACAGGTCTGACTTACTGCCGGCAATGCGAACACAGCTCTGGCTCCGGTCATACAGGGACCAGACGGCCCTCAGCAGAGGACCCCGGACCCCGTACTCCCGGAGGACCCCCCAAAGGACACCCCGGGGAACACGGTCGAACGCCTTCTCCAAATCCACAAAGCACATGTGGACAGGTTGGGCGAACTCCCATGAACCCTCGAGTATCCGATGGAGAGTATAAAGCTGGTCCAGTGTTCCGCGACCGGGACGAAAACCAAACTGCTCCTCCTGAATCCGAGATTCGACCATTGGACGTAGCCTCCTCTCCAGTACCTTGGAGTAGACCTTACCGGGGAGGCTGAGGAGTGTGATCCCACGATAATTGGAACACACCCTCCGGTCCCCCTTCTTGTAGAGAGGGACCACCACCCCGGTCTGCCACTCCATTGGCACCGCCCCCGATCGCCACGCAATGTTGCAGAGACGTGTCAGCCAAGACAGTCCTACAACATCCAGAGACTTTAGATAGTCAGGACGGATCTCATCCACTCCCGGCGCCTTGCCACCATGGAGGCGGCCAACCACCTTGGTGACCTCGGCCAGGGAGATGGAAGTGTCCGCCCCAACATCCTCAGCCTCTGCCTCCTGAACGGAGGACGTGACGGGGGGATTGAGGAGAACCTCGAAGTATTCCTTCCACCGCCCGACAATATCCTCAGTCGAGGTCAGCAGCCCTCCACCCGCACCATACACGGTGTTGGCAAAGAACTGCTTCCCCCTCCTGAGGCGCCGGACGGTTTGCCAGAACCTCATCGAGGCCGACCGATAGTCATGCTCCATGGACTCTCCGAACTCCTCCCAGTCCCGGGTTTTTGCCTCTGCAACAGCCCGGGCCGCGGCACGTTTGGCCTGCCGGTACTGGACAGCTGCCTCAGGAGTCCCACGAACCATCATTGCTCGATAGGACTCCTTCTTCAGCCTGACGGCATCCCTTACTGCCGGTGTCCCCCACCGGGTTCGGGGGTTGCCGCCGGGACCAGCACCAGAGACCTTGCGACCACAGCTACGAGCCGCCGCATCGGCGATAGCGGAAGAGAACATGGTCCACTCGGACTCGATGTCCCCCTCCTCCTCCGGGACCTGGGAGAAGCTCTCCCGGAGGTGTGAGTTGAAAGTCCGTCTGACAGGGGGCTCAGCGAGACGTTCCCAGCAAACCCTCACTATACGCTTGGGTCTGCCAGGTCTGACCGGCTTCTTCCCCTGCCAGCGGATCCAACTCACGACCAGGTGATGATCGGTTGACAGCTCCGCCCCTCTCTTTACCCGAGTGTCCGAGACACGCGGTCGGAGGTCAGATGATACGACAACAAAGTCGATCATCGACCTCCGGCCTAGGGTGTCCTGGTGCCACGTGCACTGGTGGACACCCTTGTGCTCGAACATGGTGTTCGTGATGGACAGGCCGTGACTGGCACAGAAGTCCAACAACTGAACACCGCTCGGGTTCAGATCAGGGGGGCCGCTCTTCCCGATCACCCCTCTCCAAGTGTCACTGGCATTTCCCACATGGGCGTTGAAGTCCCCCAGGAGAATAACGGAGTCCCCGGGCGGTGCACTGTCCAGTACCCCTCCCAAGGACTCCAAGAACATTTACAGCATATGTTGTATGAAAATAAATATTTATCACTCTGTTCTTCATCAGAATCATTTTTTTATTGCCACGTAAGTAACAGGAGGTCACAGACTAGGAAATTGCTTTGGCTCAGTGCAACAGTCAAAAAGAGATAATAAAAATAAGAATAAAAAACACTTCTAAAGAATAAATTTAAATTTAAAATAGAGTTACAGTTACTATTTACAATATACAAGTGCACATGGTGCACACAATGTAAGGTGACAGCAGTACAGTGAAGTAAAGTGACGTATGATGGGCAGTAAAGTGACTTTATAAAGGGCGGGGGGACAGGTTAAGAAGTGTTCAAGAGTCCAACAGCAGAGGGGAAGAAACTGTTCTTGTGGCGGGAGGTTCTAGTCCTGATGGACCGCAGTCTCCTGCCTGAGGGGAGTGGAGTGGAGTGGGGAGTGGTTGGAATAGTCCATGTGCAGGGTGAGAGGGGTCGGCTGTGATACGACCAGCCCGGCCTTGAGCTCGGGCGACGTACAGGTCCTGCAGCGATGGAAGGCTGCGGCCAATCACTTCCTCTGCAGAGCGCACAATGCGCTGTAGTCTCTGTTTGTCCCTGACTGTGGCTCCAGCGAACCACACGGTGACGGAGGAGGTGAGGATGGACTCGATGATGGCCGTGTAGAACTGCACCAACATCTGTGCAGGCAGCTTGGCTTTCCTGAGTTGCCGCAGGAAGTACATCCTCTGCTGGGCCTTCTTGATGAGGGAGCTGATGGTCGGCTCCCACTTGAGGTCCTGGGTGATGGTGGTGCCCAGGAAACGGAAGGACTCCACAGAGGTGATGGGGGAGTCCATCACGGAGGGTGGGGGTGGGGGGACAGTGCTCTTCCTGAAGTCCACAATCATCTCCACTGTCTGCTGGGCGTTCAGCTCCAGGTTGTTACCACTGCACCAGGACACCAGCTGGTCCACCTCCCTCCTGTAGGCGGACTCATCGTTGTTGGAGATGAGTCCAATGAGGGTGGTGTCGTCCGCGAACTTGATCAGCTTCACGGAGTCGTGGCTGGAGGTGCAGTGGTTGGTGTACAGGGAGAAGAGCAGGGGAGAAAGAACACAGCCCTGTGGGGCTCCTGTATTTATAATCCGAGAGTCCGAGACATTCTTCCCCAGACGCACTCGCTGCTTCCTGTCCGTCAGGAAGTCAGTGATCCACCTGCAGGTGGAATCGGGCACGTTGAGCTGGGAGAGCTTGTCCTGGAGCAGGGATGGCAGGATTGTGTTGAAGGCAGAGCTGAAGTCCACGAACAGGACCCTGGCGTAGGTCCCCGGGGAGTCCAGGTGCTGTAGGATGTGGTGGAGGGCCAGGTTAATGGCGTCGTCTACAGATCTGTTGGCTCTGTAGGCTAACTGCAGGGGGTCCAGGAGGGGGGAGGTGAAGGACTTGAGATGGGAGAGAACCAGGCGTTCAAATGACTTCATGACGACAGACGTAAGTGCTACAGTATCTGTAGTCGTTGAGTCCTGTGATCCTGGGCTTCTTCGGGACGGGGACAATGATGGAGGATTTGAAGCAGGCCGGCATGGCAGTATTAGTATTAGATAGCAATATGGCCTACGTGCAGGACTGTACAAGGACTCTACAAGGACTCCATGTTATGACTATGATGTGACTGTCTCTTTGTGACACGTATGTCTTTCGATGTGTGACGTGACAATGACTATATAAACTGTGTACTGCCTTTATTCTGTCTGAGAGAAAGAAACAGAGTAAACCAGTGGAACTTGAGAGAAACTTAAATAAACTTCCAGAGTTTGGCACACCACGATCCGTCTCTGTCTGCCTAAATCCTAACAGATTTGGTGGAGAATGCGCGGCTCGGTTTGTGCCATTCTCTGGATTGTTTTGGGGGAGTTTGCTCTGTTTCTTTTCCTCTGCGTGAGAGATCGGCATGCTGTGTCTGGGAGCGGGGATTCCAGCAGGCTGGAAGAGCTGTTCCTGGATGCTTCTTGTCGCTTCTGTCACTTTTGTTTTTTAAATTGAAGATTCCGACGCGGAAAAGAGTTGGCAGACCTCTCGGACAGTCCTTGGATCCTGTTTGACAAGAATAAGGTAAGCAGACACCTTTTTTAATATGTAAAGTCTGCATAATTGGATATTAGCTAAATTTTGGTCTGTTTTTGGGGTCTGTCAAACTCTCTAAATTGTATTTGAGAAGAAGTCTCGGGGTTAAAGTCCCTTTGAGCCTCGGGGTTAAAGTCCCTTTGAGAAAGTCTCGGGGTTAAAGTCCCTTTGAGAAAGTCTCGGGGTTAAAGTCCCTTTGAGCCTCGGGGTTAAAGTCCCTTTGAGAAAGTCTCGGGGTTAAAGTCCCTTTGAGCCTCGGGGTTAAAGTCCCTTTGAGAAAGTCTCGGGGTTAAAGTCCCTTTGAGAAAGTCTCGGGGTTAAAGTCCCTTTGAGCCTCGGGGTTAAAGTCCCTTTGAGAAAGTCTCGGGGTTAAAGTCCCTTTGAGAAAAGCCTCGGGGTTAAAGTCCCTTTGAGAAGAAGCTTCAGGGTTAAAGTCCCTTTGAGAGAAACCATG
This sequence comes from Knipowitschia caucasica, assembly GCA_964034765.1. Lineage (NCBI taxonomy): Eukaryota > Metazoa > Chordata > Actinopteri > Gobiiformes > Gobiidae > Knipowitschia > Knipowitschia caucasica. Next base: position 34,299,222 of record OZ035837.1, on the reverse strand, counting down.
GTGTAAAATTAAAAGTAATTATAAAAAGGGAAACGTTAAACACTAAAGAGTGCCTTTTGTTACTAGTGTGGAAAGTGGCCATTTCTAGATTTGGATGACAAAAGTATAAAGAACAACATCAGTTATATTCGCTTAACAAAGTAATCTTGAAAGTTATTCTTCTGTATCTTTCTGCCTGTGTGTGCACATCTCTATCTGCTGCCGTTGTCAGGGAAACGGCCCCCTCCTTCGCTGCTCTGGCTCTGAATCTGAAGCAAAGCTACTGCTTTAGGATTTTTGGCTTTTCATAGTAGTTATTCCGTTAAATTTGCTAAATTTGCCATTTGAACATTGTGTTAGACACAGTTAAACGTTTTTAAACACCATTAGGGAATAGAAGTTTTGAATTAGTATGTTTTTGAAACCCAAAGATTAGTACAAAAAGCTTTGCTTTTCTTTTTAAATCTGCTGCTTATTTTGTGAGTCCATTATTGCATCTCTGATATATTTCATAGCTGTTAGTGAGAATTTTTTCATGTATTTTTTATTTTAGTTACAAAAGCCGTTTTTCAAACATTTAAATTAGAATCTGTGTTAAAAGTGATTATTGATTATAGACTTCGTCTAAAAAAGAAAGAGGGAATTAGGCTGTAAAAGTATTATATTATTAAGTTAATCTACCCAATTCACCCATTGCAAGTGGTGACTTTTTGTTTTTGTTTTGACTACACGCGTGACCTTGCTGCTGCTCAGAGACAGGAGGAGGCAGCTCCGACGCACAATTGAGTTTTATTGAACCAAATCCAGTTTAGCTGGAGCTAAATCTTTTGTTTGATTTCAAGTTTTGTTTTAAATGTTTTTACAAATTAATGTTCATTTTTATAGAGATTTTTCATAATTTCATTTCATGGCGTCTTTCAAGAAACCCAGGGACGCATAGATAATTAAACACAGTACAAAAGTACACATATTTTAAAGTTTAAAAGGTTTAAGTCTTGTTTTTTATTAAGAAAGAGTTTCTGGTCTTAAAATGTCATCATTAGTAAGATAATAAGTAATCTTTTATTTACATAGCGCTTGGGAAAACCTAGAGCGCTCCAAAATTGTTTTGACTTTAGGGAGAAAAACAATCTCATTCACAATCTCTGTTGTTTTTAATTTGACTATAAGGTTGTTTTCCAGAACCAAGAGCACACACTGTACAGGGTCACTGGACTGCTGGACACTGGACACCAAAGCCCACCCAGCCACAGGTCACAGATCAAAAAGCAAAGGGAAATGCCACCTCCTTGCCCCTCCCCCCACTACAGAAGTAAGTGGGAGTGAGACCGGGGCCACAAAGTGGAGGTTTCTGGAGGCAGTGATGGGTGGAGAGTCAGGGAAAGACCTGAATGAGAGTTGAAAGTGTGTCCAGTTGGTTTGCATCACCACAGTGTGACCTTTGAGACCTACAGGTGGTTCGAGGAGTCTGGAGAAACAACCCCAAAATTCACATACACACACATACACTCACACATTCACATTTACATATAGATACATGAAAAAGCAGAACATGAGAAAAAAGCATTTTAAAAGTTTACTCCAATGTAAACACATATTTTTAATTGTCTATCACTTGAATCTTTAGTTGAATCAGTATTTTTTGAGACCAGAAATGTTCATTTGAATTCTATATTGTCATGGACTTAATTGACCTCTGTCCTGACACTTTTGATTTGTTGATTTTGTACTGTGTGAAGTAATTACATTGATGAGAATTAGATCTGATAAAAACACAAGCGTGACCTGTCTCCGAGCGTGACCTTGCTGCTGCTCAGAGACAGGAGGAGGCAGCTCCGACGCACAATTGAGTTTTATTGAACCAAATCCAGTTTAGCTGGAGCTAAATCTTTTGTTTGATTTCAAGTTTTGTTTTAAATGTTTTTACAAATTAATGTTCATTTTTATAGAGATTTTTCATAATTTCATTTCAGGGCGTCTTTCAAGAAACCCAGGGACGCATAGATAATTAAACACAGTACAAAAGTACACATATTTTAAAGTTTAAAAGGTTTAAGAGATTTGAGTCTTGTTTTTTATTAAGAAAGAGTTTCTGGTCTTAAAATGTCATCATTAGTAAGATAATAAGTAATCTTTTATTTACATAGCGCTTGGGAAAACCCAGAGCGCTCCAAAATTGTTTTGACTTTAGGGAGAAAAACAATCTCATTCACAATCTCTGTTGTTTTTAATTTGACTATAAGGTTGTTTTCCAGAACCAAGAGCACACACTGTACAGGGTCACTGGACTGCTGGACACTGGACACCAAAGCCCACCCAGCCACAGGTCACAGATCAAAAAGCAAAGGGAAATGCCACCTCCTTGCCCCTCCCCCCACTACAGAAGTAAGTGGGAGTGAGACCGGGGCCACAAAGTGGAGGTTTCTGGAGGCAGTGATGGGTGGAGAGTCAGGGAAAGACCTGAATGAGAGTTGAAAGTGTGTCCAGTTGGTTTGCATCACCACAGTGTGACCTTTGAGACCTACAGGTGGTTCGAGGAGTCTGGAGAAACAACCCCAAAATTCACATACACACACACACACACACACACACATACACTCACACATTCACATTTACATATAGATACATGAAAAAGCAGAACATGAGAAAAAAGCATTTTAAAAGTTTACTCCAATGTAAACACATATTTTTAATTGTCTATCACTTGAATCTTTAGTTGAATCAGTATTTTTTGAGACCAGAAATGTTCATTTGAATTCTATATTGTCATGGACTTAATTGACCTCTGTCCTGACACTTTTGATTTGTTGATTTTGTACTGTGTGAAGTAATTACATTGATGAGAATTAGATCTGATAAAAACACAAATTAGAGAAGTAAACTGAATAACTGCGCTTGCTTTTGTCTAAGGGACATTAGCAACAGCATGAATAGAAATTGTGTTAAAGTAGAATCAAAGTGACTTAACCATAGAAAGTAACTATTGCATTACAAGCTGTGTACAGGAACTGTGACACTGCACCATTGACCAGAAGTGCGTCGCAAATGACCTGATGTGCTTCGAGTGAAAAGACTGTATCTGGAGATCCTGATGTCCATCTGGAGAGACCAAAACCATGGCTTGGACCCTACTGATGTCCAAGATGACATCTCTCTATGACCTGACCTGATGACGACTGAGACCTAACCTAACCCTCAGAGGACCCTGAGGACCCTGAGGATCTGAGGACCTGAGAGAGAAAACTGGGGAGTGATGTTTATATTTCTGAAATCATACATTGATGAGTGCTAAATGAGAGAGATACTCATGATTCTTTCTTTTGTTTTTGTTTGTCCCTAGCTTCTGGACATCTGATGATCTATTGGACACAGCAATTTGCAGAACAAGAACCAGCCAATGAAAACGTCTGAAGAAGGTGACATGTCTGGGATCGTGTCATAAATTCCGACAGAAGACATGTTTTATTGTCGATGGTAGAGACAGCACGAACAAAGCACACGATCACAGATACAACAGAATGCAAGTGTATTATACACTTGCATTAGACCTCCAATCAGCAGCTGCCACGGTGTGCTTGTAGCTTGGCCTTCAAATAGACAAAACAAGGGAAAAGTATTGGCTTCTGCACATTGATAGATTGATGAGTTTAACTTTAACAAAAGTTGCTTAAAAGTGTTATGAAATCTCACATTCCCCCCTCTGGTCATACATTCACGTGTGACCATCAGGATCGATAAACAGCAACATAACATCATAACTCAATACTTAAACTCGGTACTTCACTCGGTACTTCAAAAAACTCAGAACTCGGAATACTTCAAAAACTCATAAAACTCATAAAACATGTTCAGATCTTTCATAAAACTTGTCAACAATCTTCAGTAAAATACCAAACTTCATCAGTCGATGGTGGTTCCAGATATTGCTTTGAAAACAGTCTCTCCCACTTCTCTGTGTTGGTTTCTTCAGGCTGCATTTGTGTCGAGCCATGAATTCTTCTGTGACGTGTCTTTCAATCACACGTTTCAGCTTCAGTGTTCAGATTTAGCAAATTAATTCAGTCCAAATTATGTCCAAATTCAGTAATCCAATTGTTCCAAATTATGTCCATGCAAAAGAGGACGCTGGTATTGTCCATGTCTCAGCAGCTCACAGCCTGAGTGGAATCAGGGGCTGTGCAGATTGTCCATGGGCTGATCCAGATGCATTCTCTTGAGGTTTCTCAGTTTTGGCTTGAAAAAAAAAAACACATTTTTGTGTAAAAAAAAAAAAAGTCTTCTGTTCTCTAGATGTTACAGACAAGGCCCGCATCCTTCCACCACCTGAAGAAGGTGACATGTCTGGGATCGTGTCATAAATTCCGACAGAAGACATGTTTTATTGTCGATGGTAGAGACAGCACGAACAAAGCACACGATCACAGATACAACAGAATGCAAGTGTATTATACACTTGCATTAGACCTCCAATCAGCAGCTGCCACGGTGTGCTTGTAGCTTGGCCTTCAAATAGACAAAACAAGGGAAAAGTATTGGCTTCTGCACATTGATAGATTGATGAGTTTAACTTTAACAAAAGTTGCTTAAAAGTGTTATGAAATCTCACACGTCTATTGCCGATGCTCTTGCTACAACCAGAAACTGTGACAAATGCAATATACATGTTAAGTATTCAGACATCTGACAGACAAAAACTTTGAAAATGATAAAGTATGAGTATTGTAGCGTTTTAGTAGATGTTAAATAGTAGTAAAAAAGTAGAATTGTCCTTTCTTTTTTGTTCATAAACATATTTCCACATAAGAGTTAAAATAGTACCCTACAATGTTATCCTTTTGATAGATCAGCTATAATATTAGAATCAGAGTATTTTAGAGATATTGAAAGTGACAGAAGTCACAAATTAGAAATATGCCTTTGCTCAAGTTGCAGGGTGACTTTAGAGTCACAATAGTGTAGAAATAGAATTAGATAAATGCATCAACCATAGATGCTTTCAAAAATAGAGAATATTCTTAGCCAGTGCTAATATTTGAATGGTAAAGGGACCATTTCACAAGCATTTACTTCAAAAGTAGATAAAGTTAATTACAGTTTTATGTACAGTTTTATTAGATACTTGCCAAATTCACTTGTGTTCAAACATGAGTGAATGTTGACTATGCAAAAAGTCCATATGAGTGTAGCCTAGATTAATGCCTAGATCAGGGGTGCTCAATACGTCGATCGCGATCTACCAGTCGATCGCAAAGGTAGTATTGGTAGATCGCATTAAATAAATAAAAAATTACACATTCTAAACGAATATATACAAAAAACTCCGGGCAAAGTGGAGATTTTTGAAAACTCCATTAATGCATTTGTGTGTAGACAGAGATAACCAGAGTTTTGCGTTCTCGCACGCCACAGTACCCCCCTAAATTCCGATCACTGAAGCATGGATCATACTACCTTAAAAACTCTTCCCTGTGAGATGCTCGCAGCAGCGAACATCCTCGCTCCACATCAGAGAGCAGCAAAGTGATCGCGGGGACTCACGCTAGAAAACAACCAAACCAGGACTAAACCAGGACTAAACCAGGGCTGAGGACGGGGTCAGAGCTTGTAAACATACGTCTAACTCTTTACTCTGAGTGTCTTCTATGACTGTAAAAGTGCCGTTACCGGCGTCTGCATCAAAGTTCCGCCCACTTCTGTGTTTTTCCCCAACGCAGGACAGGACGTAAGAGACGCACATGTTTGGAATGTTACGAATGTGATTGATAACGCAGATGTGTGGATGCAAATTATTTTATAAACTGAGGAGGGGAAATATTTGGATTTAAAAAAAACAGGCATGGCACATGGACATGGCACCACAGTCAAATGACATCTGTGTTTTACTCAGTAATGTTTTACTGACACTTAGGTGACTGCACAAGCGCAAACAACCGCGCTCAGTGCAGGAAAGCTAAACCACGACAAACTTGTCAGCGAGTTACCACCAATTTTCCGGACTATGCATCCCTGGCCGATTCAATTCAGTGCAAGTCATAAGAGTAAACTCGGGTAATGACAAAAAATGTACATAGGTAATTGTGTTGTGTTGTGCTATATTGGCTCATGCGGTTTTGCATGTACATCAACATACATTGTAGATATAAAGAATATTTTTTGAAATATATGATTTGCATTTTTGTAGTAGGTAGATCATTTTGACTTGATCCTTTTATAAGTAGCTCGCATGCTGAAAAAGTGTGAGCACCCCTGGCCTAGATCAATGAGATAGATTACAACCAACAGAGATTCAAAAGCATTTAAAAGCATTTTGATGTATTTGTGTATAGCACAAAAACACAATAGTAGATATTTAGATATTGAGAAGTTTCCAGCACAAATACCATTGTAGAATAACTGACCCCAACCCCAAACCTAATTAGCTACTATTAGGATAATACTAATTTGATTAATGATGTACATTCATCCCAAACTGCCTGACAATAATATCTTTAGATAATAAAAAGTAATAAATCACTGACCACTATAGAAGTGTAAATGTTGACCATTTGCCTTACTGTGTTCAGTTTTATTCCTGAGAATGAGAATAGACATAGAGCAAAGCCACTGATAATAAGCCACTGATAATTAGAGTGTAAACCACAGAGAGATTTGTTAGATTAAAATGTATGTTTAAGAATATGGCTCAATAGAAGCAAATATGCAAACATATTTGTAAATAGATTAGAATAGTTTTAAACTATAGTGAATAGTGAAAGTAAAGTACACAGTCTAAGATTAAATAGTGAAAATAATACAGTGAAATAAGTGAAGTGTAGTGTAAACAATTATCATTAGAATAAAAGTATAGAGTAATAAAAGTGAAATTAGCTTCTAATTTGAGACTCAGCTCGGTTTTTGTCTGTGTTTTGACTGAATCTGCTGAGTTCTTGTGTGTCCAATAGTTTTTGTTTGTTTTTATGTTTGTTTGTTTTTATTTTTGATTTGTTTTTGTTGTTTTTTGTTTATTTATTTACTTTATTTTTGATTTGTTTGTTTATTTTTTTTTTTTTTTTTCCCAGGATAGAGGATAAAATCCACTGATATTGATTTGATGATTATGAGTTTAATGCATACATTTTCTTTGTTTTTAATAATTTTTAAAAGTTTTTTTTAGAATTTTTTTTTTTTTCTTTTTCCACTTTATTGATTGATCAAATTGAGTGATCACATGTGATTATGTGATCAAAGGGGAGGGTATTAGTATTAGATAGCAATATGGCCTACGTGCAGGACTGTACAAGGACTCTACAAGGACTCCATGTTATGACTATGATGTGACTGTCTCTTTGTGACACGTATGTCTTTCGATGTGTGACGTGACAATGACTATATAAACTGTGTACTGCCTTTATTCTGTCTGAGAGAAAGAAACAGAGTAAACCAGTGGAACTTGAGAGAAACTTCCAGAGTTTGGCACACCACGATCCGTCTCTGTCTGCTTGAATCCTGACAGCAGGACTGCAGAGAGGTGTTGAAAATGTCCGTGAACACAGGAGTAAGCTCACTGGCGCAGTGTCTCAGAGTGGCCGGAGACACGTGGTCCGGGCCAGGAGCTTTGCGGGGGTGCAGCCTCAAGAAGAGTTGTTTAATCTCTTTAGAGGCTATTGTTAGGCTGGGGGCAGGGCTGATGGGTGGGTCGTTAGAGTAGTCGGGGGTGGGGGAGGGAGAGGTGTCAGGGGCAGCATCAAAGCGACTGAAAAATAAGTTCAGATCGTCAGCTAGCTTGTGGTTGTCAGCACAGGGGGGGGCTTTGGGCTTGTAGTTGGTGATCTCCCGTAGGCCCCTCCAGACAGAAGCAGTATCGTTGTTACCAAACTGCTCCTGTAGTCGTTCTCTGTGCCGGGACTTGGCTGCTTTCAGTTCTTTCCTGAACTGATATTTAGCTGCTTTGTAGCTGCTTTGTAGCTGCTTTACAATTACAATACACAATACAATTTATTCTTGTATAGCCCTAGGTCACAACAGAAGTCATCTCAGAGGACTTAACAAAACCATTGAAATCACCAACACAGGTCAGAGAATCAACAGTTAAAACACATGAAGAATATAAAGCACACACAGAAGAAAATGTCCATACATGTTGTAGAATGCTAAAGTGTCCTGATCATCACCAATCCTTTCTGTTGGACACTAACTGTCCAACAAGACCCTCCTGCATCGACAAGGAAAAACTCTTAAAAAACCCAGTGGGAAAACGTGAGAAACCTTGGGGAGCACTAGGGAAACCCACAGGGAGGGAGACCCATATGAGAAAGGGATCCGCTCCTCCGGACGGACAGGCTAATGATCTAGGACCTAAGCTAGCTACAGAACGTGGACCAGTGGCCGCTGAACGTGGACAGGTCCGGTGCAGGACCAAAGCACTCCCAGGCGGGTCGGGCGGGGCAGTCCGCAGGTGTAGATGGAAGAGGCCAGGCTCAGAGATCCCGTCATCGTACCATGAAACAGACAATGGGACAACGGGTGAATAGCAATGAACAAACTACAGTCAGAATCCTAAAAATGCTAAACAGATAAAGTAGGAAGGAGGAGAGGATAGTGCTCAAGTTACCATACTTCTCCCAGCAAACTGACTCCCTATGCAGCTTGACTGACACTCTGAGGAGTTTAACCTTCTCCGAGTCTTACCTTCCTAGCCATATGCTAAACTAAAGAGGACTGTTTTAAACCTAGCCTTGAATAAAGAATAACATACAGCATAATATATAACATAATATACAACATAACACAATACATTATTGAATAATATATAACATAATATATAACATAATACAGCATATATATATATAATATATACACTACATATTATATATTACCTAATTATATGCTAAATTAAAGTAAAGTGCTTTAAGCCTGGCCTTGAATGTGGAGACCGTATCTGCTTCCTTAACATAAATGGGAAGCTGATTCCACAGTAAAGGAGCTTGGTAGCTAAATGCTCTGCCACCAACAGTGACCTTTGAGACCTTAGGGACCACCAGACGTCTGGCGTTTTGTGAGCGCAACGCTCGACCTGGTTGATACGACACTAACGTGTCCCGGAGATAAGAAGGAGCCAAGCCATTTATGGCTTTATATGTTAAGAGTAGGATTTTAAACTTTATTCTGTACTCCACAGGGAGCCAGTGGAGTGATTTTAACACCGGAGTTATGTGCTCCCTCCTTTTGGTACCTGTTAAGATCCTAGCTGCTGTATTCTGAACGAGCTGGAAGCTCTTCAAAGAGGCTTTAGGGCACGGTGCCAGTAAAGCGTTACAGTAGTCGAGCCTTGAGGTGACAAACGCGTGAATGAGTTTTTCCGCGTCACTTTTAGGAAGGAAATTCCTAATTTTAGCGATGTTCCGTAAGTGGAAGTACGCCGTTTTAGTTGCTTGGCTTATATAAGCCTTGAAGGAGAGTTCTTGGTCAAAAATGACTCCAAGATTCCTCACAGTGTTACTGGGTATTATACTGACATTATCGAGAGTAACCATCTGGTTAGTGAGGGAGTCACGCAGGCGCTTTGGACCGAGTACAATCACTTCTGTCTTGTCCGGGTTGAGAAGTAGGAAGTTAAGTGTCATCCACATTTTAAGGTCCTTTATGCAGGCACTGAGCTTTTCTAGCTGATCTGTCTGGTTAGGCTTCATCGACAGATAAAGCTGTGTGTCATCTGCATAGCAGTGGAAATTAATTCCATGCTTTTTAATAATGTTTCCCAGTGGCAGCATGTAGAGAGTAAAAAGAATCGGTCCGAGTACCGAACCCTGCGGCACACCGAATTCCACTCCAGAATAAGGCGACGAGTCCTGATTCACATTGACGAAGTGATATCGATCTGATAAATAGGATTTAAACCAGCCAAGGGCTGTTCCTCTCAGACCTATATCACATTCTAGCCTCTGCAGTAGAATGCTGTGGTCTATTGTGTCAAATGCAGCACTAAGGTCCAGTAGGACCAGCACTGACACTTGTCCATTATCAGCAGCTAGTAGTAGGTCATTTGTGACTTTGACTAGTGCCGTTTCAGTGCTATGATGAGCTCTGAATCCTGATTGAAAGACTTCAAACATATTATTTTCCTGCAGGTGGCAGCGGAGCTGCTCAGCTATAAGTTTTTCCAGGATTTTAGATATAAAAGTGAGGTTTGAGATTGGTCTGTAGTTTGTAAGTATTTCTGGGTCCAGGTTTGTTTTCTTCAGAAGTAAGTAAGTAGTAAGTAAGTATTTATTTATATACCGCCTTTTCACTGCAGATCTGAGTCTCAAAGCGGTTTACAATTGTTAATTTTTGGGCATTTGTCTCTCACTCCACACAGAGATGGGAGCGCGGTCGCCAGTACAGGAGGCGCATGCTAGAACTATTGGACATATTTTTAGTGGTAGGGGAAACCGGAGTACCCGGAGGAAACCTACGCAGACACGGGGAGAACATGCAAACTCCACTCAGAAAGGCCCTGGTCCGACCGGGATTCGAACCCAGGACCTTCTTGCTGAGAGGCGAGAGTGCTATCCACTCAGCCACCGTGCCGCCCAAGAAGGGGTTTGATTACCGCGGTTTTGAAAGCTTGTGGGACATAGCCACATTGTATGGATGCGTTTATTATATTTACGATAGGCTCAATTATCAAAGGAAGTATGTCTTTGAAGAGCCATGTCGGGACTGCGTCTAACATGCAAGTTGAGGCTTTTGAGGATGTGACCACAGAGATCACCTCTGCTTGGCTCACAGCCATGAATTTATCAAGGCCCACTGAAGAGTCTAAGTGGGAAGTCACGTATGCCGCTTCAACCTGTCCACCACTAACAGCAGGAGCAACCTCCTCTAGCTTGTCACGAATGGATGTAATTTTATTATTAAAGAAGTGGAGAAAGTCGACACTGCTCAGTGAGCTTGGAATTTTAGGCTCGATTGCGCTATGGCAGTTTGTGAGTTTAGCGACGGTGCCAAACAAAAATCTACTGTTGTTTTTATTCGCTTCTATTAAAGTTGAATAGTATTGAGTTCGAGCCCCGCGAAGGGCCTTCTTGTAGTTTCGGAGACCTGCTTTCCACTCCCTGTGGACAGGCTCCGAGTGGGAGTGGCGATATAGCCTCTCCAATTTTCTGACGTCCTGTTTTAAAGTGTGGAGTTGAACACTGTACCAGGGCGACGATGATCTAATCCTAATGGTTTTCTGTTTTAAAGGAGCTGCTGCATTTAATGCAGATTTTAAAGACTCCATAGTGTTGCCCACCGTTTGGTCAATGACTGAGGGACTGCAGCTGCTGTGAACAGGTTCACCTGCAGCAGTATTCAACATAGGCTGTATTAGTTCTTTGAACCTTGTGATAGATTTATCATTTAAGGTTCTTTTCATTACGGTTTTATCTTGCGGGACAGGAAAGTCCTCCAAAGCGAGATCAAACGTGATCAAGAAATGGTCAGACAGCAACGAGCTTTGACGCTGGATGTCAACATTGGAGACATCACAGTCGTAGGTCAGGACAAGGTCCAAGGTGTGGTTATGAATGTGAGTAGGTTCCTCGACATTCTGAGTAAAACCAACACCATCTAGTACGGCGCTGAAAGCTTTGTTTAAGCTGTCAGTGCTGTCGTCCACATGTATATTGAAGTCTCCAGCTATAACTATGTTTTCCCATTCCAAAACTAGGTTTGAAATGAAGTCAGAGAATTCTGTTAGGAACTCGCTGTAAGGACCAGGAGGTCGGTATAAAACTATAAATAGTACTGCTTTTTGTTTTCTCCACCCAGGACAGGTGATTGAAAGTGTTAAGTTTTCAAACGAGTGAAAAGCGTTGTTGGTTTTGGGACTAAGAACCAAGTTGGTGTGTGATATAATCGCAACACCACCGCCGCGACCTGTAGTTCTCGCTTTCTGGTAGTTAACATGCGTCGGAGGAGTGCACTCATTCAATCTAACGTAGTCGTCCTGTTGGAGCCAAGTCTCCGAGAGCGCAAACAGATCCAAGCCCTTGTCTATAATAAGTTCGTTTATGAGAAGCGATTTAGACGAGATTGATCTGACGTTCATTAAACCACATTTAACAACCCTACCGCTAGAACTATTTCTGTCTGTCTGAACTTTTATTAAGTTACTGTGTCTGACACCTAGGTCAGATTTCCTCGCATATAGTGCTTTAGACTTCAAGCGGGGAACACACACAGTTTCAATCTGACTAGGTTCTGAGGCTAGTAACTGAGCACACACAGGCACACACACACATGCACACACAGTTTCAATCTGACTAGCTTCTGAGGCTAGTAACTGAACAGATGGGGGCTCAGAGGTTGTGGCAGAGCAGCTCTGCACCCGGGCCTCAGTTCTGCATCGTCATTTGAGCCGAGCAGAACAGTTTAGAGCCAGGGCCAAATTCTTAGCCAAAAGGGATGTACCCGCCAACGTTGGGTGGATATCATCCGAGCGGATGAGACCGGGCTTTCCCCAAAAGGCACTCCAATTGTCAACATGAACAACACCACTTCGAGGGCACCAGCCAGACAGCCAGCGGTTGAAAGCCGAGTGTCTGCTGAATGCTTCTGCACTGCTAGTGCTAGGTAGGGGCCCAGAGAAGATGACAGTGTCGGCCATTGTGCTAGCCAGCTTGCACACGGCGGCGACTTGCAGCTTCAACACCTCGGACTGTTTCCGCCGAACGTCATTACCACCCGCGTGAATAACAATTCGACGGAAACGCTGCTTTGTAGCCGCTGCGGTCCCCCTCCCTGAAAGCAGACTCCTTTGCTTTCCTGAGCTGCCGGAGTTTAGCAGTGAACCAGGGTTTGTCATTGTTGTAGATGACCCTGGTCCTTGTTGGAATGATGCTATCCTCGCAGAAGTGAATGTATGACGTCACAGTGTCCGTATATTCATCCAAGCTGTCAGTGGCAGCTCTGAAAAGGTCCCAGTCTGTAGATTCCATGCATGCGCGCAGCTCTTCACAGCTTCATCCGACCACACTTTGGAGCTCCTCACTGCAGGTTTCGAGAGCTTTAGTCTCTGTCTGTAAGCAGGAACCAGATGTATCATGGAGTGATCTGAGAAGCCGAGGGCTGGCTTGGGAACAGCGCGAAAAGCTCCGCGCACGGTGGTGTAACAGTGATCCAGAGTGTTCTCCTCTCTGGTCGGGCATTTGATAAACTGTCTGTATTTGGGTAATTCCTGGCTCAAGTTTCCCTTATTAAAATCCCCCAGGATAATAATCAGAGAGTCCGGGTATAAACGTTCCATACACAGTACTTGGTCTGCGAGTGCGCGCTGAGCCTCGCGCGCGTCCGCGCATGGCGGTATGTAAACAGAGGCAAGAATGAATGAAACAATTTCACGAGGGGAGTAATATGGTTTACAATGAATGAAAAGATATTCCAGAGCAGGAGAGCAGTGCTTGGAGATCACTGTCACATCGTTACACCAGTTTATATTGACGTAGAAACACAGCCCACCGCCTCTGCTCTTCCCTGAGAGCGTACAATGGCGATCCGCGCGGAACAGCCCAAAGCCCTGCAGCTCCAGAGCGCAGTCCGGGATCCGCTCATTTAGCCAGGTCTCAGTGAAGCAGAGGACACAGGATGTGGCAAAGTCCTTGTTTCTTCTCATGAGCAGGCTGAGTTCGTCCATCTTATTGCCCAGTGAGCGTACGTTGGAGAGAAAAATGCCGGGGAGAGCCGTGCACGCTCCTCTCCTCCTAAGACGCACGAGCAGGCCTCCGCGCTTTCCCCTTTTACGGGCCCACACTTTTTTGGCTAGAACATGGACTAAATCAGCCGCAGATGCCAAGAAAACAGGCAATAGGTCCATGGGAACGGCGGGTCGGATGTTCATAAGTTCCTCACGGGTGTAGGAACAGCCAGATGCGCAGTTAAAAAGTAAAAACAAACTTTGTAAAAAAAAAAAAAAAAAATACAACAAAAAACATGGGACATGACAACATGGGAGAACATATTCCACCTTAGTACTCAGGGGAGCTTCAACATAACATAAAAGAGGCAGACAATTATCCACCGTGGGCTTTTCACAAAGATGTGGCCCCTGTACTCGTCTCAAAAATATCCCAACAACCAAACGTGATTAGTTTTGCATTTTTAATTCACAAATAGACATTTTTTGGAGCTTGACTGACTGCACGCTATGGACCACAACACTACATCCCTATACTTTAACCTTACCTTGTTTAATCTCATAGGCGTTTACAGATATCCAATGTTTGTATGTTTTTTGTTGCTCTACTCTTTAATCACTTGCGCTAATGTCATTTTAATCGTTGTAATATTGCATGAGAAGTCTCTGCAGGAGCCAATGTACATTTTTATTGCTTGTCTTTCTATCAATGCACTGTTTGGCTCTGCTGGATTCTTCCCAAAGTTTTTAACTGATCTATTGTCAGACACACACCTCGTCTCCCGACCCGTTTGTTTCAGTCAAATTTATGTCATTTACACGTATGCCGTCTATGAGCTGACCTTACTGGGAATAATGGCGTACGACCGATACGCTGCTGTGTGCCACCCGTTGCAATATCATAGAAAAATGCGTTTTAAAGTAGTCATTACACTGATTGTATTTGCCTTGTGTTGTCCTCCTCCATTCAATATTCTTCTGCTTTATTTAGCGAGCATTCTCCCCCTATGCGGAAATCAGATAAAAAAATTCTACTGCGCCAATTGGAACGTGGTGAAGCTTTCTTGTGTCTCAACAAGCAGAAATAACATAATGGGCATGCTTGTGACCATTACTGTTGTCTTTTTCCCGCTTTTCTTTGTACTGTTCACATACATTCGAATTATTGTCATGTGCTGGAAGAAATCTGCTGAATTTAAAAGCAAAGTGTTACAGAAGTGTCTACCACATATAGTTTCCTTCACAACGTACTCAATTTCAGTGTTTTGTGATATTGCTATAAGCCGCTACGACACGGATAACATCAGTTTGTAATTTTCACGCTTATAGTCAACCCACTTGTTTATGGCCTAAAGTTGCCCAAGATTATAAAGCAAATTATAACTATGCTGTCTGTAACATCTAAAAGCTGTAAATAAGAGCTTTTTGAGGAAATGCAGATTGTTATGAAAATATAAGGTAAAATCTTCACTGACGACTCATCCCTTTTGCGATTGCATTAGGGAGAAGAAAATATGAAACTTGGGTGCATTAAGCCCACTACATTGGCAGAAAACAATTGTGGTAATAAGATGGATTGCATAGATTGACTTTTCAAAATAATTGATATTATTTCTCACAAAGTAATAAAAGATGTGTATATGCTAATGTCAATGTAAAAAGAAAAAGATGACGATGAAACCACAAAAGGCCTGTGCTAAACTATTATCAAGGCTTAGGACTGGCCCTAAACCAGATTCAGAAAAGGATACTAAACAGTCCTTATTTTTTTGATTGGCTCAGGGGTCAGTGCTTGTGCCTCACAGACGGGGCCCTCTCTGTGTCTGCACAAGTTTCCTTCGGGTGCTCCGGTTTGCCCTCCCACTACATGAACAACAGGTCTGAATATGATGAGTGAGTGAACAGACGGTGTTGGCCTGATTTACGGGGTCTCGCCTCTGTCATCACTGTTTGTGGAATGAATGGAAAATACCAGTACACAAACATTGTAAAGGGGTTTGTGTAACCTTAGCCTGTGAAATGCACTAAATAAATAAAGATTTAATAACTCACCTATTCATCCACATTCACAACTCTAGACCCCTCAGGCCAGCAGGACTGCTGCCACTGCCACCACGGCAGGGTCATGGCTCTCTTACCCGTTGGCTTTCAGCCAGGGGTCCTACCCCCTGATTCATGTAGGCAGTGCATCCATCTGCAAGACTGATTTACATATAAACAAGTCGGTTTATGGCTAGTCAAGCTACAAGACAATATACAAAACATGCATTTAAAGCATGTGGCATAAATAATACATGTTTGTCCCAAAGAAAATCTTGTAAAGGAAAAGAAGTTGTGAACAAATCAAACTATAACAATGTGGTCTCTTTTACTTTGTCACTCTAAAGCATCAGCTTTTTGAAACAGAAAGTGTTACAGAGGCCAATAATACATGCATGTGTAATCTAGTGATAGAAGCGAACTGTCTTTGAACTTTGTTTTGGTAAAATGTCAATAATAATAATCCCATATTCAGTGGGCTTTCATGATGAAAACAGTAACTCATTTAATCTTGGCCTGTGGCTATTTAAAACCTGTGTAATTTTAAGGTTTTAAGGCTTTTAATTACTTCAGATTCAGATTCATTTATTTGCCATTTGCAGTAAAACCACATTGGAAAAACTGTGCAAGACTACCCCGGTGTGCGCCAGACAGAGACGACACACACCAGAGCTCTTGCCACGGCGCCATCTTTCCGGCGCCATGCGACAAACAGTAGAATAAACAGCAGAGAGCAATAACATACAGGTTACAACAGACAGTTGGATAGAAAACATTGGGCCTCATTCACGAACGGTTCTTAGGAACAGATTTGTACGTAAATCCTACTTACGCGGTTTTTACGAAGAAAGTGGCATTCACGAATATTTCTCGTAACCAGAATTTCACTTGGGCAAGTACAAATCCTACGAGTCCTCAGGAGCACTCGTACGCATTCAGTGCCGACATGTTCACACGCCGGGGTTGTCCTCTTTGGTGAAGTTGAATAAAAATACAACATTCCAGTGATATGTCCGTCATATCGATGTATGTATTTATTTATTTGTAGTAATCTTTATTAGTAATCTTTATTTATATACCGCCTTTTTCACTGCAGATCTGGCCTACTTTTTAATTCATTTTGAAATGAAATGTGCCAACGCTTTATCAAATACATTGGAAATCTTGCCGTGTATTAGTGACCCCTTCCTATTTATAGGGGGCATTTCTTTATCCACGGGCCACAGAACAATGGCATATTTACTGCTGCTGCAGGAGGTTACTGGGTCCGCGCTGAGTCTCTGCGCTGGTCTCTCCTATGGATCTATACGGGTCTGCACTGGTCTCTCCCATGGATCTATACGGGTCTGCGCTGGTCTCTCCCATGGATCTATACGGGTCTGCACTGGTCTCTCCCATGGATCCATACGGGTCCGCGCTGGTCTCTCAAGTCTGGTCTATGCGGTCTCTCTTCGGTCCGCGCTGGTCTCTGCGCACCGGTCTCTCCAGTCAGGTGTCTCCAGTCTATGCGGTCTCTCCTGTCCGCGCTGGTTTCTGTGTGCTGGTCACTCCAGTCTCCCCTCGGGTCTGCATTGGTCTCAGCGCTGGTCCGCGCTGGATCTCCTCCCAGGGTCCAAAATATTTTGAGATTAATCTCAAAACATTTTGAGATTCATCTTTAAAATAATACATAATATATTTTTAAATTAAGCTCATAACATTTTGAGATTAATCTCATCATATTCTTAGATTAATCTCATAATTTTGCTAGTTCGACTTTATAATCATAATATTTCGACTTTTAAGTCAACATTTTATAACTTTATTCTCAGTCTGGCAAAAGCCTGCTTTAGGCCTGTTGCTGTTTCCTCTGGCGTCTGCACACGGCCCTGCAGTCCCTTATATGGGCATTAGTGGGCGGTTACTTATGCTAAGTACCTATGGTAATGAAGCACCTGGCACGCGCGCTGTACTTACGAGGAAATGGGATTCATCAATCTGAGAGAACAGCTGCGAACAATTCAGCGGCTTACGAGTGCGTTGATGAATCCCACGTGGGGACTTCTTAGAAATCTACTTAAGGACAACTTGAGAAGAAAGTTGAGTAGTTTCTTACGAAGTTATTCGTGAATGAGGCCCATTGTGCTTTGTATAAACCACGGATTTTTTTTCGGGATGAGCACCTTCTGCAGCCGGCCCAATGTGGCTGTCAGAGGGGGGCGGGGTCAGGGAGGGGGTGAGCCGGAAACACAGTGAGGAGGGGAGGGGAGGGAGAGATCAGAGGGAGGCGGGGGGAGCGGGATCCAAGCTGGAACTGACTGAAAGAGTGTGAAATTGTTGTAGAGTCCAGATTTATTATGATGGCCTTGGCCCGAGGAATGTGAGATAAGAGTGGAGGGAAGACACAGCAAGGAGAAAAACACATCTTCCTGTAACGAGGGACAATATTGTATGCATTTTAGCAGTCAAAAACAGGCAGATATTCTATTAAATCCAATTAAACCGAATTGCGGCGCCCTCAGACCCCGTACACAGGGGCCAATCCAAGCCGGGTCAGAGAGTTCAAGCGTGACAAACAATGGGCCTCATTCACGAACGGTTCTTAGGAACAGATTTGTACGTAAATCCTACTTACGCGGTTTTTACGAAGAAAGTGGCATTCACGAATATTTCTCGTAACCAGAATTTCTCTTGGGCAAGTACAAATCCTACGAGTCCTCAGGAGCACTCGTACGCATTCAGTGCCGACATGTTCACACGCCGGGGTTGTCCTCTTTGGTGAAGTTGAATAAAAATACAACATTCCAGTGATATGTCCGTCGTATTTATTTATTTGTAGTAATCTTTATTAGTAATCTTTATTTATATACCGCCTTTTTCACTGCAGATCTGGCCTACTTTTTAATTCATTTTGAAATGAAATGTGCCAACGCTTTATCAAATACATTGGAAATCTTGCCGTGTATTAGTGACCCCTTCCTATTTATAGGGGGCATTTCTTTATCCACGGGCCACAGAATAACGGCATATATACTGCTGCTGCAGGAGGTTACTGGGTCCGCGGTGAGTCTCTGCGCTGGTCTCTCCTATGGATCTATACGGGTCTGCACTGGTCTCTCCCATGGATCTATACGGGTCTGCACTGGTCTCTCCCATGGATCTATACGGGTCTGCACTGGTCTCTCCCATGGATCTAGACAGGTCTGCACTGGTCTCTCCCATGGATCTATACGGGTCTGCACTGGTCTCTCCCATGGATCTATACGGGTCTGCACTGGTCTCTCCCATATACGGGTCTGCACTGGTCTCTCCATACGGGTCCGTGCTTCATGCTCCTGGATCCATACGGGTCCGCGCTGGTCTCTCAAGTCTGGTCTATGCGGTCTATCTTCGGTCCGCGCTGGTCTCTGCGCACCGGTCTCTCCAGTCAGGTCACTCCAGTCTATGCGGTCTCTCCTATAGGTCCGCGCTGGTTTCTGTGTGCTGGACACTCCAGTCTCTCCTCGGGTCTGCATTGGTCTCAGCGCTGGTCCGCGCTGGATCTCCTCCCAGGGTCCAAAATATTTTGAGATTAATCTCAAAACATTTTGAGATTCATCTTTAAAATAATACATAATATATTTTTAAATTAAGCTCATAAAATTTTGAGATTAATCTCATCATATACTTAGATTAATCTCATAATTTTGCTAGTTCGACTTTATTATCATAATATTTCGACTTTTAAGTCAACATTTTATAACTTTATTCTCAGTCTGGTAAAAGAAGAAAAAAGGCCTGCTTAGGCCTGTTGCTGTTTCCTCAGCCGTCTGCACACGGCCCTGCAGTCCCTTATATGGGCATTAATGGGCGGTTACTTATGCTAAGTACCTATGCTAATGAAGCACCTGGCACGCGCGCTGTACTTACGAGGAAATGGGATTCATCAATCTGAGAGAACAGCTGCGAACAATTCAGCGGCTTACGAGTGCGTTGATGAATCCCACGTAGGGATTTCTTAGAAATCTACTTAAGGACAACTTGAGAAGAAAGTTGAGTAGTTTCTTACGAAGTTATTCGTGAATGAGGCCCAATGTCATTCAATCTCAATTCCAGAGTTTTATGCCCATCAAGTGAACGAGCTGCGAGATCTCTGATCAACTGTTCCACTAACACCACTCTTCTTTGTCCAGCCACAGCGCTCTCAACCACGACTCGGTTAAGCTCCTTGTACATCCCATCAATTTTGTTGGCCAGCAGGTCGTGAATCTTGCGAACTGCCATGCCTCCGAATTTATGGTAGAATAGAACCGCTCCAAACCCAAACAGGAGGATCCCCACCACCAAAAAGCCGAAGATATATACGTCTTCCGAATCTTCAATGGACAGGGTCGACAGACAGAGGGGCTGCCACTTGTTCCAGCTGTCAAGCGTATACCCCGCTGGTGAAGTCCCGTCCGGGCACTCGGGCTCTCCAGACCCGCGCTTACGTGTTGAAAAGATAGAATCAATTGCGTTGAGGGACCAATTTACCATTTCCATTCTTGCTAAAAGTTGTCTGTGGCAAAACTCCAGGAAAAAGACAAAAACAGGAGATAGCAAGCAGTCAGAAGCAGGAGCGTCTGAGACACGTCTTTGCTCGACGGAGGCGGAAGAGAGATTTCTTGTGATTTTAATTTTTAGCTTTTAATCATATTTTTTATGTATATTTAGATTTTAATGTGGATGATTTATGCTTGATGTGATATGGGTAATGAGGCACTTTGTGTTGGAAAGGCGCTCTACCAATAAAAGTTAATATCATAAAGTATAATCTATTCCTATGTCATCACTGCTTACTCCCCAGACTCTCTGCATACTTTGATATCACACGTTCACGCCTTCACACCATTTAAAAGACGCATATTCAACACTGTCTGGATCCGTCGCTGCTCTTTGCATCTTTACAATGACTTCTGACACACTTCATGATGCAGTGATATTAACTTCATGCTGTGATGGGTAATTTCTCAGCCACGACAGCAGTCTTCACTCTGTCTAATCTGAACACAACAGAGAAGTATAGGGAGGTACTATTTGCAGGGACATTGCTGTTTTATTGTTTGATCTGGGTGGTGAATTTGACCATTATCATAACTATTCTTATGGACAGTCACCTCCACGAGCCCATGTATATTTTCCTGTGTAATTTATGTATTAACGCACTTTACGGGACATCAGCTTTTTACCCCAAATTTCTCAATAACGTTTTGACTAATGCTAATGTTATTTCCCACACCGGCTGCCTTTTACAAAGCTTTGCTGTGCACGCGGCTGGATCGGCCGATTTCACTCTCCTTACAGTCATGGCTCTTGATCGATACGCTGCCATCTGTCACCCTCTCATCTGCCGCTCTGTGATGACCAAACAAAAAGTTGGCATTCTGTTATTTTACGCATGGCTTATTCCGCATTTGCTGTTGATTATGAGCACAATACCAACCTCAGCTGTAGCTTTGTGCGGTTCACATATTCCAAAGATCTACTGTATAAATTACTTGGTTGGGAAACTGGCCTGCACACCGTCTCTCACCAATTTGATAATAATCCCAGCTGTTAATTATAGTATTTTAACTGGGCATTTCATTGTTGTTATTTGGTCTTACTTTTATCTAATTAAAACATGTATAACATCTCAAGAGGGCAGGAATAAATTCATGAAAACTTGCCTCCCACATCTGTTCTGTCTGATAACTGCCAGTGGATGCATGCTTTTTGATGTAATATTTGTCCGGGTGAGTTCAAAGAGTGCTTCGCAGACTTTGCTGAATTTCATTGCATTAGAATTTCTTATTATCCCTCCCATTGTCAATCCACTCATATATGGCTTTAAACTAACTAAAATAAGGAACAAAATGGCACAGTTTCTTTGGAGAAAAGACCGCAGATGTATCAAGTCGTAAATATTAGACGTTGCATTGTGATACAGTCGAATCCATGCAGTATATTACTCTATTCTGATATGGACTTTTTGTCTTGATTTGTAGTATCTTTGCTTTTATGGAATTTCTAAAACCATAGTCACTACAATTGTCTAAGCTGCTGCCTGCTGCTTTAGAGCACTTCCTAACTTATATTCATCTTGACTTTATGTGCTCACAATGATCTCCTATTTCTCCATTCTTCTTCTTAGTTTATAATTTACCCACAAGCAACAAAAAAGAAAACATTCAAATCCGTTTCTTGCTGTGATCTGTTGCTCTATCCGCTCTGTGTTGTGTGACTATGATATAATGCATAGAGTTACACACATTTTCAAAGTTACTGGAGATCAATACTGCAATGTAAAACAGAGTAATCCAGACAGAGGTTAAAAATATCTTACAGAAAAACAGATTTCAACTTTTCAGAAAGGCCATTCTCTCACAATGTAGTGTGAAATAGGGCGTAAGATACAAGGATATTTGAAGACCACATTACAATGTGCTTTTACTGCAAGTAACAAACAAACTGAATCTTGAATCTTGGACACATGCGGTACCCTTCCTTTTGTACAGTATAACCCAATACTATGTAAGCAATTGCGTCGCAAAGTTCTACAAAACTGTTTGTTTGACCAACAGAAAATAGCAAAAAAAAAAAAGATCCAACAATATAATCAATCAATCAGTCAACTTTTATTTGTATAGCACCTCTCCTACACAAGGCAACACAAAGCGCCTCAAAAACCCACATCATATCAAGTAAATCATAAACATTAAAATCTACATATACACAGAACAAAGAGAGGAATGTCAATATTGTTCTATTTCTAAACTTGACACAGTGCTGTTTGATTATGGTCGCCATGCCCATTCCGTGTTCATCTTTGTAGAATTCGTTCTAACATGAGAGTTTGGGTATTGACCCCTACCCGCAGTCAGGTTCAAGTCTCTGCCCACGAGTCCAGTCAAGTCCAAGTCTCTAGACCCGCAAGGTCAAGTCTCTAGACCCGCAAGGTCAAGTCTCTAGACCCGCAAGTCAAGTCACAGTCTCTGAACCCTCAAGTCCAAGTCAAGTCCTGTTGTGACTTGTTGCACCAAGAGCCAAAACTATTTCCTGTGACTTCCTGCTACTTACATGACAATAAAAATGAATGTGAAGTGCTTAATACAGTTTAAAATGACAGAAATATAAAGCGACATGTCTAATGGGTAAAAACATTTGTGACGAGTGTTGATTAGTCCAACTGAAGAGGTTTAAGAAACTGTTTTTATGATGGGAGATTCATACTATGTCAACAATATATTGTTTCAATGTCCCCTTTTTTTGCTGACATGATAGACATAAGAAAACACTCACAATAAATAATTCTAAACATCACAATCAATATTTGTTCATGTTCAATTCAGTTCAAACACCTTTGAAAAATCTTCATAATATTATAAATTATAAACACTTAGAACTCTTCACCTACAGCTGTTATTGCGTCATCTCTTGATCATCAGCCCCTGTCCCTGTGGTTTAGTTTTGATCACACACAGGTATAAAAATGAGCGAGGACGAGGTGGAGGCGTGAGTTAAGATGCCTTTTCTCACCAACACAAGCTCTGAACATGGATAACGCTTCAGACATTCGAGTTTTCACCCTCTCTGGACTCAATGAAACAATGTCCTTCAGAGTCACCCTTTTTTCCCTAACTTTGATTTATTATTGTGTCATTTTATTTACAAACATATCTCTCATTACAATTATAATTATAGATTCAAATCTTCACGAGCCTATGTATATTTTACTGTGTACTTTTTTCCTGAATGCGTTGTATGGGACTGCTGGTTTCTACCCTAAGTTTTTAATTGATTTACAAACAACATCACCAGAGATCTCATATAATGGCTGTCTCATTCAGGCCTTTGTCATGTATTCTTTTGCCTGCAGCGACTTGTCTATTTTAGCCGTGATGGCGTATGACCGTTATCTGGCCATATGTCGGCCCCTGCACTACAGCTCCATCATGACTAAGAAGAGACTCTCTCAGTTGGTATGTTTCTCATGGCTCACACCTTGTTGCATTTTTGCTCTTAATGTCATTCTTACGTCACAGCTGCGGCTCTGTGGAAAACACATTCAGAGGATATTGTGTGTGAATTGGATCATTGTTAAACTTGCATGTCCCAAAGAGGATAACTTACCAAATAGTGTTACTGCTTATTTAACTATGTTCTTGTATTTTGGACATGGGTTGTTTGTTGTATGGACTTACATGCACATGATTAAGACATGTGTGCGCTCTAAAGATGACAGGGTGAAGTTTGTGCAGACTTGTGTTCCTCATCTCACCGCTATGGTCACTTTTGTTATTACAATGCTGTTTGATCTCATGCACATGCGCTTTGGGCCAGAGAATTTACCGCTGCACTTGAAAAACTTTATTGCCATTGAGTTTCTCATTGTTCCACCCTTTATAAATCCTTTAATTTATGGGTTAAAACTAACAAAAATCAGATATAGAATAGAAGGTATTTTCTATATTGAAAAGAAAGTGGTGACATGGTGATTCAGCTTCTGCCAATAAAACAATTGTATCCATACTTACTGATGTACAGTGTATGTTTATTGTATATTTCCGGTTTTTAAAAAAAATTCTGTAATTTAATAATTGTTAATAATAAGATGTTCTAATGTAAATGATCATATTTAAATATTTTTTCTCTCCACTTGGAGAGACAAATACAACTACAGTTTCAACAATTATATCCACAGACCAGTGTCTTATGTGTGTATGTTATGCAGGTGTAGGTTACTGCATATAAAACATCCTTTTGGATCTTCTAAGCAAATTCACCTTCATTTTTTTAATGTTTTTATCCTATTTTTGTTTTTTTGAGCCAATGCCCAAAACGTAACCTTATGGTCTCATCGCTCACTACAATATTGTTGAATAGTTTTCAGTGAGCATAAAGCAGATCATGAAAGATGAGAAACTATTCTACCTGGTTTCGTTTGTGTGGTGTTTGTTTACCTAAGGCCAAAACCCTTTGCTCTCACCGAGAGTCAACTTGTAAATGTTTACACTGTTATTTTCAAAATATAATCATTTCTTTCCATAAAAAAACATTATTACTGAGGCAATTAGTGCAATTAAAAGTGATTGTGTAACATTTTGGTTAGATAATGGTTACACTAGTCGATATACACAATCAAGGACTTTCCACTAAAAGGTCCCATATTTCACTTTTATTAATTTCTCACAGTCCCTCCTAATCATTTTTTCATTTCATTTCATTTCATTTACATCCCTTTATTTTCCATTTCTGGGTCAGGGGGGTGGCAATCAGAACTGCCACCCAATTCACACAGCACCAGTCCCTTGCTGCTCTTCCTGCAGGTGGTGGGTCCACGGGAAGATGGCTGCTCCTTCGACACAGATGCAGCCTTGGTCTTTCAGCGGGGACTTCAGGCACATTGGGGTTAAGTGTCTTGCCCAGGGACACAACGACAGCAGACATTTGTGGGAGCAGTTGACATGGGTCGTAGTGGGATCGAACCCACGACCATTAGGTCCAAAGACCATTGCTCTACCAACTGAGCTACTGTCGCCCCCCCCTCCTAATCAAATATGTGATAATAATTTGAGTGATATACCATACTCAAAGCTTTAAAGTTATAGCCATTTCTTGCATATTAGAGCAGTGTTTTTCAACCGCTGTGCCGCAGCACACTAGTAATTGGCTGACTTTGTCTAAAAAATAAATGCATCCACCGTTGGTGAGTGCTGACTTGTTTTGAACTGTGAAGTAACCACGTAATACTTTTTCATATCAGTAGGTGGCAGCAGATAGCTAAGTAATTTGAAACGTAAGAATTGGACGCAAGCATCGGATGTAACAGGTAGCGGGAGCATTGTAGCGAGAAACGTAAGAATTGGACGCAACCACAAGATGTAACAGGTAGCAAGGCGCATTCGGGAGTATCGTGGCTCGTGAGAAGTGAAAGTGATTGAGACGCTTTTGAAAAGGAATTATGCCATTTCTGAACAGGATTCACATCCTTCGCTCTGAACCCATGGCAGCTGTGGCCGCGTTGTACTGACTGCCGCTTTGACAACAGCTCAGCAAACGCACGTCTGTAACGTGGTACCGAGCGCGGACCATAGTCGCATGGACAGAACCTGCTCCCGTCATTTTTGACTTTTTGGATTGAGAGTGGATTATTTTGTTTTTTTCCACACAGTTAGTGCCACTTTATTCCCAAACTCTTAATTCATTGTATTGAAAAATATTATAACAAAGCTTAATGTCAAGGCCTGGATTTGAGCATTTTGATGAGAATGACTTTATATTGTGAATACAGGATACAGAGTATATATTTTTACATTTTCTCCTGGTGGTGTGCCATGAGATTTTTTCAATGAAAAAAGTGTGTCTTGGCTCAAAAAAAGTTGAAAAACACTGTGTTAGCCCTATATCGCCATTTTAATCATATTTGATACATGAATTCCTGAGCGCCCTCCATAATCAGTGATTTTTTTTTTTTTTTCAAAAAACCTGTTGTATACGATTAGACACTTGTAATGCACATGTCCATCCACTAGAGGCCAGTAATTCGGGCTCTAAAGTGACGCGAGTGAGACGTCAACACTAGTGGGGGCGGGTCCCGGCTCAAAAGTGGCCTAAATGGCCATTTCTTACCTCTCGAAAACGTCTTTACAGGATGGTCCAAAAGTTGGCTCTTGGCCCAAAGCTCCTTTCCACATGTGTGTCAATGCTGAGTGAATTTTTTTGGACCAGTCTAGTTTACTCGCAGTGAATTTTTGATGTCACTCGTTAAATGAATGCGACTCGTGCTGGCTGACGCATGTGCAGATACGTTTTTTCAAATGTTTCAGCCCCCGCGGCCATTTTGAAACTGCCGGAAGTTGTGGCACGTTAGTTAGAACACCGGAGATAGGCGTGACTATGTCCATTAATATTTACAGTCTATGGTCAACACACACTCATTGAACTCTTTGACCCACATATTTTTTTTAGCTAATAATTTCAAATTGAAACTTTTTAAGGTGAAAAAAACTTTTAAATTGTTACTGATACTTTGAGGGCAATGTTTAAAGGATTCATGCAATATAAAACTTTAAAACATTTTACAAATTAATTTATAGTAAAGCCATGTTGAAATTGTCTGTATTAAATTCTATACAGCGGATATTTACAGTAATTTATTTTTTGCTATGTTTTTAATTTTTTCATTGCATTTCAAGACTTATGCCTCAAATAAAGCAACACCCAGTTAGTTATCTTATTTATTTTTTCATAAATTAGGTTTAAGTATATAATCCAGGTTTATTTGGGGTAAATAATTTGTATTCATGATGATTGAAGTATATCAGTCATCATAAATGATTACTACAATACAGCAAAATGCTTTTGGGAGGATTAGTTGATATAAGTAGAAAATAGGTAGGTAGTTTTTTTGTTTCAAAAATAATACATAAAGATTCCTGGAAATAAAACATTATGTATTTTTCTTTAAATACAGCATTGAGGTTGTTGTGAAGATGATTATCAATATGCATTTGAGTGACATGAAGGAATATATTTTTAGAAAAATATACTTTTTTTCTGATAGAAAAAAACTAATATTGTATATTAGTTTTAGTTTAGTCTCTCTCCCTAAAACCCTCAACTCAGGTCAGAAATCTAGGAGTAATAATGGACTCAGACTTAAATTTCAATAGCCACATAAAATCTGTGACATCATCAGCTTATTTCCACCTAAAAAACATTGCTAAAATTAAAAACATAGTGTCTAAAGCAGACTTGGAGAGTCTTATCCACGCATTTGTCTCCAGTCGATTAGACTACTGCAATGGCTTGTTCACAGGTCTCTCTAAACAAGTGGTAAAACAGCTGCAGTACATCCAAAATGCTGCAGCTCGAGTCCTGACTAGAACCAGGAAGTACGACCATATTAGTCCGGTCCTCAGGTCGCTGCACTGGCTTCCTGTGGCTCAGAGAATAGAATATAAAGCAGCTTTACTTGTGTACAAGTCTGTCCATGGCCTCGCACCGGGTTCATCCGCCACATGTTGGTGCCATATGAACCAACTCGGGCTCTGAGGAGCACAGAGACTGGACTTCTGTTAGTGCCAAGGGTCGGAACTAGACATGGGGAGGCTGCGTTTCAGATTCATGCAGCTAGAGTCTGGAACCGTCTTCCCTTAGAATGTGAGACAGTTTTTAAAACTGGACTGAAAACCGTTCTTTTTAGCTGTGCATACAAGTGAATGATTTTACATTTGTTTTTATCTTTAATCTTTTTAATGCACTATGACTATTTATGATTTTAATCCCATGGTTTTTAACTATTTGTGTGATTTTATTTTTTATGTTTTTAATATATCTTGTGCTCTTAATCTGTCTTTTTATGTTTACTTAAATTCTAATGTTTGATGATTTATGCATGATGTTATATGGGTTGTGAGGCGCTTTGCGTTGCCTTGTGTAGGAAAGGCGCTCTACAAATAAACGTTGATTGATTGATTGATTGGATGGTTCTGTTCATACTTGCGAACAAATACCCTATGTATCAAAAGTGATACAAATCAATAGTCATATTTGCAGATTTAAATTTAATTTTTTGATTTATATTTATGTTACAGGGCTTAGTAATCTCACCAGTCTCCAAATATGAGAATTTTCTGGCAATTCTTTCATGGTCCGGGCTTTATAGGGTTAGAGGTGGTGTCACCTCAATTGAAACGCTGGGATCTGTGCTCCTTGTGAGCCCTTCCCCCACCCACGCCGGAACGTAGCCTTATGCTAAACATTGTAACATAGTCATTTCAGACCTGAGAATAAACTTTTTCCAACAATGGCAGTCCATCACATAGAGCCCTATGTCATCAATCTAGAATCTGACCCTAATTAGTCAAGTAGTTGCACTGTGCTTACGTTACTCGGCTCCTCGTTACTCGTCTTACTGTGGGAATAAAACAGTGTTTCAAGATAAGCTTTTATGTAAGTCCAGTTTCATGGTAAACAAGCAGTCTTTGGTGATGTGTCACTCACAGATGAACAGATTTGTTGAAGATTTCAAAGGCAGATCTCAGTGAATAGAAAGTCTATTTCAATGTCATTGTTGCTCACATTACAACAGTGGGGAAAAGGAGAAAATAAGATAACTCAGGTCATGCACACAGCAAACAGGATCTGTTATTTAAGATAAGACCCAAAACACCGGAGGTATAATTGCACTTGGTTGAAGGCTAAGTATGTTAGTTTGTTACAGCGTAGTTAGCAGCATCATGAGGTTTTTACAGATGGTTTGTACCTAAGAAAGGTATTGAACCAACCATCTGCTGCCTACTTTAGCATCGGATGTTAGATGAATGGCAAATATCAAACTTAACAGCTCTCATTGTAGCGCAGGAAGGAAGAACCTCTCCTTCTCCTTCCATGGTCCAGCACAGATGTTGGTTTGTCCAGGACACTCCTGTCCCCCACCTGCTGCACTGTGTCCAGGGGACAGCCCAGGACAGAGCTGGACTTCCTGATGACCTTTTCCAGCTTCTTCCTGTCCCTCTCTGATGCTGTTGCTCCAGCAGACCACACCGTACATGATGGCTGATGCCACCACAGTCATAGAAGGTCTTTAGGAGTGGCCCCTGCACTCCAAAAGACCTGAGCCTCCTCAGCAGGTAGATTCGGCTCTACCTGCTGAGTGGTTTGAGTGGTTCAGATGAACACACAGTCCACCCATGTCCTGTTTACCGAGGCTAGAGCAGCAAAGTCACGTCTGCAGAAGTCCACCACCATCTCCTTGGTCTTCCCTGCATTGATGAGGAGGTTGTTCCGCTGATACCAGTCCACAAAATCCTGTATTACTCCTTCATACTCGTTTGTTGCGTTGTTGTTCTCAGTGATGAGTCCGATGATAGCAGAGTCACCAGAGAACTTCTGTAGGACACAACTGTCTAGTCAGTCTGACCAATCTGGCCAATTCCTGACCACACCCTGTGCTGCACTGAGTGAGTCCCAAGTGTAAGGCAAGATAAAGGCCCCCGTGTCTCTGTTGATGGTTTGTGTTTCCCACTTCTTGATTTCAATTGCCTCTCGAATCCATGTTTTGTATTCATGTTCTTCTGTTCCTACTAATTTAGCTTTGTATACACAAAATATAGTGCAGAATACACAGCACTTTATACTTGCCTATTATTTTGCGAAATGTAAAAAAATTATACTTTATTTTGTTAAAGATAGAGATGTTATACTTGTTTCTTTGATTCTAGAGTTAGAGATTTTGTTTTATTTTGATTAGTATAATTACGCCACCAGGAACTCAAATCTTGCAGTGTCAAGCCAGTACATGTCCAGGCCCATCTTACCTTGCCCTGTGGATTACAAATACAGACAATACCTCATTGAACTCGAATACTTTATTTTGAACTCTTGAACTATTTTTATTTACCTTTTGAAGGACACCTTTTGTTTTTTGTAATTGTATATTATAATTGTTTAATCATTAATATATATATTATATACCAACTTATATCATTCTATTTCTAATCTATAAAAAAATACTTGAATACAATAATTTTACAAAAACTGAACTTACCTGTTGTGATTATTCACATACCTTGGCTCCCTGTCGTTCCTATGTCTGATACTTACCATACTTACCTCGCAGTCATTCCGCCCTAGCCCTAACACGCGTTACATTTGCTAGAGAACATTTGGATGATCCAGAAGAGGATTGGGAAAATATCACATGGTCACATGAAACCAAAATAGAACTTCTTGGTACAAAACTCTCCTTGTGTTTGAAAGAGAAAGAATGCTGAGTTACATCCAAAAGAACACCATACCTACTGAGAAGTATGGGGGTGGAAACATGATGCTTTGGGGCTGTTTTTTGGCAGAGGGACCAGGACGACTGATCCGTGTAAAGGAAAGAATTAATGGGGCCAGTTAATGTGAGATTTGGAATGAAAGTGTCCTTCCATCAGCAAGGGCCTTGAAGATGAAACGTGGCAGGGTCTTTCAGCATGACAATGATCCCAAACACATTGCCCAGGCAACAAAGGAGTGGCTTTGAGAGAAACGTTTCAAGGTCCTCAAGAAGCTTAGCCCAAGTCTGTGTTTCCCAGCAACAGCTCCAAAACATCACTGCTCTAGAGATCTGCGGAGCGGAATTGGCCAAAATACCAGCAACAGTGCATGAAAACCTTGTGAAGACTTACAAAAAATGTTTGAGCTCTGTCATTACCAACAACGCGTATAGAACAAAGTATTGTCATGAACTTATGTTATTGACCAAATACTTATTTTCCACCATAATTTGCAAATAAATGCTTTAAATATAAAACAATGTGGTTTTCTGGATTTTCTTTCTCATTCTGTCTCTCATTCCGTCTTTCATAGTTGAGGTATACCTGTGATGAAAATTACAGGCCCCACTGTATATACACATAGCCTGGAATTCATGGTTCTACAGGAGGAAGGAAGACGTGATAATTTTAGAAATATGAATAACAAATCACAAATGCACCTTGTTTACCCCATGTGCTGTATATCAGTCTCTTTGAATTAACTAAATAATAAAGTTCAGAGCTCTGAAATAAAAAGTTTGTATCTACCCAGGTAGTATGATTTTACTGTTGTTGAACGTGCAAAGGATCTTAGCTAGTCAGCAGTTTTCAATGAAGGCCAAGGTTCGATGAACGAAGTGATGGTAGGGCATCCAGCACATCCTTCTCTGGATCCAGCAACAAGATGCAACAAACTCTGCACATGATAAAATTAATATAATTAATTGCCAATATATACAGTACAACTAATTGCCAAGTACAACTAATTGCAAGGTAGTAGCTGGTAGTATTTTTAACAGTAACCAGCTTTCAAATGTCCGCTACGCTTCTCCGTAGACTATACAGGTGTATTTCATGGATTTATTATAATAACGTACATGCATGCCACCTGACGCAGCCTTCTCTGCTGAAGCATGGAGCTCCACTTGCGGTTAGTAGGGGACAATACAGTGTACATTGTAATTGAATACGCTTCTTTATAATAATTGTTGTAAATAGTTCTCATCTGTAAATAGTTTCACATTTGAAAGAAATAATCACAGTATCTTGGCCAAAAAAATCTGTGTGATTATTTATATGAACTAGCATAGCGTAGCTTAGCTAGGCTGAACAAGCTTAGCATAGTAACGGACTCACTGGATATCAAGAAAGAAACTTGTCACGTCCTCATCTCCAGTACCTCTTGCTGTAACTGTCACCTCTAAGAACCCAAAACAAGTTGTTACACACAATTCAGACAAATTGTGAGCACTTTAGGCCCTGTCCACACAAAGTCAAGCTCAGGCCTAAACGCAAAAATACTTTATCAATCCAGTGTATCGTCCATACGAGGCCGGCGTTTTGGGGGGGTGTAAACGAACATTTTTGAAACTAGGTCCCAGAGTGGAAAGATTTCAAAACTCCGTATATGCCGCTCCGTGGTTACTGCCTCTCCGCAATGTATCTGAGACGCTTGCGTCATCGCCCCGCCTCTTGTTAAAGCACGCATGCGCCGCACTCAGAAAATAATGACAACAACAATGTAGCTTGTTGGTTTTGTAATCCAGTGTGACCCGAAGCAACAGTTCAACCTCATCGTCCGTCCATACTAATGTAGTACCAGCTCGCCCACTCGCCATGTTGTCTGTTTACAAAATTCCGCGCATGCCCACGGAAGTTTGGGCTTGATCCCGTCATTGCGTCACAGCGCCACCAACAGGTCTGGCATAGTTTCACAGCGTTTTCAGGCGTATTGACTACATTCATATGGACGCACACATTTACTGAGCTAACTCCGTGTTTACAGAAAAAGTTTCTGAAATTATAAGCGTTTTGTCTTCGTGTGGATATAGCCTTAGTACAGCTCTTTTTTCTTACATGTGCTGTCCAAGCTTCTCACCAAACGGCAGAACATTCTCAGCAACAGCAGCACCATCTAGAGGCCGGATCGGGTAATGTTCCGTTTTATGAAATTTAAAGAAACAGCGTCACAAATTATAATGCATAGGCTTCACATGTCATTATTCATTCACTCCATACACAGTGGTGATAAACTTCTACTGTAGCCACAGCTGCCCTGGGGCACACTGACAGAAGCGAGGCAACCAGTATGTGCCATCGGCCCCTCCGACCACCACCAACCATCACACCACACACACACACCAGACTCATTCTGGCAATGTGGGTAAAGTGTCTTACCCAAGGACACAACGACAGTTTGGCACTTTACAGCCGCAGCTGCCCCACTGTGGCACCTGGTCTTCCCAAAGGTTAAGTCTTGGTGGGCTCAGACCCACGACCTTTAGGCTCAAAGGCCAATGCTCTACCAACTGAGCTACTGTCAGATTTTGGTAGATTATAAAAACATCAAAACTGAGTCCGAACTAGTGCTAAACCAGTTCTAAACCAGGACTGGATCAGGAATGAACCAGGAATAAACTAGGTCTAAACCAGGTCTGAACAAAACCTATATCAGAATGGATCTAATGTTTGCTTGGATTGAAACAAAACTGGACCAGGGGTTGAGAAGGCTTGCAATTGTTGATTGATATGCCATTATTTATAATACATATATAATTATAAAACATGTTGAGTTCAATTGTTAGAATAAATCAAATGACATGGGACGCACATGTAATCTCCAGAATAATAATTGTAATCACAACTAGGAGGGGGATGCTTTTTTTCAAACATCCCCCTCCTTGTTGCTCCGACTCTGCAGACATAAATACCACCCACATGGAGCTGCAGGGGATCCAGAATGGATAATGTTTCAACTATGAGACTCTTAACTCTGTCTGGACTGAATGAGACTATTACATTTAGAGCAACTATTTTCTCACTTGCTTTAGTGTATTACTGCCTTATACTGTTTTTCAATATTTCTATCATTGTCATAATAATTATAGATTCAAATCTTCACGAGCCTATGTATATTTTTTTATGTACTTTTTTTTTTAATGCTTTATATGGGACCACCGGTTTCTACCCTAAATTTCTTATGGATTTGCAAACGACATCACCAGAGATCTCATATAATGGCTGTCTCATTCAGGCCTTTGTCATGTACTCTTTTGCCTGCAGCGACTTGTCTATTTTAGCCGTGATGGCGTATGACCGGTATCTGGCCATATGTCGGCCCCTGCACTACCGCTCCATCATGACTAAGAAGAGAGTTTCTCTGTTGGTAGGTTTTTCTTGGGTTACGCCTTGTTGCATTATAGCCACCAATATTTCTCTAACATCTCAATTGACCATATGTGGCTCACACATTCCCAGACTGTTTTGTGTAAACTGGATTATTGTAAAACTTGGCTGTCCTGGAGCTGATACCAGTGTGCACAATATTGTTGCATATGGCACTATCATAACTTATGTGTCGCATGGTATCTTCATAATTTGGACTTACATGCATATGGTTAAAACATGTGTGAGATCAAAGGACGACAGAGTGAGGTTTTTGCAGACCTGTGTTCCGCATTTAACCTCTCTACTTACATTTCTCTTTGTAATTGTTTTTGATGTGATGAATATGAGGTTTGGCTCCAATAATCTCCCGCGGCACGTGAAAAATTTCATTGCAATAGAGTTTCTTCTTATCCCTCCGTTTGCTAATCCTTTGATATATGGTTTCAAGTTGACAAAAATCAGAAACCGAATACAAGGCTTGGTCTATGTTAAAGCATGTAATGAAAAACAATAGTGTAGGTGTATGAGTATGGTTAATGAGAAAACAGGTCAATGTATGAGATCTCTGCTTTGCATTTTGGGTTTACCCAGGTCAATGGTTGTGCGGTATTTCTGTAACAGCAGTAGTCAAATTAAGTTAGTGACATTTTGATGTTTGCAAATTCAGAAATTTACGAAATATCTTTGAAATCATCTTGCTGCTCAGTAAACGTTGAGTGGTCATTTTATAATGAAATTTGAAAGCTCTATTTATGGGTTCAAGCTGACAAAAATAAGAATAGAATATTATCGGTATAACGGTATCATCTCATTTAAAAAGAAATTGGCAAGCATAAACTGGTGACACAATGATTCTGTTACTGCTGAATAAAATACTTGTGTTTGTGCTCCACATCAGAAATTAGTTAATTACTGATGTATGTATATTGGGACTTTTCAAAGAAAACACAAGCATTTATCTTTGGTTTGCTGAAACACAAAATCACCTGCAGTAGCGCTGGTGCTATCCTCAGGTCAATATTACCTGCCACAGTGATTAAAAAATACCCTAAATGAATCTTTTCAAACTGAATTTTGGTGATTTTTCATAACTTGACAAACCCTGGGTCATTTAGACCCTTTTAGACCCTGATTTAGGGTCTTTTTGATATTGTCTTTTAGACCCCAATTCAGGGTCAGAAGGCCGAAGTGGCATTGGCTGTAGAAGATTGATGAGATGTTTTGTAAATCTTATGCCTATGGCTTTCATTTCAAGTATAATATTATTATATTATTATTATTATTATTACATTATTACTATTAAATGCATTCTCTGCAATATATCATACATACTGTACATATAAACAAGGTGATTAGCAGCATGTGTGTGTTTGTTGGTTTGGAAGAATTTAATGATGATAATAGTAATGCATCTCTTTCATAAAGTGCTTTTGGACACTCAAAGTGTCATCAACCACCAACATTTCAAACAATGATGGTGAAGTGGCTGCCCCAGTGTCAACTAGTGTTCCCAGAAATGTCCCATCACAGTACTGACCTGGCCATGTCTTGCTTATCTTCTGAGGTCTGACAGGAACAGGCTTTGACATGCAGTGAACACTGAATCCAAATCCCAATCTGGATGTAAGGATTTGTAAAACTGCCTCTACGCGTGCTTCTCTAGTTTTAGCAAAGGTCTATTATGGTCAATTTACATTAATTGTACTATTAGTATTTTACAAAAATTTCCAGTCATAAAAGAAGATTTGCCATCGGGACAAGCAATAATGCCTTGTTTTAAAAGAGAAAAGACATGTCTC
Organism: Knipowitschia caucasica; assembly: GCA_964034765.1. Taxonomy (NCBI): domain Eukaryota; kingdom Metazoa; phylum Chordata; class Actinopteri; order Gobiiformes; family Gobiidae; genus Knipowitschia; species Knipowitschia caucasica. The sequence continues at coordinate 34,263,598 of OZ035837.1, read as the reverse complement.
ACTAGGAATAATAAATAAATGTAGCTTAAATTTGCTTGTGCTATTTGCAAATCTTAATCTTAATCAACATGTACTTAAATCAAGATTTAAAAAAAAAAATGTAATTCACACACTTACTACTTTATATTTTTTCATTGTTTTATTGATTCATCTTTACTACAAAGTTAGGGAAACTTAATGCAGACTGGGAATTGACCTGTTATTGTGTGACGTCGACTCCAACTATAAGAGCAGATAAAGCAGGAGCTGTTTGGGAGGAGACTGACGAAAGGCAGAGTGGCTCTATGGACAATGCCTCAGCTCTTGTTTTCACTCTGTCTGGTTTAAATGGGACAGAAAAGTACAGGATCCCTTTGTTTGTTGTAACTTTTGTGTGCTATGCTTTCATCTGGTTGGCAAATCTGACCATTATACTTACAATTATAATGGACAGGAACTTGCATGAACCTATGTATATCTGTCTTTGTAATCTATGCATCAATGGACTGTTTGGCAGCGCAGGATTTTTCCCCAAGTTCCTAATCGACCTTCTCTCCACCACTCATGTTATTTCTTATGCTGGATGCTTGGTGCAGGGATTTGTCATACATGCATCTCTGACTGGCGATATGTCGATTCTTTTACTCATGGCTTTTGACCGATATGTGGCCATTTGTCGACCTCTAGTGTACCACTCTGTGATGACCAGACAAAGGCTTTCAGTGTTGATCTTTTTCGCTTGGTTCGTTCCTTTACAGTTGAATGCTTTAGGCCCAATTGCAACATCCACTATACGCCTCTGTGGCTCACACATCCCCAAACTTTACTGCATTAATTTTTTGGTGAACAGACTTGCTTGTGCTCCTTTTATAGGCGATCTAATCTTACCAACTATCAACTACACAGTTTACATGGGCCATTTTCTTGCTATTTTCTTGTCCTATGTTTACATGATAAAAACATGTGTCAAATCAAAAGAAGGTAGAGATAAATTTATGCAGACATGTTTACCACAAATTATTTGCCTCGGTGTCTTTTTAGTTTCAATATCGTTTGACTTGTTGTATGTTAGATTTGGACCAAATTCATTGGATGAAAGTGTAAAGAATTTCATGACTATTGAATGTCTTGTGATCCCCCCCCTCTTCCACCCTATAATATATGGGTTAAAGCTAACAAAAATTAGGAACAGACTTCTACAAACGGTAAGACTTAAACCAAAATGAAGCGGATAGTTTTGTTTTATACAGGATTTTAAATGGGCTGCTGAAAAGACCACTACTGTTTTTTTCTTCCTGAAAGTACATGAACTCAAATACTCAGGTGAAACTCAATTTACATAATTCAAAAGTCCATTTACTTCTGTAATTCAACCTACTTTGTGAAACTAATGTATGTAAGTTTCATTACAGACACAAGTGAGATATATCAAGCCTTTATCATTAAATCACAGTTTGCAACAATCCCATATAAATATCTCAGAGAATTTAGGACATTTTAAAATGCAGAAGAGCTGTAAGAACAAACGCCTGGCCTATGTCACTTTTTATGTGAGCTTTTAGAATCCTATACAAGTCTCTAACATTGTAAACTATTTTATGACATCATACTATATTATTGAAGTTACAAAAATAAATGATTTTTGAACAATATTCTCTTTATCTTTGTTTCACCTGTAATCTGACATGGAATTCATTTAAATACCAGACGCATCATGTGTGTTTATGTTGTGGCTTTTTAACTTTTTGACCAATGTTCATATGGCAAATGTCTTTACTATTGCTAAAATGTAATCTTGCCAAAAAGCAACACAAACAAAATCATGAAAGTGGAAATGGATCAATGGATAATCACAAACACTATTTGCAGATTCTATGACTTTCTCAGAGAATCCCAGCATTTCTTTCTGACATAAGGCTGGGAACCACTCAGCCACAGCTGTTTTGTAATCTTAAAGTCATTGTTCAAACTCTAGATTTCCACAGGGACCCTCAGACCGAGGCCTCTGGACAAGAAAACATGATGATGAAAATAATAATAATACTGATAAAGTTGTACCGTATTGACCATCTACTTGAGTAATGTGTATTTATCCATTTATCTTTGACACTTCTGCTCTGTTTGCGACATCTATGTGCCTCAATAAAAATGACAAATACTAAATGCATTCTTTACTCTGTTTGATTCTACACAACCTCTGACAGAGTGCTTTTGGGTCATATGTATAAAGGGTTTATGAGTGAACAAAACTGCACCAAGTCTGATAGTGTTGCCAGGTTTAGCCATGACATGATCACTAAAATATTGTCCATTTTGGGATGGCATCTTTTTGTTTTGGACGAAGAAGTAATACTGATTACATTTTTCTGGTAGAATGACACACATTTCCATCAATTGGTCACACTAAATGGACAGGACATACTGCACGTGAACTTCAAAGTAGACAGAAAGTCAACTAGAATTGAAGTACTTTTCCCAATCCAAAGAAGGGTACAATATGAAGCCGTTTTATTCTGAAAATGAGCCGAAATGTGTGTATGTCTTTAAGTAACAGTATGCCATTTTTCTAAACCTTGAGTGTACCACATATTATATTTTCAGAACATGACTATGAGAAACAGAAAGAAGTATTTTAGCATCCTATCCAACAATCTAATGAAAAATCTCGTGTGGACTATGTGGAGAATGTAGATAGAAGTCCTAAAAACTATAGGAATACTTTTGTTGGCCCTGTCGGTTACTGTCGGTTACAGTCGGTTACTGTCGGTTACAGTCGGTTACTGTCGGTTACTGTCGGTTACTGTCGGTTACTGTCGGTTAAAGTTGGTAAAAATAAGTAAAACTATGAATTTAGTCAAATTAGTTTATTAAAAATGTTGCTCACATATTTTGCATTAGGACTTGCTTCATATTCACTCTCAAAATGTACACTCAAATGTACAATTTTTCAGAAGGACAGTTTCTGTTTATCTCTGCAATGCATTCTGGGTAGTGTCACTGCTTTGCCCTGTACATGTTGTTTTCAACACAATGTATTGTTTTGTCATTAATGGACCACCTCGCTTACAATATACTTACGTTATTTTCACTTAAAGCAATAAAATCAGCATTGTATTGGATGTTATGATAAAAACTATGAAAAAATGAAAAATGAAGTATATAGTAGTTACTTATATATATTACATCAAAGTTTGGTCTGATTCACTCATTGCAGTGTGGCAACATTAGCATTAATGTTTGCATTAACGACAGAGTTTTTAAGTGGTCAATTCAACAAGCGACTATTAAACTATATCTTTTAGCAAACTCAGAGAGATGAACTATCTTCACCTCTTGGCAGAGTCCAAGAAGAATGAAAAAGAGCAGGACGTAGCATTATTATGATGCTAAACAAGTTTATTATCTCCAGTATATTTGGTACGACAGACAAAGAACGCACATTTTACCGTAAAGAAAAATATTATATGTATTGTTTGGACATAAGGTTGGAGCCCTCACTAAGTGAGCAGGAGTCAGGATCACGGTCTGAGAATATGTCACACGTCACACCAGGCACAATAGCACTCTTGCTTCTCAACAAGAAGGTCCTGGGTTCGAAACCTGATCATAACAGGACTTTCCTGAGTGGAGTTTGCATGTTCTCCCTGTGTCTGGGTATCTTTCCCCCGGCTTCCCATACCACTAATAACATGTACAATAGGTCTGCCATGTACTGGCGACCTCACTCTCTCTGGAGTGAGAGACACATACAACAACAATTGTGAAAGGTGCTACATAAATAAAGATTACTTACTTACTTATGTGTCTGTGTGTCATATTGTATCATGTAGATGACAGTGGGCCAGTAAGGCCTTCTCTGCTCGACTAAACATATAAAAAAGATACATTGCACGTTTTTTCCCCCTATAAATATGTATTCAATTATTTCCTATTGTCTACTCTATATTCTTGTTATTCTGAGTTGGTTGCACAGCTTCCAGCCCAAGGTCCAGATTTGGAGGGTTTTTATCCAATCATTATTCGGTCATTATGTAAATCTGTCTTTAGGCCTTCAGAAGCAACAGTGCTGGCCCATGGGAGCTTAAAGGGAATGATAACAAACCGGTGTCATTAGCCAATCAGTGTCAAGTTCTCTTCACTGAGGCCCAGCTATCTCCATAGCTCTATAGCTCCACATCTTATTTTTCAAACCTTCTCTTGGAGAGGAGGATTGTGACCACAGCAGCGGCCTGTCCTGACCATGTGGAGCTGCTTCACATGATCAGGACAGGCCACAGCAGCGGCCTGTCCTGACCATGTGAAGCAGCTCCAGTGCTCTGACCCGGCCTCACAGCTGCTGGCTCACCGCACATCGTAAACTGTGGTCTTGAACATGCAGTTGCCTCATGGGACACAAACTAAACCTTGACTGGAAACTAGACCAGACCTGAGACCTGATCCATGCTTCACCTTTCTCCTCAGGGCCTCGGAGATTGAATTCCCAAATTGGTTTTGCTTCTGTATAAAAGGGCAGAGTACGGAGCAGTGCAGTAGACTAGGAATCATGCAGACAGCAGACGTGTGTTTCCATCGGCTTTATAAGAGAAATCTGGTTTTATAGAACGCTTAGAGAAGCACAAGTAATGGATAACGCTTCTCTTATAAAAGTCTTTTCTCTGTCTGCATTGAACGAGACAGCAACTTACAAACTTACAATATTTTCACTTGTTTTGGTATATTACTGCCTTATTCTGTTTTTCAACATTTCTATCATTGTTATCATTATTTTAGATTCCAACCTTCACGAGCCTATGTATATTTTACTGTGTAGTTTCTGCATGAGGCGTTGTATGGGACCGCTGGTTTCTACCCTAAGTTTTTTATTGATTTACAAACCACATCACCAGAGATCTCATATAATGGCTGTCTCATTCAGGCCTTTGTCATGTACTCTTTTGCCTGCAGCGACTTGTCTATTTTAGCCGTGATGGCGTATGACCGTTATCTGGCCATATGTCGGCCCCTGCACTACAGCTCCATCATGACTAAGAAGCGACTCTCACAGTTGGTTTGCTTCTCATGGATTATGCCATTGTCTATTTTTTCTATTAGCATCATACGGACTTCTAAACTTCGTCTTTGTAGCTCAGAAATTCAGAAAATATTTTGCGTTACCTGGATTGTCGTCAAACTTGCTTGTCCAGACAACGAAACAATTTCAAATAATGTCATTTCATATTCTACAATCATCATTTATTTATGCCATGGCTTCTTCATTATTTGGACGTACATGCACATGGTGAAAACCAGTGATGGGAATAACGGCGTTACTAGTAACGGCGTTACTAACGCCGTTACTTTTTTCAGTAACGAGTAATCTAACTAATTACTTTGACAGTAACTATAACGCCGTTATCATTTCCGACATCCCGTTACTGCGCGTTACTCAAGACGCACAATGAACGTGTTGTCATGAGAGAAGGGAGGATGAGAAAACCTCTCAGCAATTATTGGCTGATGTAAATCATATTTCCTTTACAATCTACATGTCTACAGTTGAGAGGATGGTCATAAATTGTGTTTTTGAAACAAATATGGGTCTTAATCGCGCTCAACCACGGCTTGTATCACCGTGAGGTCAGCCACAGAGGAGCGCATGTGAGCGCAGAAGTCGGCTGCATACAATTCCATCGATAAGCTCCTTGCTCTTCCTGGTTTATCTGCTAAGGACAGCAACAGGTTTGGCTAACATACATATAACACATTTTTACATAATCTAAAATGCACATAGGGTAATTTTTCAATTACTATAGGAATGATAAGAAAGAGAGGTGAAGTGTAAGACGGTTGATTTTAGAAATTGGATGCAGTCGGCTGCAGCAAAACAGAGGAGTTTACGGAGGACACACGCGTTTTGTTTTACTTTTTAAAACTCATTGGACTCATTTCCAAATGGAGGATTACATATCTACGCTCAAACCATTCACTGGATTTAAACAAGGAACTGGTCTGAACCGAAGTGGACTGTGCAGGTCATTTATATAAGGTAAGACCCATAACTCATAGTTTTGCGTTTTGTATGAACAAACAATGCGGGCATAAAACATATTTTGCTGTAGCCAAACAAATTGTCCACTTGATTTATATGATGTATATGTTCATCTGATTGGACTGAAGTCAGTGCTTCACCAGCCTCACCGCTCGTCACCGGTGTTTCCACATCCACAGTGGCGGGCTTTACAGCACAGTGAGAGATGAAGAGTGAACAGGACTTCAGCAGCAAAACAGCCTTTTCTAGATGGAAATATTGGCACTGTTAAAGGTAAAAATGCGCACGTCGGGTGCACATTATGTTCCAGAACAAAACGAAAAAGTAACGCAATAGTTACTTTTACTGGTAACTAGTTACTTTTATAGTGGAGTAACTCCGTTAGTAACTCAGTTACTTTTTGGGAGAAGTAACTAGTAACTATAACTAATTACTTTTTCAAAGTAACGTGCCCAACACTGGTGAAAACCAGTGTGAGGTCAAAGGATGATCGCAGGAAGTTCATGCAGACCTGTGTGCCACATGTGATTTGTTTGTCTACTTTCCTCTTTGCGATTGTTTATGATCTGAGGTTCATGAGGTTTGGTTCTGATGACATCTCCCAAAACCTACAAAACTTCATTGCAATAGAATTTCTTATCATTCCTCCATTCATTAATCAGAATCAGAATCAGAATCAGAATCATTTTTATTGCCACGTAAGTAACAGGAGGTCACAGACTAGGAAATTGCTTTGGCTCAGTGCAACAGTCAAAAAGAGATAATAAAAATAAGAATAAAAAACACTTCTAAAGAATAAATTTAAATTTAAAATAGAGTTACAGTTACTATTTACAATATACAAGTGCACATGGTGCACACAATGTAAGGTGACAGCAGTACAGTGAAGTAAAGTGACGTATGATGGGCAGTAAAGTGACTTTATAAAGGGCGGGGGGACAGGTTAAGAAGTGTTCAAGAGTCCAACAGCAGAGGGGAAGAAACTTTCTTGTGGCGGGAGGTTCTAGTCCTGATGGACCGCAGCCTCCTGCCTGAGGGGAGTGGTTGGAATAGTCCATGTGCAGGGTGAGAGGGGTCGGCTGTGATACGACCAGCCCGGCCTCGAGCTCGGGCGACGTACAGGTCCTGCAGCGATGGAAGGCTGCGGCCGATCACTTCCTCTGCAGAGCGCACAATGCGCTGTAGTCTCTGTTTGTCCCTGACTGTGGCTCCAGCGAACCACACGGTGATGGAGGAGGTGAGGATGGACTCGATGATGGCCGTGTAGAACTGCACCAACATCTGTGCAGGCAGCTTGGCTTTCCTGAGCTGCCGCAGGAAGTACATCCTCTGCTGGGCCTTCTTGATGAGGGAGCTGATGGTCGGCTCCCACTTGAGGTCCTGGGTGATGGTGGTGCCCAGGAAACGGAAGGACTCCACAGAGGTGATGGGGGAGTCCATCACGGAGGGTGGGGGCGGGGGGACAGTGCTCTTCCTGAAGTCCACAATCATCTCCACTGTCTTCTGGGCGTTCAGCTCCAGGTTGTTACCACTGCATCAGGACACCAGCCGGTCCACCTCCCTCCTGTAGGCGGACTCATCGTTGTTGGAGATGAGTCCAATGAGGGTGGTGTCGTCCGCGAACTTGATCAGCTTCACGGAGTCGTGGCTGGAGGTGCAGTGGTTGGTGTACAGGGAGAAGAGCAGGGGAGAAAGAACACAGCCCTGTGGGGCTCCTGTATTTATAATCCGAGAGTCCGAGACATTCTTCCCCAGACGCACTCGCTGCTTCCTGTCCGTCAGGAAGTCAGTGATCCACCTGCAGGTGGAATCGGGCACGTTGAGCTGGGAGAGCTTGTCCTGGAGCAGGGATGGCAGGATTGTGTTGAAGGCAGAGCTGAAGTCCACGAACAGGACCCTGGCGTAGGTCCCCGGGGAGTCCAGGTGCTGTAGGATGTGGTGGAGGGCCAGGTTAATGGCGTCGTCTACAGATCTGTTGTCTCTGTAGGCGAACTGCAGGGGGTCCAGGAGGGGGGAGGTGAGGGACTTGAGATGGGAGAGAACCAGGCGTTCAAATGACTTCATGACGACAGACGTAAGTGCTACAGGTCTGTAGTCATTGAGTCCTGTGATCCTGGGCTTCTTCGGGACGGGGACAATGATGGAGGATTTGAAGCAGGCCGGGACATGGCAGGACTGCAGAGAGGAGTTGAAAATGTCCGTGAACACAGGAGTAAGCTCACTGGCGCAGTGTCTCAGAGTGGCCGGAGACACGTGGTCCGGGCCAGGAGCTTTGCGGGGGTGCAGCCTCAGGAAGAGTTGTTTAATCTCTTTAGCGGCTATTGTTAGGCTGGGGGCAGGGCTGATGGGTGGGTCGTTAGAGTAGTGGGGGGTGGGGGAGGGAGAGGTGTCAGGGGCAGCATCAAAGCGACTGAAAAATAAGTTCAGATCGTCAGCTAGCTTGTGGTCGTCAGCACAGGGGGGGGCTTTGGGTTTGTAGTTGGTGATCTCCCGTAGGCCCCTCCAGACAGAAGCAGTATCGTTGTTACCAAACTGCTCCTGTAGTCGTTCTCTGTGCCGGGACTTGGCTGCTTTCAGTTCTCTCCTGAACTGATATTTAGCTGCTTTGTAGCCGCTGCGGTCCCCCTCCCTGAAAGCAGACTCCTTTGCTTTCCTGAGCTGCCGGAGTTTAGCAGTGAACCAGGGTTTGTCGTTGTTATAGATGACCCTGGTCCTTGTTGGAATGATGCTATCCTCACAGAAGTGAATGTATGACGTCACAGTGTCCGTATATTCATCCAAACTATCTGTGGCAGCTCTGAAAAGGTCCCAGTCTGTAGATTCCATGCATGCGCGCAGCTCTTCCACAGCTTCATCAGACCACACTTTGGAGCTCCTCATTGCAGGTTTCGAGAGCTTTAGTCTCTGTCTGTAAGCAGGAACCAGATGTATCATGGAGTGATCTGAGAAGCCGAGGGCTGGCTTGGGAACAGCGCGAAAAGCTCCGCGCACGGTGGTGTAACAGTGATCCAGAGTGTTCTCCTCTCTGGTCGGGCATTTGATAAACTGTCTGTATTTGGGTAATTCCTGGCTCAAGTTTCCCTTATTAAAATCCCCCAGGATAATAATCAGAGAGTCCGGGTATAAGCGTTCCATACACAGTACTTGGTCTGCGAGTGCGCGCTGAGCCTTGCGCGCGTCCGCGCATGGCGGTATGTAAACAGAGGCAAGAATGAATGAAACAATTTCGCGCGGGGAGTAATATGGTTTACAATGAATGAAAAGATATTCCAGAGCAGGAGAGCAGTGCTTGGAGATCACTGTCACATCGTTACACCAGTTTGTATTGACGTAGAAACACAGCCCACCGCCTCTGCTCTTCCCTGAGAGCGCACAATGGCGATCCCCGCGGAACAGCCCAAAGCCCTGCAGCTCCAGAGCGCAGTCCGGGATCCGCTCATTTAGCCAGGTCTCAGTGAAGCAGAGGACACAGGATGTGGCGAAGTCCTTGTTTCTTCTCATGAGCAGGCTGAGTTCGTCCATCTTATTGCCCAGTGAGCGTACGTTGGAGAGAAAAATGCCGGGGAGAGCCGTGCGCGCTCCTCTCCTCCTAAGACGCACGAGCAGGCCTCCGCGCCTTCCCCTTTTACGGGCCCACACTTTTTTGGCTAGAACATGAACTAAATCAGCCGCAGATGCCAAGAAAACAGGCAATAGGTCCATGGGAACGGTGGGTCGGATGTTCATAAGTTCCTCACGGGTGTAGGAACAGCCAGATGCGCAGTTAAAAAGTAAAAACAAAAGAAAAAGAGAGCAGCAAAGAGCCATGTCGACCGTACGAGGCGCCATCTTTGTAATCCCCCATCTTTGTAATCCTTTGATATACGGACTTAAACTATCTAAAATACGAAGACGAATTTTCTCTTTATTAAGATACAATAATGACAAATAATGTAAATGTAAATGTTTTTGTAAATCTTAAAACATCACTGTTAGAAACTGTTTTGTATTGTGAAAGTATTGACTTTATTATTATGCAAATGTATGGTCACATCAGCAGAGGTGGAGTAGCCTCTGGGTGGAGCAGGACGGGTCACAAGGTGGAGTAGCCTCTGGGTGGAGCGGGACGGGTCACAAGGTGGAGTAGCCTCTGGGTGGAGCGGGACGGGTCACAAGGTGGAGTAGCCTCTGGGTGGAGCAGGACGGGTCACAAGGTGGAGTAGCCTCTGGGTGGAGTAGGACGGGTCACAAGGTGGAGTAGCCTCTGAGTGGAGCGGGACGGGTCACAAGGTGGAGTAGCCTCTGGGTGGAGCAGGACGGGTCACAAGGTGGAGTAGCCTCTGGGTAGGGCGGGACGGGTCACAAGGTGGAGTAGCCTCTGGGTAGAGCGGGACGGGTCACAAGGTGGAGTAGCCTCTGGGTGGAGCGGGACGGGTCACAAGGTGGAGTAGCCGCTTGGTTCAGAGCATTTTTCCTGCTCTAGTCCAAAGTAAAATGCCTTCTCTTTGTTCTCTTCTTTGAAAAACAGTTTCTTTACCTTTAATATCATACACTGTGCTGTATCCATCAGTTTTCATTCTGTTTTAGGTGATTTATAATATTACAGACTGTGACTTTGAACTAAAAGTCACAGTCTGTGATATTTGTTTTGTTTAAATTTTTTATTATTTCAGATGTTATAGTTCTACTGTAATATTATTCTTACCTTGTACGGAAGACAGAGTGAAAAAAATATGTAATAAGCACAAAAAAACATTGAAAAAACATTTTGCAAACAAAATTACAAACTAGTTTTGGTCTGAACACAGGTACAAACAAGAGGAAATAAATGTTGTTGGTATCTTACATGTTTGGATGTGGATTTGTTTGAAAGATATGAAATACTGTCATGTGATATACATCATTTTAAATATTATAATGTTGTTCAACCTTTTCATACGTGATTATTTTGTGCTTTTAAAAAATAAAAAAATCTGGAATCTAAGGTCTCCAGTACAAACAACAGCTCAGTCTGAAGTGTGTTTAGAGGCATTTACACAATAAACTGCAATTATGAATTTGAATTCTTTATTTTGAGCTATACACAAATATAACATTCTGGACCATACAGAAAGCAATGTACCCACTTTCTTTGGCAACATGATTATAATACATCCTACTATATTCAAAAAGGAGTGTGGCTAAAAAAGTGCTAAAATGATACCCTAAACACTTTTTCCATGTTACAACAACAAAAAGAAAGATATTTTATGAAAGACTAACACAAATTAGTCGACATTTCTGATGTGAAATTGTCCGCTAAAAAGTGCTTCCCAAAGTATTTGGCCCCCATTTTTCTGACCACAACCATGGATCTTTAATAATATCTGGATTGGGTCTGACTAGCTTATAGCTGTCCCACTCATGGGCACAGGGGGCGCCGTGGTACTGCAGACCTGGGCTGGACTTGAGGTCTATGGTTTCCCAAAGAACTCAATGTAAACTAAAACAGCTCGACCTCAGCTCACAGAGAACCTACAGCTTTCATAAAGATCGGATTTTGTAGGGATTTTAGTGTCCCTTGTCATCCTGAACTTTTTTTCTTGTGAAATCCTGACAACAGTTGATTGGTCGATTGTAGATATGAGAATTTTATTAGATCATTTTTTTCCTATAGGCTCAATACTAGGCCAGATTTACATCTCAGACTTGGTGCAATGAGTCAGTGTAAGTAAAATCCATGTATCCTGAGGATGTTGTATTTGAGTGCAGTAGGATTGCAATAATTAGAAGAAAATTGCTTCATCGGATTTTTTGTTTAGTTCATAGTGGAAAATAAATATTTGGTCAAAAACAAAAAGTCTGTTTCAATACTTTTTTATATACCCTTTGTTTGTTGGTATTTTTGCCCATTCCTCCATGCAGATGATGATTGCTGTAGGTTCAATAACAACTTTTATTCAAAAGTTATGTGGCTCACACATTCCCAAACTCTACTGCATTAATTATTTAGTGAACAGAGTTGCTTGCACTGCTTCTATAGCCAGTGTTATTATACCATCAGTTACATACTCTACCAGTGTCTGTCTGTTTTTGTTTATTCTTTGGTCATATTTTAATTTAATAGGAATATGTCGACAATCCAAAGAAAATAGAAGTAAATTTATGCAAACTTGTGTCCCACATTTATTCTGTCTGTTTATGTTGGTATGTGCAGTGCTCTTTGATTTACTGTACATTAGATTTGGTTCTGAATCTCTACCACAAGGATTACTAAACTTCTTTGCCATTGAATATATGGTTGTTCCTCCTATTCTGAATCCTCTGATCTATGGTTTGAAGTTGACACAAGTGAGAAGCAGGATTGCTCAGTTTTTGTGCGAGAAAACGACTCAAGAATTCACATAAATTCATAAGAAAGAAAAAAGTTATCTCTAAAATAAAGGCTGTATGTTAAATGAACCACAAAGCACAGTCTTTTTATGTTTAGTTTTGATTGTGAGTTATTGCGACTAAATTGATGATTTATATAAGCCTTTATTTTAGCTTTGATCAATAATCAATTAAAGAAGTTGCTCCAATCCATTGTACTGTTGTGTTCTCAGGTTTCTACAGTGGTTCAGGACAATAACAAGAGACAAAACAATTTGTACATTTTTGGACCTTTAAGTCTTCAGTTGTGGAACACATTACAAATGCTTAAACTAATCATGTATAACTAGTTACAGCCGCATTAGAGCTTTAAACTGTCCCCTTTGATATAACTGGGTTATCCACTGTAACAGCTGTACAGTGTCTCTGTCTATCTACAAAAAAAATAATCAATACGATAGTAAGTTTTACCTCCAAAATATGTAATTAGCACAAAAAAACATTGAAAAAACTATTTTACAAACAAAATTACAAACTAGTTTTGGTCTGAACACAGGTACAAACAAGAGGAAATAAATGTTGATGGTATCTTACATGTTTGGATGTGGATTTGTTTGAAAGATATGAAATACTGTCATGTGATATACATCATTTTAAATATTATAATGTTGTTCAACCTTTTCATACGAGATTATTTTGTGCTTTTAAAAAATAAAATAATCTGGAATCTAAGGTCTCCAGTACAAACAACAGCTCAGTCTGAAGTGTGTTTAGAGGCATTTACACAATAAACTGCAATTATGAATTTGAATTCTTTATTTTGAGCTATACACAAATATAACATTCTGGACCATACAGAAAGCAATGTACCCACTTTCTTTGGCAACATGATTATAATACATCCTACTATATTCAAAAAGGAGTGTGGCTAAAAAAGTGCTAAAATGATACCCTAAACACTTTTTCCATGTTACAACAACAAAAAGAAAGATATTTTATGAAAGACTAACACAAATTAGTCGACATTTCTGATGTGAAATTGTCCGCTAAAAAGTGCTTCCCAAAGTATTTGGCCCCCATTTTTCTGACCACAACCATGGATCTTTAATAATATCTGGATTGGGTCTGACTAGCTTATAGCTGTCCCACTCATGGGCACAGGGGGCGCCGTGGTACTGCAGACCTGGGCTGGACTTGAGGTCTATGGTTTCCCAAAGAACTCAATGTAAACTAAAACAGCTCGACCTCAGCTCACAGAGAACCTACAGCTTTCATAAAGATCGGATTTTGTAGGGATTTTAGTGTCCCTTGTCATCCTGAACTTTTTTTCTTGTGAAATCCTGACAACAGTTGATTGGTCGATTGTAGATATGAGAATTTTATTTAGATCATTTTTTTCCTATAGGCTCAATACTAGGCCAGATTTACATCTCAGACTTGGTGCAATGAGTCAGTGTAAGTAAAATCCATGTATCCTGAGGATGTTGTATTTGAGTGCAGTAGGATTGCAAAAAGTTGAAGAAAATTGCTTCATCTGATTTTTTGTTTAGTTCATAGTGGAAAATAAATATTTAGTCAAAAACAAAAAGTCTGTTTCAATACTTTTTTATATACCCTTTGTTTGTTGGTATTTTTTCCCATTCCTCCATGCAGATCTCTTATAGAGCAGTGATGTTTTGGGGTTGTCACTGGGCAACACAGACCTTCAACTCTGTGGAATATCTTTGGAGGGAGTTGAAAGTCAGAGTGCCCAGAAACAGCCCCAAAACATAACTGCTCTAGAAGAGATCTGTACAGAGGAATGGGCCAGAACTCCAGCAACAGTGTGTGAAAACCTTGTGCAGACTTACAGAGAATGTTTGACCTTTGGCCTTGCCAACATATATTTCTTATTTTTTTTTTTTTTTTTTTTGATCAAGTATTTATTGTGTTGCGCTGCATACAGAGATAACAATGGTCACGGAACAGAAAACAAATGCGCAAACATTTTACTTTTTTTTGTTTGTCCCCTCCCTCCCATGGGTCCACCAATCCCAACATAAATACACAAACACACCCCCCCCCCCACCCCACCCCATTCTCCAGGCATCAATAACATTTCATTATTTACAGACACATAATATGGCGAACTTCCTCCGTTATGAACATCCACAGAAGCCGCAGTGTTTACATAGTCTTATGTACACAATAATAAACAAATAGAAAAAGAAGAAAACATAATAATAATAATAATAATAATAAAAAAATAAAAAAAAATAAAAGACAAAGCCTTACAGAAAGGGTAAATGAAAATAAAAAAACAATAGTTATGGGTTTTACATAGATCTATGTATAATACACTGGTGTATAGTCTATACAAGTTTGGTCAATAAATTAGACCAGCAGATTACATTTACCGCTTTGGCCTTATGAACCCGGGCTGCTGACAGTTCTAATTGAGCGATCTCTCTGTACGAGGAGAGCCATTCCCTCACACTCAGAGGCTGTTTAGTTTTCCAACAGCACACTATAATTTTTTTTGCAGCGGTGAGACCAGCAAACAGTGTGCGATGCTCATTAACAGTTAGATTCAGGTCTGATGTGTCATTCAATATCAAAAGCCTCGGGGTGTGGGGAATATTCTGACCTGTGATGTCAGAGAGGCACGATGAGATTGTGTTCCAGAACTGATGGACTTCAGGACATTCCCAGATCATATGAAGGTACGTTCCAATGGTATTGTCTGCACAGTAATCACAGTAAGGGTTCTCTTTTAGCTTCATCTTATGTAATTGCCTTGGAAATAAGTAGGACCTGTGGATACATTTATAATGAATCATTTGGTGATTTGGATTTCTCGATGATAGTGATAAGTTGGACCAAATTTTAGACCAGTCCCAAACGGTATAGTCATTTAAATCTGATTTCCAAAGTGATTCAATTGGCAGACGATTACATTGTGATTTTGAGATACATTTATATAATTTGGAGACAATACCATTGAGTTTCCCTTGGCCCAGGATAGAATGGAATGGGTGGTCTGGGAGGTAGCACCCCCATGGGACCCCCTGAGCCTGCATAGCAGTCCGTAGCTGAAGATAAAAAAAGAATGACGAGCTTGGTAAATTGTAAGAAGTTCTAAGATCTTGAAATTCCCTTAGTCCATCTGGCCCTGTGATGTTTTTCAAAGAATGGATTTCCTTGTGTTCCCACTGGGGGAAAGATATTGTTTTTTTACCTATTAAGAGTAGATGATTGTTAAAAATTGGTGACTGTAGGTGAAATATATCACTGTTTTTAGTGAACCGGTTCACCCTGTTCCAGGTCGTCACCAGGTGGGTAATGATGGGACCATGGTCTTGTTTTATCATTTTCATTGGAATGTTGGAGTAGATAAAACTTGACAAGTTATATGGTTTGACTAGCTCCATTTCAATGGGGCTCCACGATGCTGCATTCCCAGTTCCAAGCCATGAGACCAGGGCTCGCAGAGTGAAGCACCAGGAGTACCATTCAAAATTGGGGAGGTTGAGACCCCCGGATTCTTTAGGTTATTGAAGAGTAGATGCTTTCACTCTGGGCTTTTTATTGTTCCATAAATATGTATTAGTAAGAGAATGTAACTTCTTCCAATATCCTTTTGGTGGGTCTAAGGGCAGCATGGAGCTAATAAAATTGACACGAGGTAGTATGTTCATTTTTATAACAGATAAGCGAGCTTGAAAGGACATTGGAAGTTTTCCCCATCTCTGAAGGTCATCTTTTAGAGTTCTCAAGGTATTATTATAATTTTCGTTAATCATAGTACTCATTCTCGGATGAATTTGGATACCAAGGTATTTCATAGTTTTAACAATGGGAATATTCAGAACAGACATATCATTTGTGACTAGACTCAGAGGCATCAAAGCAGATTTTGTCCAGTTTACTTTGTAGCCCGCTATTTTGCCAAACTGCTCAAAAGTGTCAAGCAAAAATGGAATTGATTTTACTGGATCTAGTATAGATTAGAATGTCATCGGCATATAATGAAATATGGTGAACGCTGTTTTGAATCTTGATCGGCTCAGTTTCACCTGACTGTCTAATGAGTTGTGCTATCGGTTCTAGAGAGAGAGTAAATAACAGTGGTGACAGTGGGCAGCCCTGGCGTGAACAGCGGGACACAGGAAACCTAGGAGAGCAAGAAGTGCCTGTCAGAACCACTGCACTGGGGTTGGCGTAAAGAGTTTTAATCATTAAGATGACATTTTCATCAAAACCAATATGCTTAAGCACAGACCATAAGTAGCTCCATTCTAATCGATCGAATGCCTTTTCAGCATCAAGCGAAAGAATGGCATTTTGGTTTGGAGCTTTAGATGAGCTGTCTATAACATGCAGTAATCTGCGGAAATTGTCTGATGCGAGTCGGGACTTGATGAAACCAGTCTGGTCATAATGGACCAGGTCTGGCATATATTTCTCTAGTCTAGCCACCAGAACCTTTGCAAACACCTTTAAGTCTGTATTTAGGAGACTGATGGGCCGATAGGAGGAGCATTCTGTTCGAGGTTTACCTTTTTTGAGTAGAAGTGAAATAATTGCTATATTGGAGCTGTCAGTGAAAGAGCCATTATTAATCGAAAAATGTAAAATTTTTAGGAGCAACGGTCCCAACTGGGGCCAAAGGGCACAATACAATTCGGGTGGGATTCCGTCTAATCCTGGAGATCTACCTGTGTTCATTGATTTAATCGCATTAGTGAGTTCCTCTAAAGTGATTTCTGCTCCTAATGAATCTGCAGCCTCTTGTGGCAGTTTTGAAAGATTAAGTGATTTTAGAAAATCATTGCATTTTTTGTTGCTATGAGTAACCTCTGACTTATATAGTTTTTCATAAAATAATTTAAAAGCATTATTAATATCGGCAGGGTCAGAAGTCACAGTGCCATTTTCTGTAGTAATGGCTGAGATGTTGGCTAACTGCTCATTGTTTTTAATTTTTAGAGCAAGTATGCGGCTTGGTTTTGCACTGTTTGTGTAGTGGTTCTGTCGAGCTCTGTGCATTTGAAATTCTGCCTTCTGTCTCAGCAGATCACTAAGCTCATTAAAAAGTGTTGTGCGCTTATTAATTTTTTCAGGAGTGACCACATCTACCATTTCCCTCTCAATCACAGTAATTTCCTGTTCGAGAGTTGCTATTCTCTGTTTTTTAGTTCTATTTAATCTGGAAGCATAGGAAATTGAGCAGTTTCTGATACATCCCTTGACAGCCTCCCAGCAGATTCTCGGGTCATTCACTGACCAAAGATGCATTCCAAAGATGCATAAGTTTCACTTTATTGAAACTTATGCATCTTTGCAAATGAACTCTTCAAATGCATTTGAATGATGTTTTGCTTTAGTCTAACGTTCCTTGGGGCTTTGATGAACATGAGCATTGTGGGACTAGAAGTGTGATGCTACAGCTATAAGAGCAGAGAGCAGAGCCAGAACACCTCCACTTGTGTTTGGGAGGACAAGTGATTTATGAGTGGACAGTTCAAAATGGACAATCTCTCTGAAATAACGGTGTTCACTCTGTCAGGTTTAAAGGGAACAGAAAAGTACAGGATCCCTCTGTTTGTGATTTCGTTTCTTTGTTATAGTGCGATCTGGATGGTGAATGTGACCATTATTGCCACAATTGTGATGAATAAGAGTCTCCATCAGCCGATGTATGTTTTATTGTGTAATCTGTGCATTAATGGACTTTTTGGAACAGCAGGGTTTTTCCCTCAGTTCCTCATTGACCTGCTTTCCACTGCTCATGTTATCTCACTCGCTGGCTGTTTGCTGCAGGGTTTTGTGATCCATGCTTCTGTCTACGCTGATTTCTTTCTTCTCGGGCTCATGTCTTTTGACCGTTATGTTGCGATTTGCCGACCTCTGGTGTACCACTCGGTGATGACCAGAAAAATAGTCGGGCTGTTGTTGATGTTTGCTTGGCTTTTTCCACTGATGATGATTGCTGTAGGTTCAATAACAACTTTTATTCAAAAGTTATGTGGCTCACACATTCCCAAACTCTACTGCATTAATTATTTAGTGAACAGAGTTGCTTGCACTGCTTCTATAGCCAGTGTTATTATACCATCAGTTACATACTCTACCAGTGTCTGTCTGTTTTTGTTTATTCTTTGGTCATATTTTAATTTAATAGGAATATGTCGACAATCCAAAGAAAATAGAAGTAAATTTATGCAAACTTGTGTCCCACATTTATTCTGTCTGTTTATGTTGGTATGTGCAGTGCTCTTTGATTTACTGTACATTAGATTTGGTTCTGAATCTCTACCACAAGGATTACTAAACTTCTTTGCCATTGAATATATGGTTGTTCCTCCTATTCTGAATCCTCTGATCTATGGTTTGAAGTTGACACAAGTGAGAAGCAGGATTGCTCAGTTTTTGTGCGAGAAACGACTCAAGAATTCACACATAAATTCATAAGAAAGAAAAAAGTTATCTCTAAAATAAAGGCTGTATGTTAAATGAACCACAAAGCACAGTCTTTTTATGTTTAGTTTTGATTGTGAGTTATTGCGACTAAATTGATGATTTATATAAGCCTTTATTTTAGCTTTGATCAATAATCAATTAAAGAAGTTGCTCCAATCCATTGTACTGTTGTGTTCTCAGGTTTCTACAGTGGTTCAGGACAATAACAAGAGACAAAACAATTTGTACATTTTTGGACCTTTAAGTCTTCAGTTGTGGAACACATTACAAATGCTTAAACTAATCATGTATAACTAGTTACAGCCGCATTAGAGCTTTAAACTGTCCCCTTTGATATAACTGGGTTATCCACTGTAACAGCTGTACAGTGTCTCTGTCTATCTACAAAAAAAATAATCAATACTATAGTAAGTTTTACCTCCAATGGTTTAAATGTGTGGCTTGTCTCCTGTTACTCGTCCGTTTTCATGATTTCTGACTTTCTCAATTTCCCACTCTCTAAAGCAGACATTTGCTGTGTTTAGTGCTAGATCATTATCCTGTCCGTCCGGAGGAGCGGATCCCTTTCTCACTTTTTCCCACTGGGTTTTTTAAGAGTTGTTCCTTGTCGATATAGGAGGGTCTTGTTGGACAGTTAGTGTCCAACAGAAAGGATTGGTGATGATCAGGACACTTTAGCATTCTACAACATGTATGGACATTTTCTTCTGTGTGTGCTCTATATTCTTCATGTGTTTTAACTGTTGATTCTCTGACCTGTGTTGGTGATTTCAATGGTTTTGTTAAGTCCTCTGAGATGACTTCTGTTGTGACCTAGGGCTATACAAGAATAAATTGTATTGTATTGTATTGTATTGTATTTAAACTGTGTTTAGTTTGGTCTTTATTTGAAAAGGAGAGTGCACAGCAGCATTAGGCTCAAAGACAGATATGTTCTGCTTCTGTTGGTGTGGTCTCTTCACTTTACTGCACATAACATTTGCATCTGAAAATGCATCAGAATCAGAATCATTTTTATTGCCACGTAAGTAACAGGAAGTCACAGACTTGGAAATTGCTTTGGCTCAGTGCAACAGTCAGAAGACAGAGAAAAGAGTAAGGCATAATAAATCAGCATACACTTCAAAGGAATACAATTATAATTACAGTTACTATGTACAATATGCAAGTGCACATGGTGCACACAATATGCGCAGTAGGCAGTACAATAAGGCGACAGCAGTAAAGTGACTTTGTGATGGGCAGTAAAGTGACTTAATAGGGGACAGTAAGGTGACTTAAAGGGGCGGGGGGACAGGTTATGAAGAGTTCAAGGGTCGGCAGAAGGGAAGAAACTGTTCTTGAAAACAAGTCCCCTTGTTTTCAAACTATGTTAGACTTTGCATTTCTCACTTATCACTTTTACCTCAAATAACTTAAACAAAAAAGAAAATTTACTTTAAAAGTACACTGTATGATTTTTAGTGCCATCTAGCGTTGAGATCTTATATTGCAGTCCAAGGTACTATGGAAGCTTGAGTTGAGAGTTGCTCCTCAACTCTCAGTCTTTCACCAGACTGCAAAGGTAAGAATACTTTAGTTTGATAAATGACCGGTGTAGCAGGCCAGTTTAATCCCCCACCAGAATACACCCGGGGTTAAAGTAGCCTAGGCCAGATTACACCCCGGGGTTAAAATAGCCTAGGCCAGAATACACCCCGGGGTATAAACTGGCCTAGGCTATTTTAACCCCCCTTAGGCCAGATTAACCCCCCCTTTCATTTTGTATGATAACAATAAAATACAAGCAATATTTTTTTTATTTCTTTATTTCTTACTAAATACATTTAGGAAAAGATATGGTGGTGATATTCTATATAAAACTATAACAATGATAAAACTAAAACAGCCCCAGTGAACATCCAGGGAAAGGACATTGAGAGAGTGGACTCTTACAAGTACCTGGGTGTTCATCTGAACCACAAACTGGACTGGACTCATAACACAGACGCCCTCTTCAAGAAGGGCCAGAGCCGCCTCTACCTGCTGAGGAGGCTCAGGTCTTTTGAAGTGCAGGGGCCACTCCTGAAGACATTCTATAACTCTGTGGTGGCATCAGCCATCTTGTACGGTGTGGTCTGCTGGAGCAAAAGCATCACAGAGAGGGACAGGCTGTTCCCTGGACACAGTGCAGCAGGTGGGGGACAGGAGGGTCCTGGACAAACTAACATCTATGCTGGACCATGACTGTCGCCCCCTGCAGGACACTCTCTCTGCTCTGGAGAGCAGCTTCAGTGATGGACTTATTCACCCTCGATGTGTGAAGGAGAGGTTCTTCAGGTCTTTCCTTCCTGCTGCTGTCAGACTGTATAACAAACAATAAGGATCAATTAAAGCCGCAAGCGGCGATGAAAGGCCTCGCCCCTCTTGCGACCGCCTCCTGACGAATTGGCAGCCCGATCTGACCAGGATTACGAATATAAAAGCTCATTTATATGATAAAGTGTGTCCCTAGTGATCACCTCCGGGACATGCACCCTCTACGTAGAGTAGTATTTTGCTCGTACAGATGTAAAGATTTGATTTTGCAACTTTGGTGAAGATCGGAAAAGTTTAGGTCAGAAGCCTTCCATAGGTGGCGCTGTAGAGTCATATTAGGTGTGTGTTTTCACACCATTACTCTCAGGCCATTACCAACTGTTAGTGATGTGAGTTTCAGCTCTGTAGGTCTGAGCCTGTGGTCAGGAGAGCATCAAACATGGAGAAATTCCCCACTACCTCGCATGAAAACGATAACAAAAATCTAACTTTTTTGCGATGATTGCATAACTTCAATCCATCCAGATGGAGAAATGACATGGTAGAAGTCTGTGCGATGAAAATCCAAGGACTAGTACGTAGCCAAAAATGCGACACCTTGAACTGCCTGTAGGTGGCGCTGTTGCAGTCACAGTTGTGTGTTGTATATCGTTGTGTTCAGGGTCATACGCTGTATTGCTGAATTCATTTTTAGCCTCATCGGACAAACATTTTGCCCCAAAAAGCTCATTAATTCACTTTCTGGCGCCCCCAGTGGTCAGGTGTAGGACTTACAACTTTTGCGTAATGTAATGTGATGCTCGTCTCGGTCCAGAGATTACACTGACAAAAGTCAAATTGGCGGCGAAACTTCGGCCCATCATGGCCGACTTCCTGTTGGTCCCAGACATGTGCTTAGACCGGCTTTTATGCTCGTCTCATAGAGATCTATCACTCATCCGAATTTTGTGTACCTACTCCAAAATATGCAATCCTGCCTCCAATAGAAATGGCAAATTTTGAATTTTCAAGGGGGCGCTATTGATTCGCCTTTTGTCGGACAATCTCAAAACGTCCGTTTTATCAAATGTTTCGCCGAACCGGTCGTTTTAAACCCCCCATGTGCAGACTTTCGTGCATGTCTTCTGGTTCAAAAATCAAATTGTTTCGGCGGAAAAAGAATAATATGAAACCAACGAATAACAATAGGCCTCCCCAATACTACGTATTGGCTCGGCCTAATGAACACTGCCAACTTGATTCCAGTGTCATTCTCGCATCGTTGCAATATCCTTACCCTATACTAGAATGTGCACAGCTGCCAATATACAGTTGTAAACATACTGCTGATAATGTACAGTTATCACACTTTTTTTTTTTACACAAAAAGTGTTTTTTTTTTCCAAGCCAAAACTGAGAAACCTCAAGAGAATGCATCTGGACCAGCACACATGGACAATCTGCACAGCCCCTGACTCCAGTCAGGCTGTGAGCTGCTGAGACATGGACAATACCATCGTCCTCTTTTGCATGGACACCATTTGGAAAAATTGGATTACACAATTTGGACATAATTTGGAACAATCTGGATTTCTGAATTTGGACATAATTTGGACTGAATTGGATGGAAATTGCAAAGGAGGGCGCGCTCGTCCGGCGCATGAAAAGAATCTTTGGCCACACAAGACCAAAAAGAACCTGATTTGTGGTGAGTTTTGTCTTTTCAAACATGTAAAGCCCAGGGCAGCGCTTAAGTGTACACGGGTATTTGATTTATTTACGTATTTTGGGGTATTTTGTTCATTGCCATTTGTGTAGGGTATGAGATTTAAGCTAGCGGCTGCATGTTAGTATTGCTCTGTAAGCAACCCTGAAACTCTTTGTGCCTTCAGCCGGGCCCGGTCCGTTTCAAGAATGCGTGCCCGTTAGGTGTATTGAACTAACGGGGGGGGAACGGATCGCTCCAGAGTGAGGAAGAGCAGGGAGAGACTAAGCGGGCTAGATCCATTTGTTCTTTAAGAGAAAATGGAGGGAAGTACACTAGAAAGGGATTCAGACGTCCCGTAACAATGGCAATGGAAAAGCGGTTGCAAATTATGTGCTGCTCATTCGGATCTTCCGGAGGGAGGTTTTTTTTTTTTTTTTTTTTTTTTTTATGTCCTTCAATCGATTACGCGTCTTGCGTGAAAATTATAAGAAGGAAGGGAAATATTACTTGGTTTTAAGAATATCACGGCAAAAGACGTTAGAGAAAGAAATATGTAAAAACAATAGCTCCTCCGCTTTTCACCGAAGCGGAGAACACACAGGCGAACGCGTAAGGCGACCAGCCCCGAGAAATATTCCCCAAACTCCCCTACTAACAATAAGTGCGCACCCAAACAAGGCGTTGGGTTTTTAAAAAATGAGCAGACTACTGTTGTCCCCTTTTTCCTCTCCCTGTCCAGGTCTGTCGGCGCTTTCCTCCGCGCCCTGCCCTCCGCCTCAAAGCCCCAGCCCCCACGCCCCAACCACGGCGGCGACTCACAGAGTCTCTCGCACCAGCTGAAACCCCGCGAGAAGTGGGGGCCCAAACCCGGGAGCAGAAGAAGAAGCGGCGGAAGCAGATACACGCTCAGGAAACCGAAGCTCACGACTCACTCCGTGGACACATTATGTGAGACACCGACAACTGCTTTGGAGGCCAGAGACAAACTGCTCCAAATCCCGTGACTGTTGCCCCACGGAGGCGGCAGCGTGAAACACCAAACGCACCCGCTGAAACCCCGTTGAAAGTTGCCCCCGCACCGCAAACAGAAGAAGCCATTGGGACCGGCACGTTTGGTTATTAACCAACCCTCATGGACCACAGGCTAACGTTATTTGAACGCTTTGGGCTACCTGGGCCTCCTGCGGACTTTGAGAAACTTAAGCACGGACTGGCGGCAGCTTTTCCACAGCCCGGCGGAAAGACTGTGTGCTCGACATGTGTCGAAGGACTGTTACCGGAGGAGGCGTTAAAGGCAGAGGACCTCTCAAGCTCACACGGGGCCAGAGGACGGCAGAGGCGGGCGTGGAGGAAACACGAGCGACTGATCAAACCCGGGTTCACATTCGTCACCAAAGCGACCGCTCATGTCACGTAAGTTTGAACAAGAACAAATTGCAATTGGCACTTTTTAGAGATAATTCATGCTGAATTCCCGTAATATACGCTAACAATCTGTGGTGTAAAAGTTAAAATTCTGGATGATTCAGGGACAACAAATCCTGTGTTAAAAACAAAACATAAGGTGACAGATTTTGGTCCTTTCTCAAATGAGTGGTCGCTTCACAAAACTCAAGGCTTCAGTGTAGTGAAGATAGGCTAACGGAGTACGTTTATTGGGATAGGCACGACTCCGCGGTATTACCTAACGTGTTTATCGACCCACTGTGCTCCACTTTGCACACGGTTTTGTCCGAGCCCACGTCTGCAGCGTGGAGGGAGGTCCCTGCATGTATTAATAAGTGTAGCAGTGCTGGAGGCTGGACACAGGTCCAAGATGGACACTCGTGGTTCTCCAGAAATGCAAACGCATGGAGAAGCCCTTTTTATTTTTTTTTATGGTTCTCTGGCCGCAGGAAGAAATGTGTGTTCTGGCCCTGACAGCATCACTTCAGCCCCACGGGGGGCGGGGGTCATGCTGCCAGCGCCGTGTGCAGCGACCACGCCGGGGCTGCACACGGTCCCACTGAAGGATTTTGAATAGGCCTGATAAAATTGGAGTGGCTTTTTGGATTTCTGCCACTTGTTTGGGTTGAATGAAACCGTACATTAAGGAGTTACATGCTGGTTTGAATCTTGTGTTTTAGTGCCTTTGACTCTCCACCAAGTTTGCATAAAAGCAAAAAACAAAAACAAAGAGATAAACCCTAACAAACGGTGTGAAGGGTTAAAAATTTTATCCCAACGGAGATCTGTTTCATAATCTGATGGACAGATGCCAAAATGCATACCTAAATTCAACATGATCAGAGGGTTGAAACAATTTTTTTATTTTCTAAATTGGCTGGCCAAAGCTGATCTTCTAAACTGAATTAAACAAAGAATGAACAATCAACATGGTGAAATCAAAATGGGACTTATTTTTATCACACTCTTGTGGGGCAAAAAGCCAATCACAATAGTGCATGACGTTGGTCACTCAGGTCCTTATTGTTTTAATGCTTTTGAATTTACTTTTTACGTAGTTTTGGGGTTGTGGTTTTTGACATTTTGATTTATTTATTTTTCCTTTTTGCACTGCGGTGGTGTCTTATTTTTCTCCACTAGTGGAACGGATGAAAGACGATCACGCTTTCAAAATAAGAGCGCTCAACAAATTCTGGGCTGAAAGATATGAAAAGATATGAAATTTGATGGCCTGAACAAACATTTTTTTTTTTTTACAATGACTTTCTGACCTGACCTGACAACTTACTGCGCAAGCGTTTTTGTTTGTGTTGATGTCATTGTGTGTCCCAGTTGATCGTTGTGTGTGTGTGTATATTTGATGTGCGTTTCTGGTCATTTATTTACAGGCAGATGACCACAAACACGACCCGCAGCGGACACAGGATAACTGTGTCCGCTGGATAAATTCTGGATAGATTCTTGCTTTTCCTTTTTTTCAACAGGCTGAGCAGTGCATTTAATGACAACTAACCACTAACAAACTGACACATAACACACCATTGTTTCATTTGAATAACTTGAAACTAACGAACCGTTGCTGTTTCTTTTGGAGCAGGATTCCACAGGTACAGACCGGCTGCTGGAAGTGTGAGAACATACGAGTGTCGACAATTTTACAACCGAGTCTGTTATGTTGTGTGTTCTGATTTTTATATTGTTTGCCCCACCACCATTCAGCAGACGGTGCGAATTGACAAGGCAGACAAGGCTACCCTGTCTGCCCATTGAGGCACTGGTACTCGACGAGATGGAGCTGTGGGCGAAAAATGGCCTTGGTGGGTGGTGGGTAACCTCAAACCGGGTTTGCCACAGCATTTCTTCAGAGACTTTGTGCTTTAGCCACATGCGAGCCCATGCCTGAAAAGGAGGGATGTGTAACTTTAATTACACACAATGAGGTTCTGCCAAACCTTTGGCACAGACCCGGTAAGTTCCAAATGTTTCCTTAGGCTGCCATGCCCGCTCTCATGCACCATGCCAAGGTAAGAAATAACTGTCTGTCTGGTTCTGGTGGATCCTCTGGTCCAAATGGACTGAAGTATTTGCATGTAAATACGCACTAGCAACGCGGTGGTGAAAGCTCTGCTCACAGAAATTGAGCCATCAATGGGGTGTCGGCACATTTCAAAGACTATGAGGTCAGTCTGTTGCCAAAACAATATGACGCACATTCCCAGTCTGATATTGCGGAGTCACTGTCTGATGGAAGCACATTTTCTAAACGCAGTCGGAGACCAATGGATGCGTTAAAAGAATCCCTTGACCAATCAGAGCTGGCCCAGGTGGAGGAGAGGCTCAGACACATGGAGTTGGATGAACTCCATCGTCAGCAGCAAGAGGAAGAAAAGGCATGTGAGGAGTGTCTACGCCGCATGGATACACAGGCCAGAGAAGCTTCCATGGCCCGTGAGAATTTATCTAACAGTTTGACTCGAGCCAGACGCATACGCCAGGCAGAGAGAGATTATGAGGAGGCAAGGATGGTGTCCCAGCTTCTGAAATATCCTAGTCCTATGCTTCGGTCCAGCACCAATCTACGACCAGAGAGCGCCATGTTAGCGTCGGGACTCAGTCTGCATGAAACGCCTCAGCCTGTCCGTCTGCAGCCTCCTGCGCCTCAGCCTGTCCGTCTGCAGCCTCCTGCGCCTCAGCCTGTCCGTCTGCAGCCTCCTGCGCCTCAGCCTGTCCGTCTGCAGCCTCCTGCGCCTCAGCCTGCGCCTCAGCCTGCGCCTCAGCCTGCGCCTCAGCCTGCGCCTCAGCCTGCGCCTCAGCCTGCGCCTCAGCCTGCGCCTCAGCCTGCGCCTCAGCCGGCTCCGCTCCAGCCGCCGGCTCCGCTCCAGCCGCCGGCTCCGCTCCAGCCGCCGGCTCCGCTCCAGCCGCCGGCTCCGCTCCAGCCTAGTCCAGAAGCAGACATGGCCTCCACTTCCTCAGCTTCATCTCTGTCCCATTCTGTCCCATCAGCTCCTCCGATACAAGTCCCTGTAAATGCTGGTTATTCCCCGAATATGACTGAACTGTTGATAGCAACGACCTACGGCATCCCAAAGCCGCAGCTCCCTCGATTTGACACCGGCAAGGAAAGTGACTTTTTGTTATTAAAGATGGCCTTTGACAGCTTACTCGGGAACCACCCTCATTTATCCGAGCAGTATAAGTACCAGATCCTACTTGAGAGACTCAAGCATCCACCTGCTTACCAACTGGCCAGAGCTCACATTCATCATCCTCAGCCATACACCTCAGCCATGCATGCATTGACTTCACGATACGGGCAGCCACGTCACTTGATACAGAGTGAGATAGCGCGCATTCTCAACTCTGCGTCTGTTAAAGCAAATGATGTGGCTGCGTTCGAAGAGTTTGCTCTGGCTGTACAGTCTCTGGTCGGACTACTTATCTCGATAGAAGGAAGGGATGGTACAGAAGTAAGCTGTGGATCGCATGTGGACAGGCTTCTGAGCAAATTACCATCTAATTATCGTGATTCCTTTGTTGAACATTGTATTCAGAGGGGTATCTTGCAGGATGGTGTTTTGCAGACTTATACGTTGAATGATTTGTCTGTGTGGTTGCAGGTTAAAGCTCGTGCTCGCCGCTTGTCTCACAACACAACTTTTGCTGCTGAGTGGGACAGGAGGGAGGTACGAACCAATCCCAAACCTCCACCACGGGAGTTTGATAGGCCAGCTACCATGTATTTGTCAACCGAGACAAAGGCGGCTCCGAGGCAGAATGTTTCCCTCAACCCTGTGGAGAAGCATCCAAAGAAGGCAAAATTCCAACCCTATTGTCCTTTCTGTAACACTCATGAACACTTTCTCAATGGTTGCCAGAAGTTTGCCAAGCTGACGGTGGAGGAGAGGCGCTCTTGGATCCGTGAAAACAGACGCTGTTGGAAGTGCTGTAGAACTCACCCTCCGGAGGCTTGTACACTGAAGAGGCCATGCGGAGTGTGCAGCCAGCTTCACTTGACAATTCTGCACGACACTTTGACTCCCGTCGGCCAGTCGTGTCTCATGGTGAGCATGCCCAATCCTGACCTT
This sequence comes from Knipowitschia caucasica, assembly GCA_964034765.1. NCBI lineage: Eukaryota > Metazoa > Chordata > Actinopteri > Gobiiformes > Gobiidae > Knipowitschia > Knipowitschia caucasica. Next base: position 34,235,283 of record OZ035837.1, on the reverse strand, counting down.
TATCTTGACCGTCCAAATCGTTCTGCACGTGTCATTCTCAAAGTGGTTCCTGTTGTTCTTCATAATGGTGACTTCCAATTTGAGTCTTATGCCATCTTGGATGACGGGTCAGAACGTTCCATTATTCTGCCTTCAGCTGTAGAAGCACTCTGTCTTTCAGGCCAGTCAGAAACCCTAAACCTTCAGACTGTGCGTCATGATGTTCTTCAAGTGCAGGGCACAAGAGTAAGCTTTTCCATTTCACCAATTGATGACAAGTCCACCACGTATAAAGTGAAGAATGCTTTCACCGCTGATGTTTTGAATTTGATGAAGCATTCTTGCCCTACTGCAGCATTGCAGAAGCGCTATGAACATTTGAGAGACTTGCCATTGCCAATTCTTGATGGGGTTCAGCCTACGGTCCTTCTTGGGTCTGATCACCATCATCTCATTGTCCCTATTGAACCTTTAATTTTGGTCCTTCAGGCAGTCCATCTGGTGTCCATACTGCACTTGGATGGGCTCTTCAAGGTCCTTCCTCAGTCAACCCTGCTTCAGTCCCAGACATGCAATGCCTTTTCACTGCTACCCCTTTCTCAGATGATGTGATGAGAAAACGTGGTGAAGTTATGGCAGCTGGATACGTTCCCCCGGCACAACGAGAAGGAAGTGACCCGATCAAAACAAGATCAGTATGCTCTTGCACTTTTGGACTCTAGGACACAAAGACTGGAGGTAGATGGCCAGCTGCGGTATGTCACTCCTTTGCTACGCCACCCTCAGTTTCCCTCTCTTTGCTCAGACCCGGCTTCCTTCCTTCCGGTTCTTCTGAGGGCAGAACATAGGCTTAGGAAAGACCCTGTGTTGTCCAAAGTACACTCAAGAGAAATCGAGATGTTGCTTGAAGCAGGCTATGTAACCCAAGTAGATACTAAATCGGCTCTTGGCACAGAATCCTGGTTTCTCCCACATCATGTGGTGTCCCAGCACAATGGCAAACACAGACTGGTGTTTAACTGCTCTTATAGTCACCAGGGCCAAAACCTGAATGATTGCCTTTTACCTGGTCCAGTCCTTGGACCATCATTACTTGGTGTGCTTCTTCGTTTCAGACAGCATCAAGTGGCCGTTATAGCAGACATCAAGGCAATGTTTCACCAGGTGCGTTTGCTCCCTGAAGACACCCCCCTACTCCGGTTTTTGTGGAGAGACCTGAAGCCGGATGAACCGACAGTCTATGAGTGGCAGGTCTTACCGTTCGGTACCACTTGTAGCCCATGTTTTGCGATCTATGCTCTCCAACGGCATGCCAAAGATCACCTTGACCCAGAGAACAACCTTCGGAAAGCAGTCGAACAGTCATTTTACGTCGATAACTGTCTACACAGCTTCCCTTCGGCAGATTCAGCACAAAGATTTGTTGAGGATCTGCGCTCTTTCCTTCTTACTGGCGGCTTTGAAATCCGACAATGGGCAAGCAATGACCCTTCTGTAGTAGAAAATCTTCCGAAATCCGCTCGTTCCAGTTCCTGTGACCTGTGGCTTTCTCACACAACCAATGACCCACAAGAACCAACGCTTGGTCTGCGATGGAACTGTCGTACTGATGTCTTCAGTTACAGATGCAAAGCTCTCTCTTTTGCCAATCCAAGTCCAACTCTGAGAGATGTCTATCGCATACTTGCCAGTCAGTATGACCCTTTGGGGTACATTCTTCCCTTTCTCACCCGGGCCAAGGTGTTTGTGCAAGACTTGTGGAGCTCCCCAAGAGGATGGGACGATCCTGTTGTAGACCCTGCTTTGGCCGATAGATGGAACTCTTGGTATGATGAACTTGCATTGCTCCCTCAAGTTGTCTTTCCTCGGTGCTTTGAGTCGACTAGTCTAGAGCTGTCAAGCATTAAAAGAGAGCTTCATGTCTTTTGTGACTCTTCTGAGCGGGCTTATGGGTCGGTAGCTTACCTTCGATCTGAAGATCATCTTGGCCAGGTGTCTGTCTCCTTTGTCATGGCCCGGTCCAGGATTGCCCCTCGGAAGCAACTCTCCATGCCCCGCCTGGAGCTCTGTGCAGCAGTGAGTGGTGCTCAACTCGCTACCTTGTTGCAGAAGGAAATACACCTTCCCATTCAGAGAGTTCAGCTTTGGAGTGACTCAACCACTGTGCTGCAATGGATACAATCTGATTCCTGTAGATACAAAGTCTTTGTCGGTACACGTATTGCTGAGATACAGGAGCTGACCGGCACTGAGGATTGGAGATATGTGGGGAGTGCACTGAACCCCGCGGATGATTTGACACGAGGTAAAACTCTTTTGGAGATTATTCAGCCACAGCGGTGGGGTCTGGGGCCACCCTTCTTATTCCAGGACCAGACCCACTGGCCACAATGCCCAGTCAAGGGGAAGGAAGAGGACCTCAACGAAGTCAAGACCAACCGGCTGCTCCTCCTGTCAACTCAAACTATGCCCCATGCCATAGACATTTCCACCTGCACTACGTGGACTGAGGCCATTGCAGCTGCGGTCCAGGTGTTGGACAGCACTTCAGTCTCCAATCCAGCCATCGAAGCAGAAATCCTTCTCCTGAAACGAGCACAGCAGGAAAGCTTTCCAGCCGAATTCACGGCTCTGCAATCTGGCAAATCTGTGTTACCGTCAAGTAGGCTGTGTTCCTTTTCCCCCGAATTCGATCCAGTTTTGAAACTCATCCGTGTTGGAGGGCGGCTGAGAAGGGCTACTAACCTGGACCCAGATGTCATACATCCTGTGGTTTTGGACTCAAACCACCACCTCACAAAACTTCTGATCCAGAAATACGATGAGGAGCTCTTACATCCAGGATCTGAGCAGCTCTTTGCCGAACTGCGGCGTAAATACTGGATAATCAAGGGTCGCTCGGCAGTCCGTCAACATCAACGACTGTGTCAGCAATGTCAGAAGTGGCGTGCCTCTCCCGAAATGCCGAAAATGGCGGACCTACCTCCTGCCCGACTCAGGCTTTTCCAACCGGCCTTCTGGTCTACCGGTATAGATTGCTTCGGCCCTTTTCTAACCAAAGTCGGAAGGAGAACGGAGAAATGTTGGGGTATTGTTTTCAAGTGTATGACAACCCGATGTGTCCACTTGGATGTCCTCGAAAGCCTGGATGCTGATGCCTTTCTTATGGCCCTACGTCGCTTTGTGGCGAGAAGGGGAAAACCTTATGAGGTCTTCGCGGACTGTGGCACCAACTTCCGTGGAGGGTATGCAGAGTTGAAGAGGGCATTCAAAGACATGGTCCCAGAGCTCCAAGAGAAACTGGAGAAACAGCAAATTATGTTTCATTTCAACCCTCCAAGTGCACCACACTTTGGCGGCCTATGGGAAAGGAAGATAAAATCAATTAAAGATGCTCTACGAGTTGTCTTGGCCAACCAATCAGTACCACAGCCCGTTCTGCGAACCGTTCTGATTGAGGTAGAGGGAATAGTCAACTCCAAGCCCCTAGGTTATGTGTCCACTGATGTCGCCGATCCAGACCCTGTGACTCCAAACTTATTGTTGATGGGGCGGCGGGATTCCTCCTTACCACAAGCGGTGTACGCCAGCAGTCAAGTTGTTGGTAAGCGGCGATGGCGTCACAGCCAGATTCTTGCAGACCACTTCTGGACTGGATTCGTTCGCTATCACCTTCCCGATCTACAGCCCAGACCAAAGTGGAAGGTGGACAAGGAGAATCTCCAATGCGATCAAGTGGTCCTAGTAGTCGACCCTCAACTACCTCGATCTTCCTGGCCTGTAGGAAAGGTGATAGAAACTTTCCCAAGCGCTGATGGCCGTGTACGGTCCGCCAAAGTCCAGGTCAAGCAGCAGACCTACCTGCGACCAGTTTCCCGCCTCATACCCCTCCCAGAAGTCAAGGACGAGGTTTGAGGGATTCTGGAACAAAACTGCCGTTTTGGGGGCGGCTGTGAGAAATCCCTCAACCACACCCCTCTGCTGGCTCCGCCCCCCCACACCTACACACCTGGGTGCAATTAGGCAGCCATTTTAAGTCCTGGAAGCCCATTGTTTCCCCTTTCATTTCAATCCAGGCTATGGATCAGCATGCGTCATGTGAGTTTCAGTTGATTCCCATTTTTAGTTTCATTGTTAATTTTTGTTAATATGCATTTTGTTTCTGCTTTGTTGCAGTGTGTAAAAACCATGTCTGATGCCATATTAAATCCTTAAACTGATCCTGTCTTGAGACCTTTTATTCACTTGGGCTTTTTTCACCGGCTATTTATTCGATTACAATTTTACACTTAGTGTGTTAATTGTTTTTACCTATGTAATAAGAGTATGTCAACAATCCAAAGAAAATAGAAGTAAGTTTATGCAAACTTGTGTCCCGCATATATTCTGTCTGACAATGTTTGGATGTACTCTGCTCTTTGATTTACTGTACATTAGATTTGGTTCTGAATCTCTACCACAAGGATTACTAAACTTCTTTGCCATTGAATATATGGTTGTTGCTCCTATTCTGAATCCTCTGATCTACGGTTTGAAGTTGACACAAGTGAGAAGCAGGATTGCTCAGTTGTTTTGTGTGAAACGACTCAAGAATTCACATAAATTCACTAGAAAGAAAAAGTTTGCACTAACATAAATGTTAAATCCTTCTCTAAAGTAAGGTTAACTCAAAAAATGTTTCTTGTGCCACTGGATTGCATGAATATACAGTATGACACATTTCTATTGTCTCGTTGTCAAACTGATGCGGGCTACAACCTTTTACAAATTTTTTCTTATTCTGATTTTTCCAATATTTTCCTTGTGCAAAGGTTGTTAAAAAAGTAAGAAAGGCCGTACTTGCAGACTGATAGATCAAGTGCTACTATATTTGTGTTATTGATTCAACGTATATAACTATGTATTTATGTAGTTTTAATACATAGCAAGTCATGGTAGCATTTACGAACATCTTATAATTAATAGTTACCTAATGTAACTTAAGTTCTACGAATAGGTGCGTAGTCCCTTAGGACTTCGCTAGTGGGATATCACTCGTGACCCCCAGGTCACACGCCAGAGAGATCAAAATAATTTGCTCCAATCACCAGCCACCCTCCTCTATAAATGCCCCTGCACAAGGCCGCACCCCCTCTTGAACTCTGCCAAGCCGGGCTGGCCTGATGGGCTCGTAGCTAAGGGACTACGCACCTATTCGTAGAACTTAAGTTACATTAGGTAACTATTAATTCTACGTCATGGTGCTACGTCCCTTAGGACTTCGCTAGTGGGACACAACGCGGAGGCCGTAGGAACATGTACTCCCAGCAGGCCAGCGAAGGGTGATTGGAGCTCCGCCCGAGCAAGACCCTCACACAGTGAGAGGAGTCAGGGCAGAAGAAACAATGCGTGTTACAGGGCCACTCCTACCAAGGATACCCCCACGTAACACAGATGTAGGTCATCCGTAGTCACAGGACGCCTCTCCCAAGGGCTCCTGACGTGGACTACCTGACCGACCAAACACACAAATATGTACCGCACCTGTAGGATGCCTCTCCCAAGAGCTCCTGAACCAGGGCGGAAAGTAAACCGAAGGCCCCCTCAGAGGAGGGACCTAACGGTCTAACTCAGTCCGCTGCACTCAGCACGGAATGGGCCACCGACCGGTCCGACACATCCAAAAGATCGGACCGGACCGGACGAAAGAGGAGGACGACGCCCAAGAAGCCGCACGGCAGACGTCCTCGACCGACGCCCCCCTGAGAAGGGCCGTAGAGGCCGCCATCCCACGCATGGAATACGACCTGAAGCCCACCGGGGGGGCCAGACCCTGCGTCTGATACGCCCGCCGCGGCGACCCAGTGCGCCAGCCGCTGAGCCGACAGCGGGGCGCCCCTGTTCCTGGGGCCCAGACACACAAACAGCTGACCACCCAACCTGAATGACGACGTCATGGCCAGGTAATGCCTCAGCATTCTGACAGGACACAGAAGGTGCCGCCGCTCCTCCTCGGGGGAGGCATGCGGTGGCGGATAGAAAGCCCAAATCCTGATGACTCTCGACCTAAAGGCCGACGTGATGACCTTGGGGAGAAAAGCCGGATTGGGCCACAATTCCACCATGCCGTCGCCCTCTCCAAAGGACAGGCAAGACGCATGGACAGAGAGCGCACACAAGTCGCCCGCCCTCTTAGCAGACGCCAACGCCAACAAGAGGGCCGTCTTAAAAGCGACACACTCGGGACTCGCCTCCGCCGCCGGTTCAAAAGGCGGACCCGACAGCCCCCTAAGGACCACCCTGAGGTCCCAAACCGGAGGCGTCCTCTGGAGCGGGGGCCTCCTCCTGCGCGCCCCCCGCAGAAAACGTTTAACCAACGGATGAGAGCGGGCTGTGAACCCCCCGAATCCGTCGTGACCCGAAGTAATGGCTGCCGCGAACACCGCCAAGGTAGCGACAGCCCTCCCCTTGTCAAAGAGCTCCTGTAGGAATCCCAGGACCCCCTCTAGCGGGCAACGCCTGGGATCCCAGGAACGGAAACCGCACCAGTCGCTGAAGAGCCTCCACCTCGTGGCGTAGGCCCTCACAGTGGACGGCGCCCTCGCCCCCTGAGTGGTCTCCACCACCGCAGGGGGAAGACCCAGGTCTACGAGGTTCCGCCTCTCAGCCTCCAAACCCAGAGCCTGCGGCCGATTATCGGGCGTGAAAACAGGGCTCCTCTCCCCTGGACTAGAGCCCCCGGCTCGTCCGGGAGGGCCCAGGGCTCCATCACCGCCATGCCCCTCAGGAAGGGGAACCACCGGGCATGCGGACTGTCCGGAGCCACCAGGATCACCGACCTCCTCTCCTGTTCGATCCTCCGCAGCAGGACCGGCAGGAGACGCACTGGTGGGAAAGCGTACAGCAGACCCCCTGGCCAGGGGTAATAAGCCAGAGCGTCCACGCCTAAGGGCGGCTCGTCCGCGGCCCTTAAGGCGAACCAGGACGGGCACTGTGCGTTTTCTGCACTGGCGAAAAAGGTCGACCACTGGACGGCCAAACCTCCGCCAGATCTCCGCAGCTACCCGTGGGGCCAGGCCCCACTCGTCCTGGAGTGGGCCCCCCCTGGACATCCTGTCGGCCCCCACGTTCCGGACCCCCGGGACGTGGCGCGCCCTGAGAGACAGGAGGTGAAGCGCCGCCCACAGCAGCGTCACCGTCGCCATGCGATGGAGAGCGGGGGACCTGGTGCCCCCCTGCCTGTTCAGATAGTAGACCACTGTGGTGTTGCCTGAGCGCACCATCACGTGTCTCCCCTGCAGCTGAGGAGCAAAGTGCAGCAGTACCCTTTGCACTGCCTCCATCTCCAGCAGGTTGATGTGACGGGCTGAGTCCAACCAGCAGCCTCCTACAGAGCTCTGGCTGAGGACCCCGCCCCATCCTTCGAGCGACGCGTCCGTGAACACCTCCACGTGAGACACGGCGCAGGCCAGAGTCACTCCGTCCCGCAATAGACCCGGAGTGAGCCAGAACCTGATGTCCGATGCTACCACTTGGGGAACCCAGATCAGCCTCCCCCCGTCCCGGGAGGGGTGAAGCCTGAGGCGTGAGAACCACCTCTGAAAATTCCTCATGTGGCGAAGGCCTAGCCGCACCACAGCATGAGCCGCTGCCATCATTCCCAGCAGGGACCTGAGGCGCCGAGCGGGGACTCTGGGGCCCGTCAGAACCTCCCTGGCCAGACGGGTAATGTTCATCCGTCTGTCCACGGACAATGCAGCACGGAATGTCACAGAGTCTAACTGCAGACCGAGATAAATCATGCGTTGAGCTGGCTGCAGCTTGCTTTTCTCCCTGCTTACCACAAAGCCCAGACGCTGTATGTGGGACAGGAACCAGTGCGTGTGGCTCACGGCCACTTCCCTGGATGAGGCCAGAATTAACCAGTCGTCTATGTAGGTTAAAATTCTTACCCCTGCGCGTCTGAGCGGCTCCAGTGCTGCCTCCACGCATTTGGAAAAAGTCAGAGGCGCGAGTGCGTAGCCGAAGGGGAGACGGCAGTACTCGTAATTCCTCTCTCCCACTGCGAAGCGCAGAACCTCCTGTGTTCCGGCACTATCGGCACGTGGAAGTACGCATCTGTCAGGTCTATGGAGGACATCCAATCTCCCTGCCTGACACACTCGAGGAGCTGCTTTGTGGACAGCATCCGAAACTGCCGTTTGGAAATGCACTCGTTCAACACGCGCAGATCCAAAATGGGACGCACCCCGCCTGACTTCTTTGGCACTAAGAGGTAAGGGGAATACAGCCCCCTGGTGGCGTCCTGCGGGTCTACCTCCACTGCCGCGCCTCGACTCAGCAGAGAAGAGACCTCCGCTTGCAGTGCCTCTAATGATCCCCGTACCTGAGAGCGTACTGTCCGTACGCCTCGGAATGGTGGTGGCTTTCGGAAGAATTGCAGTGCGTAACCCCTGCGCAATGTTTTCTGCAGCCGTAGATCTGTCAGCAAACCCTGCTCCCTCCAGATGCTGTAGAAGTCTGTGAGGGGCGGAACGGGAGCTGGAACACGAGACGTCACGGCCCCGCCCTCTCCTGGTGTTCCTAGCAGGGAGGGGGGGTGGACGAAAGGGCCGGGGGGCCCCCTGCGTCACACCCTGAGCGCCGGGGGCGGTCACGTATCCTGCAGGCCCGACGTCAAGTACGGGACTGCTCATCACACGTGACTCGGCTGCTGTGCCCCCCCCCCGGCTCTTGCCTCATGGAGGGGGGGGCGAGCCCCTGGAGTGGGAAACCCCGTGTTAGCCTTGTAGCTCAGAGATGCTAACACGCGTTCGGCCGAAGCACACACACCACTACTCACCAGATCCCTCCGTCTGACCTCTCTCTGGGAGGGCATAGCCTGAACCAGAGAACCGGAGCTCGTAGCTCGCGTAGCGCACTGCAAACCCTGCTCTGGGGGCTGCAGGCCTAGCGAAGCAACGTTATGTGCTCGAGAAGTAACACAATCAGAATTCACAAGATTATTTGACATGTTACATACCCCCAAATGAGACTCAGACAGCGAGTAATGATGAAATGCCGGTCGGCCTTTATTGAAAGAATTCTTCCCACCCCGACCTCCTCTGCCATAGGGAGGTCGGCGGTGGGTGCGTTGGTCCCGCGAGCCTCCCGTGGGTCTGTCTGGACCCGGGGGGCTCGTCGAGGGGGGACGATAGGCCACGGAGCGTGGATATGGGTCAGGGCGCCTCCCGGGCGAACGCTCCCTGCCTCTGTCCCGGCTCCGCGCTGGTGGGCGGGCCTCGCGCCTCGGCGCTAGGTGCTGGGCTAGGCTAGCCGAGTCCTTGGCTGCGGTCTCCAGTCTAGCCACCAGGGTCTGCATGTCCGGACCGAAGAGGGACGTCTGAGAAACAGGCAGGTCCAGCAGCTGCCTCTTCTCCGCCTCTCTGATGTTAGCAAGCCCAAGCCAAAGGTGCCTGGCCCCGACTTGAGCTGCTGCCATGGAGCAGCCGCCATCAACAGCTAGCGCCTGGCACATGCGCAGGATCGCCACTGAAGTGGTCCTCGCCTGTAATAAGGTGTCTCCACTGAGCGCCTGGCCAGAAGAGAGCGACCTATCCAGGGCCCCCGTGATGAAGGCCATGTTATTCGCCACAGCGACGACCTGTGCCGAATTGGCGTAACATCTGTCCAGCATAGCCATAGACGTCCTGTCCCGCTCGGAGGGAAGGACAGGTCTGGTGCCGGGCCACACGGATGCGGAGGGCTGCAGGGCCATGCGGACTGAATCCTCGGTGTCCGGGCCACCATCCACGGCTAGCGTCTGGCACATGCGCAGGATCGCCGCCGAGGTGGTCCTCGCCTGTGACAGGAGGTCTCCACTGAGCGCCTGGCCAGAGGAGAGCGACCTATCCAGGGCCCCCGTGATGAAAGTCATGTTGTTAGCGTGTGACCTGGGGGTCACGAGTGATATCACGAGTGATATCCCACTAGCCAAGTCCTAAGGGACGTAGCACCATGACGTAGAATCAAAGTTTACAAATGAATGAGAATACTTGATACTGTATACCAGGGGTCTCCAACCTGTTTCAATCAGAGAGTTACTTTTATACAACAGAAGCGGCAGAGAGCTACTCCTTTTCACAGTCATATTAAAAATCTATGTAATGTTTATGACACCACCAAGCAACCTGTGCTCAGGTGTGTGCAGTGATGTGGCATTCAGTCAAAATACAGTCACAATGACAGCGGCAGAGAAGGAATCTAATATGACGAACTTTTGACATTTTTTGACTGGGATTTAACCAGCGTCAGGGAAGAAAGACGCTTGAATGTGGATTTTGTAACATACTTCTTTATTTTACCTTTAAACTTATTACTACCATATTCATCATTTTTTTATTAGACACATAACAAATGCGTTTTATTTATATTGCTTGGATTTTTTATCAAAGTGCGATGGAAGTCCATGTCTGAGCTCCAGGTCAGAACCAGAGGAGAGACATGGGGAGGAGGGATAAGGAAGAGCAACCAATTGAATTTAAGATAATATATCAGTGTTAGAAATCCTGCATTGCATTATTGTGTTTATGTCAAAGGAGTGCTTCCTGTAGCCTATGTTACATCCCACTGTCATGTCTCTATGAATGAACGTGCGGGGACACTCTGCAGCGTGTGCTGGAACAAAAGTTAGTTTAATGTAAAGAAAAAGAGAATAGAACTTTAATGGTCTAGTCCAGCCAACAAGTTTAGATGTAAACTCATAACTGATAAAGAGCTGTGACTTTAGCATTAGGCTTGTGCAGTTCTACTCATACTGTATATCTTTTTACATTAAACCTGACCGAGCCGGCAGACCCCCAGCAGACCCCCAGCAGAGTAGCAGCCGCAGCCCCAGCAGCAGAGCTCAGATTCAGCCTGTATCCATCCATCCTCCAACCTCCGAGCGCAGAACCCAGAGCAGCTCCCAGGGCAGCTCCTGCAGCCAGCACCCATCCAGAAGAGAGGGGAGACTGAGGCTGAGGAGCAAGAGTCAAGAAACAACTTATTTACAATCTATGTCATGAATCATTGTGAAGGAATATTTCATTTTAGATGTTAGATCTCAGTAGTTATTTAACATTTTAAATTTTTTGCAACAGTTTCCAATTTGATTTTTCGAGCGTGACACTTCCTTGTGAAGGACTATGCCCTGGTTCCCCGGGGAGAAGCCTGGTCTAGTCAGGCCCACAAGCGAAGGGGTCATTTACCCACAGACCACACCAGTGGCTCAGTATAGTACCATGTGGGAAGAGGCCAGACCTGGATGAAGAGCCCTGGTCAGGTCAGCATTTGCCCAACCCCATCACACAGGGCCCATAAACCAGTCTGGAGGGGCGGAGACCTGAGCTCAGCCTTGGCAATGAAAAGCTCTAGTCCCTGGTCCTCCAGGCCACATTCTGGGGGAAGCTGACCAAACTTGGTGTCAACAAGAGCAGGCTTCACCCGCATGTGTAGTCACACTAAGCCCAGGGTGGGGTATGGAGGTGAATTAACGCTGTGTGAGGGCGATTAATCCGGGGGGAAAAAGAATACCAGGCGTCTCCCCCATGTGGAGCCAGGATTGGGACCCCCAGGCAGCACCCTCGGGCCCCAGAGCAGGCCTCTTCTGCATTTAGCAAACTGTACACATAACATTTCTTGACACAAACACTATCAGCACTTGGTCAGTCCACTCCTTTTACGGCCTATACTAAAAAGTTGTAAGTTTGATATGCCTTATTATTTTGTCAAAACAGGACCAAAAATGTTGGGGTTTTTTCTCGGACCAACATGGCTTGAGCTGCACAGACATACAAACATTTACCTTCTTTTCAACTTCACGTGATTGGCTGCTGTGATCATCTGTATTGGAAATAAATGATTAGAACATACAACATGCACAAAATAAACTCAACATTTGTCTTCCTGACCTTCATCATTTTCCAGCCTGAAAAGCATCTCTGAAGTGCTCACATCTGTTGCCATTTTCCTCTGAAGATTGAGCTTCTTCTTAAACTGCTTTTGGACCTCTGTCACCACTGAATGCAGCATCATTTTGGTACATTCATTTTCGGTTTCTAGGCGTTTTTTCTCCTCTTGTAGCTTAATCGCCTCTGCTTCCATGTGACCTCGTAGCTCCAGCATCTCTCTCAGCTTTTTGTCAAACCTTTCTCCTTCTACTACTATGCTTTGCCGAGCTTCTTCCTTCTCACTTGACAACCGTGATATAAGCCTGTCTTTTTCCTTTAGACACTTTTTAAGTCGGTTCTTGTCCTTCTCTGCATCTTCCAACAACGCAGCTGTCCTTCTTAGCTCACCGTTCACTTCATCAACAGCCTTTTCATGAATGCAAATCACATCTGTCAAGCTCTTAGTCAAGCAATCTTTCTCCTCCACATTTTTCCTCAATTCCTGATTCTCACCCTTTTGAGTTTTGAGCTGAATTTTGATTGCCTTACAGTTTTTGACCATTTTTCGGTATCTTTCCTGAACTTTCATGTAACATTGCAGCAGATACTGATTGTCATTGAACACTTGTAGCTCCTCTAACTTCCCCAGCAGCTCTACAACTTGCAGTGGATCTCCTTTGTCCAAATTATTCAAAGTATGAAACCTATTTGTGCATTTGTCCACTATCCGTGTCAAAGCAGGCCACCTCTCTATGTGTTCTTCAATCGCTGTGCTGCCAAGTTTATCTTTATATGTAAACAACACTATAGTCTTTGACCACACAGAGGCGCCCAACAAACCCATGTGTTCTTCCACTTTTAGACCATCGCTTTCTGTAAAAGTCTCGTCACAGCGTAATACCAAAAGTACAGCGTTAGGTTCCACGTTTTTAAAACTTTGTGTAATCTGCTGTAGTGTTTCCGATGGAGTTTTGTGGCTGTAGTACCGGCCATGCCACCCCGGAGTGTCCACTACTGTGATCTTCTTGGTGTGAACTTGAGCTTGGCAGAGGAGAGTTTTGCAAGTAGAAGACTTTCCCACTTGCTTTCGACCGACGACCAGAATATGTTGCTCTTTAGCTGGTGCATGCGTTTCTAAACAAAATGAATAAAATGACAAATAAATACACCGGACTAGAATGTCTTGTTTGTACACGCTGCATGAAGCAAATGCATATAATGGCTAAATGAACAATAACTATATAAATATAGTTTCTGGTATTTAAACATGAAACAACAAAAAACTCTAATTTCTCCAGCAGACAAGACAAATGCAGACATATCAGAGGTGCATTGAGGGCCTAATAAAGGGTTATTTAAAGGCATATAGGAGGGTTTTCTTCCAACAGGTGGATGATCAAGACTAATGGTTCTCCCAATTGTTCTGGTGGTACATGCTCGTCAAATAAGACCAGAATTTTTTTGAAAAAGTGGAGAGGGCGCTACTTTCTGAAAATTTGGGGGTAAAATTGGGGAAATCCTCCACCCAACACCATCCCTGCTGCTGTGACCTAAAGTGCTGTTGCATTTTATTACTATTATAAGCTATTTTTAGAATTATCTATGTATTTGCTCTATCTATCTATATCTATCTCTATCTATCTATCTATCTATATCTATATCTATCTATATCTATCTCTATCTATCTATCTATATCTATATCTATCTATCTGTCTGTCTAGCTAGCTCTATCTATCTATATCTATATCTATCTATCTCTTTAAGATCAGGCCATTGTTTGGACACCTGGACTAGATGTATATGTGAAAAAATACTGGATAAACCATTTATTCTTGTATTACTTCTAGGGCAGCCAAAACAACTACTATGCACCACATCTTTACTGCCCTCCCAACTCAGATGTTTGTCATTTTCTCGTTGGTGCTGAGCTGGCTCTTCTGTTCTCATGGCTCAAACAAGAACAATATAATATCTGGACCATTACTCACCAAAAAGGGATCTCAGCGCACTTTTTGTCGCCCTTACATCACTTTGCCTGACTTTGGCTTTCACCTCCACCTTTTCTCTGTTCTCCATTTCAGTTGAACCCCAATTCTGTGTGTCCTCCTCCACCATTGCACCAATTCTTTCCAGTAGCTCTCGCACTTGACTCTCGTGTCCATAAAAGCTGGTGTCTAAAAGATGGTGTCTGTGTCCACATCGCTCCAGAAGCGGCTTGAGAAACGGCCTCTCTATGATGTAATCTTCTACTGTAATCCCATTTAACTTTTCAGGTCTGGTGAATACGACAATAGTCTTCTTCCATACGTGATCATTGAGCAGTGACAAAGGTCCTTCCACTGTCCACTCTCTGCCTTGGCTCAGTCCAAGAGGCACCACCATGAGAAAGGCATGTGGTCCGGGTTGACACATGGACAAGCACTCTGCCATGTTGTCGTTCATTAAACTGGGGTCTTGTACGTGGTATTGGAGCCATCTGTCTGGAGTGTTGACCATGATCATTCGTTTTCCGTCTTGGCTCAGGGTCTGCCTCCTGACGCACATCTTCACGTCTCGCCCGGTGTCAAACATTTTTTGTTGAAGAATTGTGTTTCCGGTTAAACTCTTCTGGAGCCATCCGTGACCAAAAAGAACAAGACGCAGCTCCTCCGTGCGGCTTTTCAATTCTGTTAACAATACATGGACGCAATGTCAATCAATTTTCAGTATTTTTCATTTTTAAATTTAAAGTGAAGAGAAGTAATTTTACATATGTTAAAGATTTTTTAAGAGATTTTTTTTGATCCACCCACACAGCAATTAATTCTAATCCTTGATAGACCAATATTGATGAGCCTCAGCTGTCCAACTCATCTCCTCCAGCGAATACTACTGGTGGTGAGAAGGGACAGCGAAGGGACCTTAGATATACAATTGATTTAAAGAAAAACGTTATTTAAATGATACTACAGGATTGTGTGGTCAAATGATATATCCTACAAACATGTAAGCTGCAGATGTCACCGGTGAAAAAAAATGGAAGAATCTAGAGTAATTTACTATTTCAGTCACAAGATGATTATTGTTTTGAGTAATTCGCGTTTTTAATGGGTCCCGGCCTGAAAATTTTGGGAACCCCTTGGAAGTCAATCCTTTGCATTCAGCAGTGGGACCAGGACTGGGCCATACCTACTTTTACAGTTGAATATTGGAACATTTACACACATTTTTTTGTAATAAATGTGTTACAAAACTATTATTGGAGGATGGTTATGTTTATGGAGACGTTTACTGTTGGGTAATAGAATTAAAAACCTTAACAGATAGAAATGTGCCAAATTGAGTAATTATATCCTCCATTTGGCCCTTCATTTGGACGGTGGGGGAAACCGGAGCGCCGGGGGAAACCCACCCAGACACGTGGAGAAACAATCAAACTCCACACAGAAAGACCCAGGCGGGCAGGCCCATAAAGGGTCCGAACCTCACTGTGAGACTACCCACTCTGCCACTGCCGCCTGTGACGTCTCTGATGTTTTGTTAAGTTTACTGCTGATACCGTAAACTTTATGGTATTTATTCACCAGATAAAAACAAACCATGAATCCAATCATTTGGCTCAACAATGCAATCACACGTGTTGTTGTACCAACAATGACAAATACATTTCTAATCTTTTCGATCACATTTGCATGTCCGTGTATCTTTGCAGCCACATTTGAAGGTAAGTCTATAACCAAATAATATATAATTGTACCAACCATTTTGAGGATTATCCGTGCTCTCCTCCATGTTGTCCTGGCGTAGGCTGACAACACTGGGATAATAAACACTGTCTTTCACTGTTTTGCTGTGGTTGTTCTTTGGCCTCTGAATCACAGGCTCAAAGTTCATGCCAGTCTCTGAGAACATATCAGTTTGATCTGGACTCAGAACAAAGCAGGACTTTATCTGAGACATTATCTGAGACTGACACAGGATTCACACATGGTCTTTGATAAGAGAGAGGCTCTTTAAATAGATAAATAAAGAAAATATGTTTCATGCTAACTTGTACAGTGGTATAACATGCTAACATGTTCTTCATGTATAAACTGTGCACTACAGAACACAGCTTATACTTTTTATAAACGTTTCTTGATGAAGCTAAAGACAGAGATGTTATGTGTATTTAAAGCACAGGGCTGTGCTTCACTAACACCCACACTGTAATTTGTGACGCAACACTGACATTTCCCCACGCATTCTTTACTATATATAATCTTTACTAAATATAATCTTTACTATATATAATCTATACTAAATATAATCTTTACTAAATATAATCTTTACTAAATATAATCTTTACAATATATAATCTTTACTAAATATAATCTTTACAATATATAAACTTTACTATATATAATCTTTACTATATATAATCTTTACTAAATATAAATCTTTACAATATATAATCTTTACTAAATATAATCTTTACAATATATAATCTTTACTAAATATAATCTTTACTATATATAATCTTTACTGAATATAATCTTTACTATATATAATCTTTACTATACATAATCTTTACTATATATAATCTTTACTAAATATAATCTTTACTATACATAATCTTTACTAAATATAATCTTTACTATACATAATCTTTACTATATATAATCTTTACTATACATAATCTTTACTAAATATAATCTTTACTATATATAATCTTTACTATATATAATATTTACTAAATATAATCTATACTAAATATAATCTTTACTATATATAATCTTTACTATATATAATCTTTACTATACATAATCTTTACTAAATATAATCTTTACTAAATATAATCTTTACTATATATAATCTTTACTATATATAATCTTTACTAAATATAATCTTTACTAAATGTAATCTTTACTATATATAATCTTTACTATACATAATCTTTACTATATATAATCTTTACTAAATATAATCTTTACTATACATAATCTTTACTAAATATAATCTTTACTATACATAATCTTTACTATATATAATCTTTACTATACATAATCTTTACTAAATATAATCTTTACTATATATAATCTTTACTATATATAATCTTTACTAAATATAATCTTTACTAAATATAATCGTTACTATATATAATCTTTACTATATATAATCTTTACTATACATAATCTTTACTAAATATAATCTTTACTAAATATAATCTTTACTATATATAATCTTTACTATATATAATCTTTACTAAATATAATCTTTACTAAATATAATCTTTACTATATATAATCTTTACTATATATAATCTTTACTATACATAATCTTTACTATATATAATCTTTACTAAATATAATCTTTACTAAATATAATCTTTACTTTACATAATCTTTACTATATATAATCTTTACTATATATAATCTTTACTATATATAATCTTTACTATATATAATCTTTACTATACATAATCTTTACTATACATAATCTTTACTATATATAATCTTTACTATATATAATCTTTACTATACATAATCTTTACTAAATATAATCTTTACTATATATAATCTTTACTATATATAATCTTTACTATACATAATCTTTACAATATAAAATCTTTACTATATATTATCTTTACTAAATATAATCTTTACTATACATAATCTTTACTATACATAATCTTTACTATATATAATCTTTACTATATATTATCTTTACTAAATATAATGTTTACTATACATAATATTTACTATATATAAATTTTACTATATATAATATTTACTAAATATAATCTTTACTAAATATAATCTTTACTATACATAATCTTTACTATACAGGCTTGGTCACACTAAAGGGCACAAAAGTGTGACAAAAGGCCAAAAATTAGATTTTAATAATCAGAAGATATTTTATGTTTTTCGTGTTTCCAAACACCTCCTCTGTTCATTAGAAGTTGCTAAAACATAACTGTTTTATACATTAGACAAGTTTCCTATAGCGGCCCTGTTTATTTTATGTAACGGACGTGATGATTTGACGGAATGAGCTTTGTGGAAGTTTGATGGTATTTTCAGATGTTCACATTTGATTCAGAGATTCTATTGTTTTACACAAAGTAGATGCAAAGTGATACTTTCATATTGTCAACCAATTAAATGTGAAAACAGACCAGATTTTTTTTTTCTTAAGTTTAATTTTTAGAGAAAAGAGGACCGTCCTCATCACGTCCGTTATACATTTTTCAGGGGTAATTTAATTAATTAATTAATTTTTATTTTTTCACGATTCCTTTTTATAATTAAGTCATTTACTGATGTTGTGTTAACCATGTAAATCTTGTGGGATTTCATCTTCTGCTTTTTCAGACTGAGGACATTCTATTTCCTATGTAACTGGCGTCAGAGTAGAATGGTCCAATCAGAGGCTCATTTGGTCGTTTAAAATGTTGCTAAACATTTTTAGGTCAATCTTTCCTTTTGATTTTTTCCACACTATCTCTTCAATGTGTCTGTGTTTGAAATCTTTTTTCCAGTCTATGAAAGTAATTTTAGTTTTTAAGTTATAACCTTTTAAAGTCCAGATACTTCAATTGTCACTTTACTGTGAACACACTCATATACAGCCTCCTTTTCTCTCGTGTAACCACAAGTTTTGCTCCGACGTCAACCTCTCCTCAGTTATCATTTCCTTATAACCTGATTATTCCTCAGCCTGTTCCTGGTCCAGGTTGTAATCACAGTGAGTGTCGTCCTCTCTTCACTGATGGTTAAATCGTCAGTGAAGGAGGATTTTTCACATTTTCCAGCCCCCGTGGCCATTTTGAATCACTGAGAGCCCAATTTTTGGCCCATTAGTTAGAACGGCAGAGACAGGCGTGACTACGTCTGATAATATATATAGTCTATGGTCCAGACGCTCTAAGCCGGAACCACAATCCCTTAAACCCTGACCTCTGACCCCTCCTCAGGGATGCTCAAACCTTCGAAAAAACTCCACATTCATGGATTTTCCCCTGACCATATGTAAAGAGCATGTGTTATGTGTTTGGACCACTTTAATTCAAAAACCTCATATAGTGAGGTTTTTCCAATCTCCGGCAGGTGTGTCGTTCAGTTCTCATGGTTCTGAGACCAGTGGATGTTATAAAATATACTGAGTAAGTGTTCGTAGCGAAGGTCATCCTCAGCCACCGCAAAATGAGACGTCATTAACACATCTGTGTTTAGTTTGAGACAACACAACCCAACACAACATAACCTCTGTGTTGGTTCAAATAACACATGTTGTGTCAAAAACAGCATCACAGCAGTTTCCTGTAAACAAAGCTTTTATTGTTAAAAGGGTCATTTCCCAAATGTGTAAATCTGTGCGACTCGTTTCTACTGCGCTGTCCACATGGTGTTTATCTACAGCAGCTCTGACTGCCACCCCGACCCAGACATGGATTAAGGGGAAGAAGATGGATGTTTTATTTATGGAAACTAGTTTTGAGCTTCCTCTGAGCTAATATCAAGAACTGCTGTCACAAACCATCGACACACAGACAAATATACAAACAAATATAAACAGTTTTCCTCAGTCCCTGCTGCTTCAGACTGTGCTCCACATGGTCTTGCTGCTTCAGACTGTGCTCCACATGGTCCTGCTGCTTCAGACTGTGTTCCACATGGTCCTGCTGCTTCAGACTGTGCTCCACATGGTCCTGCTGCTTCAGACTGAGCTCCACATGGTCCTGCTGCTTCAGACTGTGCTCCACATGGTCCTGCTGCTTCAGACTGTGCTCCACATGGTCCTGCTGCTTCAGACTGTGCTCCACATGGTCTTACCAGATTTCTGGATCATATTTTGAGAATGGACAATATTTCAGAAATCACAGATATCTGAAGAAGTGGACATTTATATTTATGGAATCTTTGATCCACAGAAAACATGGATTCCTCCAAAGTTTGTTTTTGTGTCTTTTTATTGATAGTTTAAAAAGTTTATAAAATAAGATTTAAAACACAAATAAATGTGTTTTAACTAAATGACCTCTGGGTCCGTCACAGGTTTTGTCTGGTTTAAACACGAAGACGATGTGAGAATGTAAGTAAGTAAGAAATCTTTATATACCGCCTTTCACAGACCAGAGTCACAAAGCGGTTTACAATTGTTATTTTTGGGCACTTGTCTCTCACTCCACACAGAGATGGGAGCGGGGTCGCCGAACAGGAGGCACATGCCAGACCTATTGTACATGTTTTTAGTGGTAGGGTAATGTTCTGTGATTATTTATGATTTTAATGCTTTCTGAGAGGCGCGAGTACTATCCACTCAGCCACTGTGTCGCCCATCATGTTCACGTGTGTGTAGCTTTGTTCTGCACCACACACACTTTGTGTTGCTGTGCAGCGACCAATCACAGGGCAGCAAAGTGGTCACAGGGACACAAGCCAATCAGAGCAAAGAGACTAGGACTAAACCAGGACTAGGACTAAACCAGGATCAGACCAGGATTAAACCAAGACAAAACCAGGACTATACCAGGACCAAACCAGGACTAGAGCAGGATTTATCCAGGACTAGACTATGAATAAACCAGGATTAAACCAGGACTAAAGCAGGACTAAGCCAGCACTATACCAGGACTAGACCAGGGCTAAACCAGGACTAAACCAGGAGTAAGCCAGGACTAAACCAGGACTAGACCAGGACAAAACCGGGACTAAACCAGGACTAGAACAGGACTAAAACCATGAATAAACCAGATCTAAACCGGGACTAAACAAGGACTAGACCAGGACTAAACCAGGAGTAAGCCAGGACTAAACCAGGACTAAACCAGGAGTAAGCCAGGACTAAATCAAGACTAGACCAGGACTAAAACCAGGATTCAACCAGGACTAGACCAGGATTAAACCAGGTCTAAACCAGGACTAAACCAGGACTAAAACCAGGACTAGACCAGGACTAGACCAGGACTCAACCAGGACTAGACCAGGACTCGACCAGGACTAGACCAGGATTTAATCAGGTCTAAACCGAGGACTAAACCAGGAGTAACCCAGGACTAAACCAAGACTAATTCATGACTAAACTAGGATTAGACCAGGACTAAACCAGGACTAGACCAGGGCTAAACCAGGGCTAAACCAGGATAAAACCAGGACCAAACCAGGACTAAGCCAAGAATAAACCAGGACTAGCCTAAGTTATCTTTCTCTGTAAACAAGTGTTGCTAACGAGACTGTAAATAAGTGCTGCTAATGACGTGAGGATGTAGGCCTCCCTCTCCCTGAGGCCACACCTACCCTCATGTTGCCCCCCCCTTACAAACCCTCTCGTTGGTAGGTGAGGATGTAGGCCTCCCTCTCCCTGAGGCCACACACCATCTTCCTATCGGTCCTGGACACAGTCCTATCATCGTAGGACAACCATGGCTCTTGGGGCCCGCCCTCAGGGTCCACCCCGTTGAAGAAGATGACATAGTCTGGGATCGCGTCTTAAATTCAGACAGAAGACATGTTTTATTGTCGATGGTAGAGACAGCACGAGCACGAACACAGATACAATAGAATGCAAGTGTATTATACAGAGCGGAGGCATGGAGACCTCCAATCAGCAGCTGCCACGGTGCCATGTAGCTTGGCCTTCAGATAGACAAAACAAGGGAAAAGTACTGGCTTCTGCACATTGATAGAATGATGAGTTTAACTTTAACAAAAGTTGCTTCAAAGTGTTATGAAATCTCATACCGTCACTGATGTAATGACCGAAACACACAAGACATGGACTTTCAGTCACTCAACAAAACAAAGCTGTACTTTCTGTAGAATCTCTGAGAAGCTTATATCGTACCTAAATCAGTGGACGGTCCAAAATGCGAGATAACGTTCACCAGATTGAACTGTGCTGTGTCCTGAAGAAAGAGCATTATACATTTGAGACATAATAAAAGGAACATAATACACTCTTTGTTCTGTAGATTCACTACAGCACATTTATTTCAGTCAATAAATAGATTTGTTCTCACCTGTTTGGATTTGAGGACAATCCTCTTGTCCAGTTTGACCTTATACTTGAGTTTTTGCATATTGAAGTTGTGGTCATATGCAAACCTCTTGAGGTGGAGGAATAGGACACTGAATAAAGAAATAATGTTAAAGTTGCTTCAGGATGTATTAGTTGATGATGTTGAGACTTACTTTGGCAGAGTGGCAAAGGCTGCAGTCATGCCAGAAAGCTGAACTCCAGCTCTGTTTCCTGAAAGGCACTTTTTGGATTATTTTTCTGATGAACAAAGGTTCTGGTAACACCAGTAAGCACCGTTTGGGAGTCTGCAAACACACAATGGATCAGTGACCTGTGACACCATCACCTTACTGTCTTTCATCATGTGCTCCATACTCACCCACAGTTTTCCAAGTTCAGGCTTCTTCTGGACATTCCTGCATCACCCACAGTTATGGACCAGTGTGGGTCCATAGTGTGGGTCCCAGCCAAAAGGGTTCATGAGCACGTGCACTGACATACTGCAATCTCACTCCGGGCCTGTGGGGGTGTACCCGGAAAGAGAATTATCCCATGCTTTTTGCATGGCGTCTTCTTCCCTCTGGAAAACGTCTTTACAGGATCCAAAGCTACGTTCCAGATGCTGTCAATGTTGAGGGTAGTATTTATTTTTGGACCAGTCTAGTTTAGCAGCTGTGGCCTTTGGAATACACTTGTTAAATGAATGAGGCTCGTGCAGCTAACACATGCGGAAATACATGTTTTCATACTTTGTCATACCATGTCTGTGGCACGTGAATTTCAACGGCCTATGTTTTGGACTCATCTGAGGTCAGTACTTCAATTATGATCTGGTCTTCCTCTGTGGTCTGGTCTTCCTCTCTGGTCTGGTCTTCCTCTCTGGTCTGGTCTTCCTCTCTGGTCTGGTCTTCCTCTCTGGTCTGGTCTTCCTCTGTGGTCTGGGCAGGGAGCAGAACATTCAGGTCTTTGGGGACAGACTCTGACAGGGCCCGGTCCATGTGGGGCAGACTATCCTCCTCTGGGGTCACCTCTATAAGTGTGAGGGGGGCGGGGGAAGGAGGCGTGAACGGTGGCTAGGGTCTGGAGCTGGAAAAGGCCACACAAACATTAACTTTAGGACTTTCAGCAGAGAACCATGAAGGCTCTGAGAGGATGATGTGGATTACCGTGGTGCTGGTGTGGCCGGCTGTTCCACCGGAGAAGGAGCCACTCTGTGCGTCCTCTGATGGAGAAGAGAGTTTACACACATTTAAATATTTACAACCACAGCATCACACCATGTGTCCTACTTACCCTGAAGCTCCTGGTGAGCCACGAAAAACCGTGGACAGACCTTGCACCACTGAAAAGATAAAGTCACAGTGAGTTTGATGATGAAATAAAAGCATGGTGAACAGAGAAGAGGCTGTTCTTACCGGCGGAGAGGCTGCAGACTTTGGCTTTCTTTCTGCGGCACATGGCAAAACATGCGCCGCAACCAAAGACATCTGCTGCGCTTTGGTCGAGGGGAGCTGTGGCAGAGAAACACATCATGAGGTCCAATCCCACAGTTCAGAAAGACTCAGTAAACATTATGGAACACAAGGATCTGATTCATCCATTTATGAAAACACTAAAACACACACAAAACTGGGATTTATTGCCACCTCCTCCACGAACGCGTTCCTGCGTCTGTAACTTCAATTGTTCAGTAGCTCCTGTGTTCATTCTGTCCCTTTGATAACTGTACCTATTTGTCCATTCTAACCCTTTGATAACTGTACCTATTTGTCCATTCTAACCCTTTGATAACTGTACCTATTTGTCCATTCTGTCCCTTTGATAACTGTACCTATTTGTCCATTCTAACCCTTTGATAACCCTTTGATAACTGGTGATAGTGAAGGAGCGTCCCGTCCTGAAGTAGTTCTCAATCTCCTCCAGCGAGCGCCCGCGGGTCTCTCGCTGGAGGAGCGAGAGACACTCTCGGATAACTGTACCTATTTGTCCATTCTGTCCCTTTGATAACTGTACCTATTTGTCCATTCTGTCCCTTTGATAACTGTACCTATTTGTCCATTTTGTCCCTTTGATAACTGTACCTATTTGTTCATTCTGTCCCTTTGATAACTGTACCTATTTGTTCATTCTGTCCCTTTGATAACTGTACCTATTTGTTCATTCTGTCCCTTTGATAACTGTACCTATTTGTCCATTCTGTCCCTTTGATAACTGTACCTATTTGTCCATTCTAACCCTTTGATAACTGTACCTATTTGTTCATTCTGTCCCTTTGATAACTGTACCTATTTGTTCATTCTGTCCCTTTGATAACTGTACCTATTTGTCCATTCTAACCCTTTGATAACTGTACCTATTTGTTCATTCTGTCCCTTTGATAACTGTACCTATTTGTTCATTCTGTCCCTTTGATAACTGTACCTATTTGTTCATTCTGTCCCTTTGATAACTGTACCTATTTGTTCATTCTGTCCCTTTGATAACTGTACCTATTTGTCCATTCTGTCCCTTTGATAACTGTACCTATTTGTCCATTTTGTCCCTTTGATAACTGTACCTATTTGTTCATTCTGTCCCTTTGATAACTGTACCTATTTGTTCATTCTGTCCCTTTGATAACTGTACCTATTTGTCCATTCTGTCCCTTTGATAACTGTACCTATTTGTCCATTTTGTCCCTTTGATAACTGTACCTATTTGTTCATTCTGTCCCTTTGATAACTGTACCTATTTGTTCATTCTGTCCCTTTGATAACTGTACCTATTTGTTCATTCTGTCCCTTTGATAACTGTACCTATTTGTTCATTCTGTCCCTTTGATAACTGTACCTATTTGTCCATTCTGTCCCTTTTGATTCTAACTGTACCTATTTGTCCATTCTGTCCCTTTGATAACTGTACCTATTTGTCCATTCTGTCCCTTTGATAACTGTACCTATTTGTCCATTCTGTCCCCTTTGATAACTGTACCTATTTGTCCATTTTGTTTTGTAACTGTAACTGTATATTTGTCCATTCTGTCCCTTTGATAACTGTACCTATTTGTCTCTTTGTCCCTTTGATAACTGTACCTATTTGTCCATTCTGTCCTTGTCCTGTACCTTTTCTGTCCTTTGATAACTGTACCTATTTGTTCATTCTGTCCCTTTGATAACTGTACCTATTTGTTCCATTCTGTCCCTTTGATAACTGTACCTATTTGTTCATTCTGTCCCTTTGATAACTGTACCTATTTGTTCATTCTGTCCCTTTGATAACTGTACCTATTTGTCCATTCTGTCCCTTTGATAACTGTACCTATTTGTCCATTCTGTCCCTTTGATAACTGTACCTATTTGTCCATTCTGTCCCTTTGATAACTGTACCTATTTGTCCCTTCATTCTGTCCCTTTGATAACTGTACCTATTTGTTCATTCTGTCCCTTTGATAACTGTACCTATTTGTCCATTCTGTCCCTTTGATAACTGTACCTATTTGTCCATTTGTCCTTTGATAACTGTACCTATTTGTTCATTCTGTCCCTTTGATAACTGTACCTATTTGTTCATTCTGTCCCTTTGATAACTGTACCTATTTGTTCATTCTGTCCCTTTGATAACTGTACCTATTTGTTCATTCTGTCCCTTTGATAACTGTACCTATTTGTCCATTCTGTCCCTTTGATAACTGTACCTATTTGTCCATTCTAACCCTTTGATAACTGTACCTATTTGTCCATTCTGTCCCTTTGATAACTGTACCTATTTGTCCATTCTAACCCTTTGATAACTGTACCTATTTGTTCATTCTGTCCCTTTGATAACTGTACCTATTTGTCCATTCTGTCCCTTTGATAACTGTACCTATTTGTCCATTCTGTCCCTTTGATAACTGTACCTATTTGTCCATTCTGTCCCTTTGATAACTGTACCTATTTGTCCATTCTGTCCCTTTGATAACTGTACCTATTTGTCCATTCTAACCCTTTGATAACTGTACCTATTTGTTCATTCTGTCCCTTTGATAACTGTACCTATTTGTCCATTCTGTCCCTTTGATAACTGTACCTATTTGTCCATTCTGTCCCTTTGATAACTGTACCTATTTGTCCATTCTGTCCCTTTGATAACTGTACCTATTTGAGTGTTTTGTGTGAATAAACAGCTTCCACATGTGTAGTACCTTTGTGCCTCACTAGGGGCGCTCTCCCTCTGGGAATCCTGTGCTGAGGATTTCTGAGGAAACAAAAAAGATCAACTTTACAAACTTAAAGAACGTCAAAGATACAGGAGTCACTAACACTTTTTTTATGAAGACTTTTCACAGATTCAGGGACATCTCCTTTATCATGTGTTTAATGACGTATATTAAATAGTTTTGTAACCCTTTTCTAACCCTAACCCTAACCTCCTGAAGCAGAGTCTGCTCTGGTGTCGCAGCGATCAAACTGTCTCTTTGATAAAACTGGGTGGACTCCAGGAGAAGGCCTCGTGTTTCTGTAAATATAACCTGTTCTCTTCAGAGACCACCTCTGAACTACACTGACCTACGTTAAGCTAATAGCATCGCTAGCTAACGACCGGAGCACAACCGTCACAGCTGGGACCATGGAGGGACTTCTGTTATGAACTTATTTGTTTCATGATATGTTACAAAAAATAAACAGTAACAATAATGTGGTTTAGTCCATCTCTTTAGGATCAGTGTCATTACGGAGCTGTAAATGTGGAAGAACATCCAAAGTCATGTTCGTAAATACACTCTGTAATAACTGTGTCATCACAGATGCATAATGTATATTTGAGTGCTTAAGTTTAAAATGGTAAGTTTGTATACTACTAAGTATTGCAGTACTGTGTGGTACTCATATTCATTCAGGTTCTTTGAGTAGTGCATTTTTCTGCACATATTGACTTTTCGTCTTTCTATAGTTGATCAAAGGTCCAAGACAAGGCCTGAGACCAGGACCAGACCTAGACAGGCATTCAGTTCTGCTTTTCTATACTTTATAAAGTTTAAAGATGTTCTTACAATTGCTGTCAAACTTTTACAATAGACTAATTCCACGGTAACTCAAGATTCAGTCCTGGGTCTACAACCTCAGTCCTGGGTCTACAGCCTCAGTCCTGGGTCTACAACCTCAGTCCTGGGTCTACAACCTCAGTTCTGGGTCTACAACCTCAGTCCTGGGTCTACAGCCTCAGTCCTGGGTCTACAGCCTCAGTCCTGGGTCTATGGTCTCAGTCCTAGGTCTACAGTCTCAGTCCTGGGTCTATGGTCTCAGT
Organism: Knipowitschia caucasica; assembly: GCA_964034765.1. Taxonomy (NCBI): domain Eukaryota; kingdom Metazoa; phylum Chordata; class Actinopteri; order Gobiiformes; family Gobiidae; genus Knipowitschia; species Knipowitschia caucasica. The sequence continues at coordinate 34,208,170 of OZ035837.1, read as the reverse complement.
CCTGGGTCTACAGTCTCAGTCCTGGGTCTATGGTCTCAGTCCTGGGTCTACAGTCTCAGTCCTGGGTCTACAGCCTCAGTCCTGGGTCTACGGTCTCAGTCATAGGTCTACAGTCACAGTCTCAGTCCTGGATCTACAGCCTCAGTCCTGGGTCTACGGTCTCAGTCCTAGGTCTACAGTCTCAGTCCTGGGTCTACGGCCTCAGTCCTAGGTCTTCAGTCTCAGTCCTGGGTCTACAGCCTCAGTCCTGGGTCTACGGTCTCAGTCATAGGTCTACAGTCTCAGTCCTGGGTCTACAGTCTCAGTCCTGGGTCTACAGCCTCAGTCCTGGGTCTACGGTCTCAGTCATATAGGTCTACAGCCTCAGTCCTGGGTCTACAGCCTCAGTCCTGGGTCTACGGTCTCAGTCATATAGGTCTACAGCCTCAGTCCTGGGTCTACAGCCTAAGTAGTGGTTCTACGGTCTCAGTCCTAGGTCTACAGTCTCAGTCCTGGGTCTACAGTCTCAGTCCTGGGTCTACAGTCTCAGTCCTTGGTCTACAGCCTAAGTAGTGGTTCTACAGCCTCAGTCCTAGGTCTACAGTCTCAGTCCTGGGTCTACAGCCTCAGTCCTGGGTCTACAGTCTCAGTCCTGGGTCTACAGCCTCAGTCCTGGGTCCGCCTATCTCCGCTGTTCTAACTAATGGGCCAAAAATTGGGCTCTCATGGAGTGGTTCAAAATAATTGAATAATAATTAATTAGACTAAAATGTGCAGTAACTCTCTTTCTCTCACGGCTGTTGCTCCCTCTAGTGGTCACTTGGCCTCATTGCTTACTTGGGTCCATAAACAGGTAATTTTTTTTAAAGTTAATTTATTTGTGTAATTATGGTAGATTCCAGATAAATTAAGGTTAGAGGTAGTAGCGCAAAGTTAAGTGTAAAGAATATATGTTTACTGGAACTTTCACATTTTATCGCATTGCATCCCCCCAATGAATTAGGATAATATTAAAATGATAAATTCAGCACATTCCTAAAGGAGGGTGCAGGGAGTAGAAGCAGTGCAAGAAGCTGCATCGTGGACTCATCATATGCTACAATTAAATGTCTCTAAATGCAATTATGTCTCCCAATTAAACAAATGAGGGTTGTCCTGTGTGTAAGAAAAGCCTTTTACCACCCAAAGCTTTGTGTGCAATGACAGCAATTATAGACTGTTCAACTCCATTCCATGTCAGTCATATGCCATTTGGGATATTGACCAGAGTTAATGAGAAGAATAAACAAAGTCACTCATTATCCTCTTCTTCAAAGTCTTTATTGAAATCCAAATAGTTTGAATGCCACATCTGTCCCTGAGTCAGAACAAGCTGGATTCAAAGACTGCACCGTTCATCGCCCATCATGCAAAAGTGTCAGACTAAACAAATTAATCAGAATAAAAACGGTTTGAGAAACGCCTGCAGAGCATGTGGCAGGGATGCAAAAGTTGTGGCTTTTAGATGGATTCATTTGCTGATATTTACAGCTAAAGACCTGAATATCTCCAAAACAATGTATTACTGAAGATTTTATGTTTGACATTTAACAAGGTGCATATCAAAAAACCATGTGGGAAAAAAATAGTCCAGTCCATTTAGTAAACAGACCAGTGACTTTATGGTCGTTCAGACAATATGTATTAAAGAAGACTATTGAGATTAATGACTTAGTATGAAGGGAACAAAATGGCCTCTACCTGTAACTATGAATTCTACCACCAGAGGGAGAAGCTGGATTTGTTTTTGTTTTTTTCAAGTTAGAAAATTACCAATTGCAAACACAGCCATATGATTGTAACAATGTCTTTTCCCCTGAGAAATTGCCAAAAACCAATTAATGGACAATACTTTTGTTTTAGAAAGGACTTAACTTGACGTCATATAGTTTTACAATGACATCCTACGGCAGGACTGAGACAGAAGTTTGTGAAGTTTCTGATGTTAGCGTGGGTGGATCTAAAAACGACTCCATGTCTGTCTGTTGATGAGGAAACGATGGTGTCAAAACAATATTTCCAATTTACACTGAATCTTTTTGAGCAGATTGATTTTCCACATTGTTTATTGATGTGCTCCTGGAACTGTCTCATTTGGTTGCAGCCTGAATTAAAATAAACTATCTGCAATTTCTAAAAGTGAACGATATCTACATTATGTACATATGTATAGAATATGCTACACTTTCTGTCCAGAGTTTAAACACAAAAGGCCTTGTTAATGTTGTAATGGTTAGTGTTCATATAATCTATGGAGGAACCGTTTAAGGACCTTCATTTATGGTTATGCTACGTATAAAAATGTAAACCATTCTCGAGGGAAACAAATGTGGGATGTTGACTTTACCTAAAACTTTGACGTTGACATGCATATACACATCTGTTAGACATTCGTCCTTTATGTGCAGCTGCTTAAAGGCAATGAAAATAGTGACTGAATATGAAATGTGTGTGAGCAAAGATGAGAATTGTCTCCTCCAGTGATTACAATGTCCCCAAAGAACACATAAAAATCAACAAAAGGAGTGTCTTTGTCATGAATTCCTTTAATATCAAGTGTCAACTGCAGAAAACATAAAAATAGCTTTAGAAAAGGAACGCTGATGCATAACAACATAATGCTAAATCAATATCTCATTTCTTTTAACTCAATAATTGGGATTTATTCCACAATTTGCAGTTGGTCTTTCACTCATAAGTCGTCATTTATAATTTTTCATTTCACAGCATTTGTTCTGCTTGGAGTTCACCAATAGTTTTATAGTCATCATTTTTATCAGTTTTTAATGAACATTCTTGCACAGAGCTCGTTTATTCAGTTTTTTATTTCACCACCAGTGTATCCTAGGGAACCTAATCCCAAAATTCAGAAAAGACAAGTCCTCGACCACAACGGCTCAGACAGATTGCATCTACAATTTCACACAAAGATCAAAGCAGCACTGACTATTAAGGCTTGTAAAGGAATCATCTCTACATTAAGTGATTCTAATCCCTGGTAATCCCAATTGTAATGACCCAAAAAAATAATTAAAACAAACCAATGAATGACTTTTTCTAATTTTAGGCCCATAATCTTTTTAGTAACTATTTTTACTGCAACTTCCCCACAGTCCAGCTCAGCAGCAGTGCACCCAACAACCCCTAACCCTTTGCAATGTGAGAGACCTTTTTCACTTTTTTTTGCAACATTAGGATAAAATGCCATGATTACGTCAAAACGACCCGACTGCTTTAACCAGAGACAACTGTGTACTGTAAAAACGGAGCGATTTGAGTGATTAAAGGGATGCTGAAAATATATTCCCTGCCAGAGCAAGCTTGAATTAAGGCAAAGTTTAACGGAGACTAGTGCAGCCTAAATGTTGACAGCAAAAAAACAAAAAAAGTTTGTGAAAAGTGAAGTTGACACCACACAGGTGCTTTTGCTCCATCTCTGGTTTTTTTTTCTTTTTATATTAGAACAAAATACGATGCAGGTGGTGATGGGTGAGGATGTATTCAAATGGAGCAGTGCTGGTAATGAGACCTGTAACAAGGACAGCCCTTATAGTGATAGCCCAGACTCTCCAGCCGATTTAATGAAAGGTTCACCCAAATCACCCAGACGCCACTGCATTCACGGGAAACTACTGCGGTGGCTCTCTGGCTCCACCTAGTGCCCCATTGTAATACCTGACAAATGAATGAATTGAATATTGCCATGTTTTCAATGTTATATCTCCAGACTTTAAGTGGGATCCCCTAATTTTGTCCCCGCAAGGAATTGAGATGGTTAAAAAGTGATTAGAGCTTTTGTTTAAATGTAAAGGGGATATTATAATACAATTCATAATAAAGTAGTTTCTAGGAGCCCCAGAGAGCCCTCTTTTTTTTTCTTTTATGAATTCCAATGTGTTTCTTTTTGCAACCAAAAAACTACAACTTTCCAATGTGTAGTGAGTTACATTAGAAATTCCAAATGTTCTTTTTAAGACAAATATGATGAATAAACTAAAGAGGAACACATACATACAATGAGTCAACTGACAGTCTGACGGCACGCTGTGCATCCTAATCTGGTATTGAACAGTTATTGCATGAATTGGGTGAACGTCTGATTAGTGAAGACAGCCTGGGGCCTCAAGGCACCGGTTCCTATTACACGTCCCACTCAGGAGTGAGAGGAGAGAGATGTGTTAGGGTGTGTGTGTGTTTTTAAGATTACGAAATGGATAACCTCTGGATGAGAGGTTAAAAATCTCCAAATACACACTGGGTTTTGGCGATGAAATTTGAACCACTTCTGTTTGTCGACGGAAGTGGAGGTAGCTGAAAGGGCAAAGCGGGCCATGGCTTGTCTCGACCCGCTTTTTCTGAGTGACCGTTCTTCAGATTTCAGACTTGACCGGGATTAAGTTGGAAATGGGATAGTGGATTACGAGCTGGATTATTGACGCACATCTCTGCATCTCTCGCTCGGTTTTTATACGGTCGATGTTCTTTCGACCCAGGTGTTCTAAATCCAGAATTTCTCTTTAGTAAATCGTGGCTGGCACTCCTCCGGGCCTACTGTCTGGCAAACACAGCATCGGAGGAGTCGTTTGGGAGAGCTGCACAGACGCAACAGTTGTGGCGAGGGATGATGATGCGCCTCAGTTTTGCTTCTTGGATTCCTGATCGCCATAACTAGATCCGGTTTTCTTAACCTCTGTGACACCAATGAGGCGGCGGATGGCTATAGAAGCTGAAAGACACAAAAAAGGAGAGAGGGGAAAATTCTTTTAGGTACATGATCAGTGGTAGAAGTTTAGTCCGGTCAGTCCAGATAAGTCCAAAAGACACCTCTGAACAAACATACGCCAACTGTTTTTAGATTTCTTTTTGCCGCTTTGATTGATTAATAGTCTCCATAGATACCAAAGGTTTCCACCGAGTCCTCTGACCACTGGCCAACCCGAATTACCTATTGTTTTTATTTAATTATTTGCAGATTACTTTCGAATCAGTGCTAAAAACCGCCACAAAAGAAGAAAGAAAAATGTGTTGATCGGCAACTTGATTCGTGAACTGAGCAGTGCTTGCGATTCCATTGATTCATATCCAGGTTAAACACAGAAGTGCATGGACCCGTCTTATATCACAGGCTTTAGATCAACAAAGAGATTTCTGATGTCGTAATTATAGTAAAGAATCACAGGTCTCGGGTTATCAATATCTTTACGTTTCTGGTATCTGTATGTTAAAGATGGAGTAAATAACTTCATTCCTCTTTCTGGAAGAGGCAGTTTTTTTTTTTTTTTATCTCATTAGCACATGCTGCATTTTCTTGGTGGGTTTCCTCTGGGCGCTGCAGTTTCTCTCAGCCGCCAAAACATGTCAAACGACCTGTAAAACGCTAACATTTTTGGAACATGTTTCATGATTGACACTTGGAGCTGATAGCTGATTGGCTGAGCAAGAGCGGACTTTTAAATTTGTCTAAATAAATTGATCTAAAGATATACATACAATACAATTTATTCTTGTATAGCCCTAGGTCAGAGGACTTAACAAAACCATTGAAATCACCAACACAGGTCAGAGAATCAACAGTTAAAACACATGAAGAATATAAAGCACACACAGAAGAAAATGTCCATACATGTTGTAGAATGCTAAAGTGTCCTGATCATCACCAATCCTTTCTGTTGGACACTAACTGTCCAACAAGACCCTCCTGCATCGACAAGGAACAACTCTTAAAAAACCCAGATGCATATAAATGACATATTAAATATTTGTGCGAAGAGATACAGCACTTTCCTCAGTAGAAGAAACAAAAGATGGCGGCGGTCGTGTGGCAATATTTTACAGTATCAGAAAAAGATCAGCGTGATGCAGTTTGCACGTGTTCAGTGAGATTTCAAGAGCTGCTAGAAAAGTATTTAACACAACAAATCTAATTGGACATTTGAGAAGCATGAGGCGGTGTACAGCGACTTCATGTAAGCTGAAGAAAAACTGAAAATTCAAACCGCCAAGAAATGTATGTATATATAATTAACAAGAAAAAACATCAGCCAAGTTAAGTTATACATATCGGTCCAAAACGTCACAATCGGTCCATCCCTAGTGAAGAAGATGACAAAGTCTGGGATCGCGTCGTTCATTCAGACAGAAGACATGTTTTATTGTCGATGGTAGAGACAGCACAAACACAGATACAACAGAATGCAAGTGTATTATACAGAGCGGAGGCATGGAGACCTCCAATCAGCAGCTGCCACAGTGCCATGTAGCTTGGCCTTCAGATAGACAAAACAAGGGAAAAGTACAGGCTTCTGCACATTGATAGAATGAGGAGTTTAACTTTAACTAAAGTTGCTTCAAAGTGTTATGAAATCTCACAGTAGTTTAGAGAGCTAGGAACTGCTATTACATACTTTTCGTACCGCAGCTGTAAGTACTTTTTGTAACCCGTGGGTCACATTGAAATAGTTTGTTCAGTCCGGTCCAAAAGAATCAAGTGGGATTAATGCAGCTCACTTACCTATGATGAGGAAGAGGAGGAAGCAGATGATGAGGAGGGGCGACCCGCTCACGAACACGCCGCACGCAAACTTGATGAGGGGCGAAAGCAGCAGCGTCGCCCAAAACAGGAAATTTAATAACGTCCACGGCCTGCGGGGCGGGATTATCGTGGGCCCGGGGAACTTGCCTTCTTTGTTGTAGTTTTCTTGTAAGGCATCCTGCAGCGGACACAACGTAATGAATTTTCCAATCTTTTAGCACCACGGGCAACAAAAAGTCTATACATGGTTTTTTTTTTTTAAAAGTCTATTATTGCCGGATGCATCACCTTTTCCTGGTAGAGTTTGTGAAGCCAGCTGGCGCACTCCTGCTCGTCCTCGGGGATCTCCTCCACAGGAAAACGCCTGGTGGGGAGAGAGTGACGGTTGTAAAAAATGACAAAGAACATTCACAAAAGGAGAATGATGAATGAAAACTGCCCACGTTTTACGACTTTATAAAAACAGCCGCGTTCAAAGTTTCAAACTCAGATGCAAATGTGACCACGAGGCGAAACCTGACGTTGTACTTTTTCTTTGGCAGGAGAGTAAAGCATTTTAACCAAAAATGACTGATGAAAATGAGCTTTGCAGTAATTCATCAAAGAAGCTATACCCGACCCGAGTTCATAAAAATGCTTATTACTACATACAAGTTGCAATATATTCCGTAAGTTAAATGAAAGCTGAATCAATGAGCTCAAGTTGTGCATGAATTCAGGCCGTAAAAAGTGCCGAGTAGAGACTTTAGCGTGACGCCCGCTCTCCTCCAATCACAGAACGAGGCAGCGTCCTCTAGCCTCTACTGCGCTGCTAAACACAGTAGCATGTTAGCATAAGTGGCTATAACTCCTCTGTCTGTAACTGCAGACACAGCAAAACAGCCCAAACGACGCAACAGTGAAGAAGAGAAGAGGGAACTAAAGCCAAAACATGATCAAAGAAGAAATCAAGCCCGGGTGAACATAGCTAGCTTACATCGTATCCTCTGGAGAGACTTGTCTATGGGAGAGACCTGTTGACTGCCTCGGACTATCTATGCTCGGACTATCTACCATTTCATCAGTGATTGTTGTACTGCTTACAAGAAGTTGCGCTCATGCTAATGTTTGCATATAGATCGCAAATAAAACTAAATGGCTCCGTGGGATGAGAGCGTAGGGGAAAAGAAGCCTGTGAGCGAGTTGGGGGCGGGGCTAAACATTCAAACCTTTCAGAAACGGGTATAGCTCCTTTAACAATACTGATGTCTAAAGTGTGAATCATTTCCATTGACAATATGAATAAAACAAATGTATCACATTTCTTGCCAGTTGAGTTGGTTGCTACAGAGACATATGTTGCTAAATAATTGCAATCTTTGAGTTTTGAATTCATGCCACGACATTGTTCCTTATCAATATGCAATTTGTTTAGAGCTTCATCCACGCTAATATCAGGCACTGAATACATCGTCCACCCGCCCCTTCTGTCCAAATGCTTCTGTCTCAAACCTGGTACACTATGATGTTCAGGGAGAGATGTTTTGAAATGTGAAATTATGTTCTTTACAACCGCACATATTTCATCTCAGGAGAAGAGTTCATGGTCACAAAAAACTATTGAATACAAGCTAAGAGTTTATCTTTTATACTTATATGATGTGCACCAATGGCTCAATGTTGTGGAGGTTCAACTAATAGCCTGATCTGAGAAATGCATCAAAGCGACTGAGAAAAACTGTAACCGCAACTTCCGAGAAATACATGTGGAAAGATTTAGGAGAAAGGTTTTCTACTTTACTCTGATTAGGGCAAAAACCACAGCTCCAATTATTCATAAATCAATCATATAGAGAAAGAAAGATAGAAGTGCTCTTGAACTTCCACTAGATGGGAGTCTCAACGCTTCTCCACCCAAAAAAACTCCACATTTCCATAACTATTTGATGCATAAGGCAGAAGACTGTGTGAATGACTTCAGTTAAAACCCCCCAAAAATCCGACATCCAGCTTTTATCTACACCTCACTTCATTCTGTTAAACCGTTAAACTATGGCCCATCCTCAAACTGGGAAAGAGGCCAAAGCACTCGGATCAATCAGCTGCTGCCTTCATTGTTGTCGGACTAAAACGCAGCTGTTCTTGGGCCAAAATGCGAAAACGTCATCCATCATTTTGCACTCGCAGCGGCTCAGAGGCCTGGATCTCGGTCAAACGCTTGATCATCCACTCACCTCACACACATGTCTGCTTTGTACTTCTTGCCGTGGACGATGCCCAGCAGAGTCGGGGTTTGGTTGTCTTTAAAGTTCAGGGTTACGTCATAAACAGCAGTTACTAGAGAAAAGACCAGAACGAAAAACATGTTCTTAATGTTGCATTGTGGGAAAAGGAGAAATACGTGATGTGCAGTTTCTACTAAATCTGCAAAAGGTTAAAGGAAGGCGATAACAATATTGTGTTATTTCAGAATAGGAAGTGCAGAGTTTGCATTTCTGCCTCCATCTTGTTGCGTCTTGTTCTTTCCAGCCACTGCACCATTTCTATCGCACAATCAGCAAATGGCAACGTTTACAGCATGCACAAAGAATACACCCGATTTATTCATACAAATAATTTCACGTCCCTGGCAATATCAGAATAGTTATCGCGATTTCGTGATGATATATTGTGCAACCCTAGTTTCCAGCCAGGTTGGAAAAGAGCAATCAAGGTTGGGGTGTCATTTTTAAAGAACTCATTAACACTAGGCCTGATTTTAGTTGTCCTTGTACAACCAGGTGTGCTATTTGATTGCCTTTTTGTAACACGCAACACATTTAACTGTAGAAGTCCCCACAGCAAACCCTCATTTAACTGAGAGATTGGAGAATTTTGTCAAAAGTGTAGTGACATGTTTGTGCAGATTAGTGCCAGAAGCTGCGTGTAAAGAGCTGAAAACAACATGTATGATTTAGATAAGAGAATAATGTAGATATATAAATATTTTAACATGTCAATATTGTAAGATGTTTATAAACAAGAGGAATTTAAGTCTGCCGCGGGGGTACGCAGTTCAAGCTCCTACTTCCTCATTAGTTGTTTATGTTATTGCGGCGATGTGAAAGCCGGGGTTATACCTGTCCCCTTGAGACACTGCAGCGTGGTGGTGAAGCCCTTGGTGCGCGGCAGGAGGTGATATTTGAGCTTCGGGAGGCCTTTGCTCTCAGCCACCTCCATACTGATCTGATGCTTCTTCTCCGTGAACCGTGTGCCCTCACAATACAACAGGAACTGCGAACACAAGAGGGGGACATTTGAGACGTGAGCACGGACCTGGACCGGCGCCTCTCAATTACTACAACCCAAAAGTAAACAAATGGCATCATTAAAGCTGGGGTTCCCAACTTCGGACTGCTCGGTCATAAACATTGCATTTGTCCTGACAGAGGCTTGTAAAAGTAACATTTTGAGATGAAATTAAGCACATTTAAGCAGAGAGTGTCACTTGGACTGAGTTCTCGTTTTTTTGTTTAATTTTGGTCTTATCTAAAATGTGACAGGCAAAAAAAACATGAATGTGAAAACTGATGATTGTATCCAACTGTTTTGAGAGCGGAAAAGTAATATGATGGATTTATTATAGTTTCAAAATTAGGTAACCCAGCTTTGAGACAATTCAGACTCAGGGCACCAAAGAACTCAGAAGAATCTTTCCAAAAAATATAAACAAAAGACAAAATACTACTGTATGTACTTTTGCATGCGTATAATTTTTTTTTGAGAAAATCCTTGGAGCATGAAGTCTAGAAGCATGGGGATAATGTGTACAAGTGTTTTTAAACTATGTTTGATTCTGCTTCTGCAACTATGACACACAGCTGACCTTTGACTTTAAAAAAGGTAATTAGATCAAACTCTAATCCCACGGCTAATCTCACCTGGGAACGGCTTTGAATCTTTGACACAAAAAAAGCAAGAAAAAAAAAAAAAAGCAGCAGTCTGTATATGCATAAAAACCAAAACTAATTGCCTCCTGGGACATGCATTGTACAGCTGTGACCTGTGAACCTTCTGTGTCTACAGCTTCAGGCAAACACCAGTGAAAGTAGAAAAAATAAGAAATCGGTCAAAGGACAACGTACAGAGACAAGGAGATTTTAGTTCAAAATCCTCTGCATTCTCAGAGCAATCCACTTGTGAACTGACAAATCAAACTCAAACAGGGCTTTTGACAAGAATTATACAAATTTCTGGATACATTTTGTACTTACAATTCATAAAAGAGACCTGTCAGATAAGGAGGCAATAGAATACATAGAAAGATTAGAGCTGGTGTGAGTAAAGCCCTCAGACTAAACAGGGAAAGGCTAAGCTCCAGTTTTAAAGGGGCAAAACAAATGTATATATACACTACACATCACAGACCACTCCCTCAAAAGACATCAAAACCAAACAATACTAAACTATGCAAAATTGAAAGTGCCAGTGTTTTGAAACCTCAGTGACTATGATCAAATCTTTCTAACCGTGAGGTCTATTAAGCGACAACTTTGACTTGAATACAATGATTAGTTTGTAGGTAGATCCAAATGATTGCTTTTCCGTGACAAAGAAAATATTACTTTTATGGGATTAGCTTCTCAGTTAGTTTATAGACCCTGAGCAGATTGATTTCTGTCTCCATCTCATTAGAAAACAGCCTAGAGAGTCACTATTTGACACTATGAGCTGATTGGGAGAGGGTCGTTTTTTCTCTTTTCTTTGTTAAGTTTTGTCAGCGGCTGAAAAATCCATGTGTGAAAACTGGTATGAGCGAGGCACTCTCCACAGGACACTCACCCACATGTGCTCTGGATAATCCTTGAGTCTATTCAGTCCGCTAAAAACAGTCTTTCGGTCTTCCTCCCACTTTCTTTTGCAAAAAACTATTTCCAGGAAGTACCACGTCCAGCCAATCAGAGGGACCTTCAGCAGCTCATGTTTGGCGAGCACCTTTGAAGCCTGCAGGAAGAGAATAGAGTCAAACAATGTATAACGTGTGTGGCAAAGTGTAAAAAAGCGTCGCTGGTACGGACCCCCAGGACTCCATATCGTTCGCACATGGTCCAGCCACACAGGAAGTCGATCTCGTAGTTATGGTTGAGGATGACGATGACGTGCTCTTTGCCGAATTTGTTTGCCGTGGCCTGGTCCATGTAGAGGGTGCATTCTGTGCCCGACCACCACTCCAGCAGCATCACCAGCTCTGCAGCCACAACACACCGGTACGCGTTAGAGCGGGGGTATCCAGCCTGTAGCTCGCCAGCCCCTTTCAAGTAGCTCCCCAAAAGATTTATAATTTACACATGATCTCAAATGATTCACTTTTGAGTCATTATACATCTTTTAAAAGTATAAGTATAGGGTTATAGAGTATTATGGTTTTTTTTATTTTTTTACATCTGTTTTCCATGTTTTGTCATAATTATCACATAGATTTTTATTATGACCGCAAAAGGAGTAGCTCTCTACCTCTTCTGCATTAGAGAATCAGAACAGTGGTTAGCCACGACAAATATATACTACATGTGGTCAACGGCTTCACTGCAGAGCTGCACAGTGGAAGGTTAATAGTAAAGGTATATCGCCATGGAGAACGATGACACTACTACATTACAGGTGAACTCTGTGGAAAGGTGACCCCATTAAAGAATGCAGAATGATTATGCTTTGTAGCTGAACTAATGTGAGATTGATGGTGCACTGTGGTACATTCCAGGAAATCTAAAAACATCTGGAGAGAAGTGACGGGGACTCCACCTCAAGCTACTACATGCTGGCTGTTGAAATGATAAACAATCACACAATAATCAAACAAAACTAAAATCTAGAAGCAAAACAAGATATAATTTTGAGCCAGTAGAGATACGAGAGATTTCACAAACAAAATGGAAACTTATCTTTTCTAAAGTTTTACAATGATTTTTGATCTTTATCAGTCACTATGTAATCAATCTTTATGACTAGGAGTGGCCATTGATCTCTCTTTTAGAATGATATAGAAGGAAAGCAAAGTCATTTAATGCGTTGTATTGTTAAAAATTACTTTTTTTTTCCCTTCACAAAACAAGAACACGTTTTTGGGTGCACCAACTGTCTGGTTTGCAATTTAATATTCCAAACTCACGCTCTCTGTGAATGACAAAACATAACTGTATAGTGCTTATAATACAGTATATCAAATTACATTTTTTAAAGTATTTTCTACAGACAAAAGTATATTCAACCTCAAGCTTATTTACACTATGGTCCGAGTGACAAAGCTGTTGAAGTTGTCGGCGTAAATACTAATGCTAATGTAGTGGTGCTAGCCTGTACTCACGGCTCCACAGCGAGTAGGACAGTCTGCAGTTGATGCGGCGGTACAACTGTCGGTTGATGGGCCACAGGACGCAGGTGCAGAGCTGGATGAAGTTTATGATGAGGCCGCTCACCACAAACACGAAGCCCATCAGCAGCTGCAGGATGAACAGGCTCTTGAGGTACGACAGCAGAGCCATGACTGCGGAGGGCCCCTCTGCACACCACCGACCTGCCGCACCCACGGGAGAGACAAGTGCAACATAGGGATTTTACACACATGGGGAGTTTCGTACAAATAAGTAACAAGGAAATAAGAGAAGCACTATATCTGCAGTATGGCAACACTAAGCTAATCACAAACATTTCCGTGGTCACAATTAAAAAGGGACAAAGACTGCAATTATTCATGTTCAATGCAAACAAAAACAGGCTAAAGAGAAGCAGGAAATAACTTTAGTTTCAGAAAATGTCTTTTCATTTGAATAGTTTATAAGCTTTAACAATGGAAGTATCTTTCCTCTAAAATCAGGAATTATCTTATAGCACTACCACCCTCCCCACTCCATCTAGCTGATCATTGAACCACAATAACATACAAGTGCTGGTCCCTGGAACACAACATGACCCAGTATAAAACATGTTTTTAAATCCCAACTTTTTATGGTTTAAAACAAAACAAGATTAAAAATAATGGTTAATAAACTAAAATGAAAACCGCGCTAAGAAGATATGAACGAAATTTCACTTAATGAGATGACAAATCTGCTACTTTTTTGCACTATTTTGCTTGATTGAGATGCACTAGTAGAAAATGTGAAAAATGAGCACGTACCACGGTGGGAATCTGTTACAAGCCGCGTTTACACGGTCCGTCCGACAGTACTACAGTCCTGAAACACAAGAGCAGAGGAGGCGTCAACTCCGTCCAGCAGTGACACTAACCAGAGAAGACAGTAGCAGAACATTCAAATTGAATCAAGTGCCGGCTGGAAAATTAGCGTTTTTGTTGGATGGGCTTGTGAAGGTCAAACCAAATCAAATACTCAACTACAAATACCACAATTATTCAACAAAACTTGAATGGTCAGATGTAAGATTTACACATTTACACACAGTATAAATAGTGCAAAGTAAAGCTGCATTGTCCAATAAAAAGGTGCAAGCCATGACATCATGACACTGGGATTGGTCGCGAAATAAAAAGGACACATCAGTGAAGAAGAGACTTGTAGCTTTTCTAATATGTACAACTAGATGGTGTTTTATTCATATAAAAGATTCCAAAGTAATATTACAGACTTTGGGAATTAATTGGCAAAAAATGTTTTCGCCCCAAATAGGTTGGAACCGCCTACATTGGTTAAAACATACTTTCAAAGATGTAAGAGTTGAGTAGAATTCAATATTATACAAAATGGACAAAGACAGAATCATATATTTAAAATAGATTGCGTTTGGATTTAAAGCACTCAGGCCTTCTTTGAAATGTTGCCCCCAAATTGAAAACGACCCAAATAAATTACATTTTACACAGAATTGTTCCAGACTGAAACAAGACCAACATGTTTTTATGTATGCGAAATATGCACAAAATGCCCCAAAAAGACCACAAAGATGAACAATCCAAAACAACCTCATACTTCAGTGTCAAATGGCCTGGAACTGGAAATAGAAAGTGGGTATAAGAATGCAGTCCTTGTTTTGACACGTTTATTCCGTTCAATAGTCAACACAGATCTTAAATCTCTCTTTGCAGCTGTAGAAGTTGTAGAGCACCAAACAGACTACAGTTATGGCCCAAGATTATTGCCCAAACACAAACTCCACTTCAAAAGATCCAATGAACAGCAAAAGAAACAAACGCCATAAATTAAATTGTACAAAATGAACCACATCTTACGCATGCCTCCACAGCTGAGCGTCTTGGATAAAAATGGCCGGTTGAAAGTATGTGGTTCCACGTGTGCAGGTCCAAACATCCAGCAGTCTGTGGGTTTAACGTGTGAACTTTGCTCAGTGTTGGAACGGCTCAGTTCTAAAGATAAGCGAACATGGCGCAGTGTGAAGGGTGGACCCTCAAATGTTTTATCAACAGAGTGTCGTCTCGTCTCAGAATAACTGGGCCACGATAGAGCAGAGCTGTATTCCAGATTTACATGGGACATTATATTGACACTTCAAAAAGGGGAAATTATATCCTTGTAGTTGTAGGGTTCTCGATATGCACCAGATTAGAATCTCGTACTGATTGTAAAGAGAGTTTATTGTTGAGACAAACCCATGAGTAAGAATCCATTTTCCTCTCCGCACTTAATCACAGATTATTATATATATATTTGCATTAGTGGGTTTTATTAATGTTATATTGGATACATGGCAACACCAATTGTAATCAAGTTGAAAGAAGATAACTGCGTGTGTGTTTGTTTGATGTGATGATAATGAACAATCTGTGGTCTTTGCCCAAAGCAAACAGCTGACTGCTGCAGAGGCTACACTTTGAGCCTGTTTCTCTGCATTGTGTTGACCTGGGGTCAGATTCAAAATAACCATGAATTCACACTCATCTTTAAACAAAATGATCGCTTTGACAAGCGCTTTCTCCTCCCACTTCACACAAGAGGATTCAGATCACACTCCATTTACACACTTAAGACAAGGCGCACTATCTGGGATATTTCAATTGTTTTTTTTAATATAAAAATCATAAAAAAATGCAAACAAACCAACAGAACCTGCTTTTGTAAAATCAGACCAAATTATCCAAAGTACACTTTGAATAACTTTGATGAATACTATAAGCAATCATGAAACAATCTTTTAGTGTAAAAAGGTTGGTTCCAAACTACAGTAAATACACATTATTCCCTCATTTGAACACCAGTAACAACATGCATATTGTGAAATAGTGAAGTACTTTAGAATATCCAACATTAAACCACTGTAAAGAACAAATATACTCTTTGTGCCTGTGTCCAGAGCCAATATAGATCATGTCCCTGTTGAACGAGGGCCCGACCCCGTGACCAGCCTGGAGGAAGATTAAGAACGGTGGGATAAAGCTGCTTAGAGCCGGACAGCTGCTTCTGCCATGTCACCTACAAAACTCCATCTTTTACAGAGAATTAGCTCATAACTATCATTTCTTCAACAATAACTATATCAATAACTTTATATAGAAAAGTTTGTATCATTGCAGAATGGTCACTAGTGAGGTTGAGGAACAGGACGAGGAGATTCAACACATGTATCAACATAAACTGACCCAAACCCCTGACCCTCTGGCTGCAGAGATATTATAAATTGCTCGTGTCAATACGGGTGCTTTACAAAGAGAAGCGCATGAAGCCTTACAAATCCATCAGTGTTTCTTAACGTGTTCCAGGTGGCTAGCCAAACATAGCATTATATGGACCTTATGCAAGGTACAACTTTGAACACTAGAAACTGTAAAGTGCCTGACATAAAGGCACATTTATAACCACTTTAAATGAACGTAAACAATGTGCTTCACCCTGATCTTTTTACAATAAAAACCTAAAAAATCTTACCAGTAGACGTAGTACGCCATCGCCATCAACACCAGCGCCCCACAAGTGCCAGTGAAGATCATAACAGCGCTCTGGTTCAGCATTTTGGCTTTTGTTTTTTTCTCGCAGCCAAAATTTTAAAAACAAACAAAAAGTTACAACAAAAAAAGTCCTCAGATGGGGCGGTGGCGAGGTTGGCTACACAGTGTCTAGCTTCATAGCAATGCTAATCCCAGGAAGGCGATGGGACAGATTACGATGATGACAGCGACCGCTCAGCTGAGATCCTGCCAACTCAGCATATTCTAGCCTCTATTTATTGTACGCCAATTTAAAAACAAATAAATCCATTAGCACAAACCGATCCAAATATATGCCTGTGACTTTGAGGAAGTTACACGAGACAAAGACAAATTAGCCCAAAAGCAGAGATGGAAGACACACATGGGAGTACTGTCTTGGATGCATCCCCTGATAATCTGGTAGATCAGATTAGGACTGATTAGCAGGCTATGGGCACCCTGGATATGTCACCATTCATTACCGTTGCCATAAGGAGACGCCGGGGCTTGTATTGACTATGGCCAGACAAATTAAAGCAAGTTACAGTTGGAACGATCCAAACATCTAAATATATTTGTAAACTGCGTTCTTCAGAACGTCCAAAGGTTGGTCTGGTCATTGGTCCATGAAGGCAGATGGATTAACCAACGTTCATGGGTATTTGAGCAAATGGAATGATGTCCTGGTGTGCCCTGTCCTGAGCAAGGAATATAGATACTTGACAATTATACCAAAGATGATGAATATGGTTTTGGTTGTTCGACCAGATCACATGGCCAAAAGTTATGGCTACAATGTGGACTAAATTGCTGTAGTATTTTGTAATTGTATTCTTATTCACTTTTAACAAGCGAATGATGAGAAATCTCAACAGCACACACCTCTGTTATATTTTCATCAATGTATCAACATTTTTCAAAGGGAAATAGACAAGCAGCTTCCCATTTTTTTGAAGAGTCTTCAAGAGAAATGTGGTGGCAGCTTCCCCTTTCGAAGCCTTGTCATGACCTTGACCAGACCCAGACCTGGTCCTGTCGCTTGTTCCAATTACGGGGCCAAAGATGACAATTCCAGATGCTCCTCCCCTGCACCTTCTCCACCGACTCCCACTGATGACTGCTGTCGTTGTGTCCTTGGGCAAGACACTTAACCCCACTTTGCCCAAAGCCCCCACTGAAAGATCAAGGCTATGCTCACACTCAGAGCAGCCGTCCTCCTGTGGACTCACCACCTGCAGAGGGTCGGTGAGGGGCTGGTGCTATGAGACTTGGGTGGCATCTCTGACTGTCACCCCCCTGACCCAGAAATGGATTAAAGGGTAGAAAATGGATGGATGGATAAAAGCCTGGAGGGACAGTTTTGGACTCAGATCTATAGGGATAGTAAGGGAAATAGGAGCCTTGAGTTTTGTTTTATTAGTATTTAATTGTAACTAGAAATAAATGTTATGTTTGGATAGAACTCTTGCATCTCTTGGTCTTCTTTTCTTGTCATTTTTTCAACCATGCTACAAAATGTACTGTAGATTCCAAATAGAGGTCAAACCAGCAGTAAAGTCCATAGATCAGACCAGCAACAACGACGATAGATCAGACTGAACTCAAGGTGAGGTCATGGAGGCAGGTGTCTTGTGTGAAGCTACCCCCCTGACCGGATCTCAGTTTTCAGGTGGGTAGTTCTCCGATAATATTCTGCTCCAGATCAGAGGCTGCTAGTTTATGTATTAAAGACAGATCCTGACTTTCAGAGGGAACTAGATATTGTCCAGTTAAAAAAAGCAAAAACATGTAGTTCTGAATGCACCCTCAAATCACCTTCATTGATTATTCATTACTCACGTCGGTGACAAGACTCATGAAGAGTTTAGTCAGTAGAATTGACATTGAAGTGATGGGACACTAGGTTTGAGGTCAATCAAAACCATTATCTACACTTTAGGATTTACAATTGGATGCATCACTTGAGCACATTACCTTCTGTAGATAGTCCCACAATCAGTCTAGGTAAAAAACTGCAGATTTATGCTCCAAATGTAAGACGGGTGCAGCACAAATATGGGCTTCAAGTGCCTAAAAGTGGTCTGAATACAATCAAGTTCTACAGCCTTGATAAGACTACACTGTGCACACATGCCATTACACTGACACAACTCTGGTTCCAAGGTACTAACATTGTTTAACTACAGCAATAGATCACGCTGTATTATTGTAGTGCTGTTGATCCACATATTTACTAATATTTGAAAGAACAATCTATTTTAATTGTTTGAAGTGCCTATGCTCACCACAAAAATAGACAGATTCAAAGAGCAATTTCCACTTCCCACTTCTTTAAAACAGATTATTGACCATATAAGAAAACAAATCTAACAGACTTCATTAATTGTGTTTCTCAAAAAAAATAAAAAATAAAAAATAAAAAAAATCAACTTAACTCAAAAGTTAAAACACACGTGGCTCCAAAGGAAGTTAGTGCAATGACCGCTGGTAACCTTCTGAATGAAAGTGGCGATGGGCTCCAGCAGCTGCCTCTCACACCACATGTTTAGCATAAACCCAGTGACACCACTGTGCCATGGAGCACGGCGCCCAGCACCTTAAACCAGTGCATACCTGATCCAAGCTGCACACATGTATAATCTCTGCACAAAACCACAACAACGCATGTCAAAAAATAATAGTTCACTCTGCAGCAAAGAAGCGAATTATCAAAACGCAGATACATCCATTTAACACGTGTCTGCAAGTAACACAGGCTCAGTCCGTGCACATTCAATGGTCTTTACATGAGTTTGACCCATATACAAGCTGCATTGGTGCTTGTGAGAAATGCACATAAGTTTAGTAGCTAGCTCCTGAATAGTGCGCATTAGATCAGCCGCACAAGGGCATCACGTCAGCCACAAACACAGCCACTAAAACTACTGTCACAAGTCAAAATATGGGTCAAATCCTGTCTCAGTATTCAAACACCGGATAGCACTGTGTTAGTTACTGCAGAAGTAAAGTTTGACATATTGCACAGCTGTTTATCAATGAATGAATTGCACTGCACAGCCCAATGCTAACACGGCTATGCTAATGCTAATGATGCTAACGGTGCTAACTCAGTCACCCGGTGGTAGCGTCAGCACTGCACTCCTCACCTGATAACTCTTCACCAGAGGCACATCACACGGCGTGGCTTTTGCGCGTTCTTCCGTGATGTCTGGTCCCGTAACTGCACAGATGAAGTGGATGGTCTGCCCTCTCCGGTCTCCCGTAAAATGACTTGAGAGACAATGCGATTTGCAGAAGCGCTATTGTTTGTGGTTAAAGCCCCATGTTCCCCCCCATCTGAAGGGAGCACGTGCTGCATCCGGTCCGACCCCCTCTCAAACTAAGGCCCAGTCCCAATACCCACACTGCACCCTACGCCCTCCTATGAAGTGTGCATTTGTTTGAAGTGCGCGCAAGGGTTTGAGTGCGCAGGTTACAAGTGTGCACAAAAGGCGGAATTGGGACAGTGCACACTGAGTGCAGGTGACGTCATCGACTCGTCAAGAGATGGTCATTTTCAGACCTAAACTTTATAAAAATTAAAGGTAATTTTGTCTGACCCTTTGGGAAACAAATTGAATTGCTTCACACACGTTAAAATACATGTATATTAGTGTTTTTTAATTAGAGATAGCTGTATAATTTTAAGTTAAATGTGGGTAACTAACTATCTGGTCAGTTTTTATACATTCTAAGATTATTGTACTAAGTGTAAAGTTTAAATTGAATGTTATATAAACGCTTGGTTTAAAACGTTATTAAATTGTTAAAACACAATGTCCGTAATTCTTCATCAGACGTTTATGCTTCTTTCCAAGTAACATAGCAAAACTTATTTACACACATACAGCATATATATTTCAAAATGTATATTTAAATGCATTTTCCCGACGTTTTGGTGTGTACCGCAAAGAATTATGGGCAATATCCTTCGCCAGAGTGCGCATAGATGCAGGCTACGGCGAAGTGTGGATCAGGGGCGCAAAGGGGGCGGGGCCAAAGACCTCCCTGGAGGATTGGGACACCCTACGCACTCGCACACTTTATCGGGAACGCGCAAATGAGGGGCGCGAGGGTGGAAGTGCGAGTATTGGGACGGGGCCTAATTATGTCATTTTAAGGTATGCAAAGTGCTGCTGTCAAACCATTTTAACACATATAAGAAAGCCAGGCTCAATTAAATTCAAGATATGATGGTTGGTTAATGTACCTATGTAGGGGAGAGCGAAGGTGTGGAAGAAATTATGATTAGGTTTTTAGATAAAGAATAACGAGGTGAAGTTAGCCTCAAGTTGGATTTTCGACAGACATTCAACTGCCATTCCCTCTCGGTAAACCTCTTCTTCTAAATAATAAACTAATACATGTTAAATCAGAGATGGCAAAACCTCATTTCTAGTGCAAATCTGTTAATCAGACTATTTTGCCTCCCTCCCCCCAGACTTACTACAAATAAGGTCAAATAAACTAAGAAAAAAAGCTAGTGTATTCGTCCCACGATAACAGTAGGAATGAGAAGCACACAAACACAACATATGCATTGGATAATTGTAACAAAAAACAAAACAAACATATATCAAATTATATGCATGAATGCTGTTAAAGTACCACTTGTGGAATGGCATGTTTAATGTGACATTAAACATGATTCAGATATTGCCCAGCTGCACAAGATTAGTGTGATGGGACCATAAGTGTGACCTCTCCCCGTTAATATAATAATACATCCATGCCTCTCCCCTAGTAACTAGTCACTTCCTTGGCCCCCTGGTGGTGGATTTGAACAAATACACCGTTTAGTTGTATATTTTCTTACAGTCTTCTGACCACTAGTGATGTATACTTCATATTTAGTTTATGCTATGGCAGCCATTTGTAACCCTTGTTTGTTGTCTACTTCGACCACAACTTAAATTTGCTTTGAGAGGAGTGAGGTTAGATACATTTGTGAGTTTGGTTATTTGGGTTAATCCCAACATAGTACACTGTGGATTAGTGATGGTAAAACAATCTGTCACCTGTTCAATCAATATACCACATGGAAGCCTTCTAGTGTATAATAGGTCGATTTGTTCCATTTATTTCTGTGTATTGCAACATGCTGTGGTTTACGATCACTTCAATTCATCCATAAATGTCCCATAAACATGAGTATGTTACAGGGTGCACTAAGCAACTTTCCTGGTGGATGGTCTGCCTTTTGATAGGGTCATTTCATACTTCATATGTATGCAGTTTGAACTCTTCCAACAACATTGGGGAGAAGAAGTGTTTAACTCGTAAAAACAGTAAATAGAAAAATAACAAAAAATCACATTTATACCATAGAGTTTTGGCACCAATGATAAAACTGACCATCTAAAACAAGATAACACGTGTGACACAATTTGACTAAAAGATTTTTTAATTCATTAACATTTTCATTAAGATGCTCTGGACCTGGAGCAGGAGGTCACCGGTTGGCACTTCACATTCTAACATTCTAACATACTATTGATTGACAAACATTCAGTTTCTAACCCTGTAAAGGCTTCTCCTCTCAAACCAACTCTCTCCGTGATATGAAAAATAAACATTTCTATTACATGTCATTGTGCAAGTACCTCAATTTGAGATGTTAAGACATACATCTATCATGTTATACAGCATTTCACTAGTTCATTTAATACTGTATACATACAAAATAAAACTCTAGTAGAAGGAAACAATTATTAATAAATCACACTTATTGATAATCTGTTATAAGAATACAAGTAACAACATATGAAAATTATCTGGCCCATTAGTTCATTTAAATCGTTGCATAATTAACTCAATCAAAGTTCAATGGTATATATTTTAGTATATAATATGTCTATTTGTGGCTATATGATCTGAGAAACAGGGCTGGAATTTGTATTTATCACCAGCCAAAAGAAAACGGACAAATAGTAGACAAAATGGCTATGCACAATTATTTTGTGCATTGGACATTTGTATCACTGTTGTGTTGGAATGTGCTTTAAAACCTTCAGTCTTTCATGAAGATAAATGAACAATATGGATGAATAATAATCCATATGATGACAGTTATGGACCATATAAATAAAACAATACTTAATAGACAACATGAAAACGTATGGGCACTTGTTAAAAGTCGGTAAGGCAAAGTCACTGGACAGTCTTGATGAGAAAATCCTACATGTGTCAGATTAAAAACATAACCTTCACTGATTTTTCTTCTGTATAACTCTAGCCTCGAGAACAACGGCAGGGTTTTCAATGTCGGCTTTGCTTTGGACCATCCTCAGCTCCAGCTGTGCCGCATTTGGTTTCTTCCCCGGGCCAGCCAGCTCTGCAAAAGCAGTAAGGATACAGTATTTTTATATGACAAAACTGATTGATTCAGCTGTGAATGAATTCAGGCCGTAAAAAGTGCTGAGTAGAGACTTTAGCGTGACGCCCGCTCTCCTCCAATCACAGAACGAGGCAGCGTCCTCTAGCCTCTACAGCGCTGCTAAACACAGTAGCACGTTAGCATAATTGGCTATAACTCTTCTTGCTGTAACTGCAGACACAGCAAAACAGCCCAAACGACACAACAGTGAGGAAGAGAAGAGGGAACTAAAGCCAAAACATGATCAAAGAAGAAATCAAGCCCGGGTGAACATAGCTAGCTTACATCGTATCCTCTGGAGAGACTTATATAGGAGAGACCTGTGGGACCGCCTCGGACTATGTATGCTCGGACAATCTATGCTCGGACTATCTACGTTCGGACTACATTCTAGATACAGAACTAGTGGTAATATTTCAGTTGTATATTTTGTTAGCAGTGAGTTGCTTTTGTACCATTTCATCAGTGATTGTTGTACAGCTTACAAGAAGTTGCGCTCATGCTAATGTTTGCATACAGATGGAAAATAAAACTAGATGGCTCCGTGGGATGAGAGCGTAGGGAAAATGAGAAGCCTGTGAGCGAGTTGGGGGCGGGGCTAAACATTCAAACCTTTCAGAAACGGGTATAGCTCCTTTAACCGCCAAAACATGTCAGGTAATTAAGCAAAGCTTCTTCACATTTTGTCTTAGAGCTTTTTAAGCATTAATTACAAACATAGAACATTACTTCTAGAGCTGTAGTCAACCAAAGAAAGGGCTGTTTGAGCGGTTGGTCAACACAAGACGGAGTGACAAAATCATAATGACTCAGGACTACAAATTACTAAAGCACAAGAAAACAAGGAATACTCACGACATCAAGAATGAAACATTTTTGGTTACCATGGTCTCATTACTGGACTAAACAACCAAAGACAGACAGCCAAATCTACATGCTAACTGCGTTTAGAACGAGTCACGCCCAGCCCTCTGCATTGTCAGTTTTCCAATGTGCTTTTTAAAAGGGACGACATACAAGCAGATGAAAATAGAAACCTACCATTGGCGTATTTAATTGTTCTCTTGATGACGTGATGCATGACAGAGGCAGTTTTCTCACAGGCGGACTGTTGAAAATCACATGTTTCACTGAGAGCTATTATCTGGTCGAGAAATGTTATTATTGCGTTCTAATTTGAATGCAACAAACCTTCAGATCGTTCGGATGGTGGTGAGTCCATGCAAGCAACATGGCGGCAAACAAGTCCCCAGTGCCCACGAAGACTGCATCCACTTTGGGGATGTCGAGGCAGATTTTCTGAACGGTATTGGTCCCATCTGGTTTCACTAAGACGAGATAAAAGGAGGAAATACTTCACGAAACATAAACTGTACAAGCACTTATATTAACGCAATAAAACACAGTGGACGGTTGAGAAGCAGGCCATATTGATTTAGTGGCCATTTTAAAGCTGGGGTCCCAAACTTTCAAACCACTGTTGCAGATTTAGATCAGCTTTTTCAGATGTAAAAAAGTCAAACTAGAAACAGGGTAAGTATGTTATATTTATGAAACTATGCACCTGATTTTTGGCTTCCCAGAGTCACCAAGAACTGGTCCCCACGCGTTGACGGCAGGTCTGTACTGGTCAGGACAACAGTCTCAGGGCCCATTTTATGAAGTAAGTCCATCACCTAAATAATACACACATCAATACAAATATAATGAAACACTGAAAAGCAGACACGTACAGTATAAACTCACCTCTATCGCGTCTTCCACTGAATGAATTTTCCTTCCAGTTAAAATCCTGTGAAATGGTTTATAAATAATTAGTGATTTGACAATGGACTGTTGTATGGAGTTATATGTAGCCCCTTCTGTAAACCTACAGTGTACAAAGAAGTTTCTATACAGCAAAAACAGCTATATAACAGTATATTTATTATCTATCTCTTTTACATGCTGTGGGTATTTATGATGTTAATGCGTTTTCTCTTGTTTTTGTGAAGCACGTTGAGCTTCTCTGTGTATGAATTGTGCTATCCAAAATATTTGCCTTGACTTCCATATTCAACCATTGTTAACAAATCTCCAGTGTTGCACTTACTCTGCTTCAAACTGATTGGGCGTGAGAATATCAGCCAAAGGCACAACTTTGTCTCTGTACACTGGCAGTAGATTTTCTGGAACATACTGAAAGATACAACAACAGTAAAACTATTAACAATAATTCATTCTCAGTCCAAAGTATCTCCACAGCTAACAGCGTACCATAGCACCTTGATCTCCCATCACAGGGTCACACACTGGGGACAAAAAACATGCACAAAGAAGTGTTAAGGAGTTTCTACAATTCCTGATATATAATCCAAATCAAATTTCCAGTGATCAGGTGGAAAAATAATGAAAAATGTAAATTATAAAAATAAATGAGGTGTCAGTTTTTATATAAAAATGATAATAATAATCATCATATTTTTATAATCCCAGGGTCAGAGGTTTTCATACAGTAGGTCAGTGTTTCCCAAACGTTTTAATCAGTGGCACATCCTTTCCATTGAAAATGACAAGAGAGAGAGATCAGAAAGAGACCAGAAAGAGACCAGAGAGAGACCAGCGAGAGACCAGAGAGACAAGAGAGAGAGACCAGAGAGAGACACCAGAGAGAGACCAGCGAGAGACCAGAGAGACAAGAGAGAGAGACTAGAAAGAGATCAGAGAGAGACCAGAGAGAGTGATCAGAGAGAGAGACCAGAGAGAGATCTGAGAGAGACCAGATAGAGACCAGATAGAGACCAGAGAGAGACCAGAGAGAGACCAGAGAGAGACCAGAGAGAGACCAGAGAGAGACCAGAGAGAGATCAGAGAGATCAGAGAGAGACCAGAGAAAGAGAGACTAGAGAGACCAGAGAGAGATCAGAGAGAGACCAGTGAGAGACCAGAGAGAGACCAGAGAGAGATCTGAGAGAGATCTGAGAGAGACCAGATAGAGACCAGAGAGAGACCAGAGAGAGACCAGAGAGAGACCAGAGAGAAACCAGAGAGAGATCAGAGAGATCAGAGAGAGACCAGAGAAAGAGAGACCAGAGAGACCAGAGAGAGATCAGAGAGAGACCAGAGAAAGAGAGACCAGAGAGATCGGAAAGGTCAGAGAGAGAGAGACCAGAGAGAGAGAGATCAGAGAGAGACCAGAGAGAGAGACCAGAGAGAGACCAGAGAGAGAGACCAGAGAGAGACCAGAGAGATCGGAAAGGTCAGAGAGAGAGAGACCAGAGAGAGAGAGATCAGAGAGAGACCAGAGAGAGACCAGAGAGAGAGACCAGAGAGAGACCAGAGAGAGACCTAAGAGAGATCAGAAAGAGACCAGAGAGAAAGACCAGAGAGAGAAATCGGAGAGAGACCAGAGAGAGAGACCAGAGAGAGAGAGAGAGAGAGAGAGAGAGACCAGAGAGAGAGAGAGAGAGAGAGAGAGACCAGAGAGAGTCCATTTCCAAAGGCACACCATACATTTCAAGGCACACTAACGTTCCGCAGCACACTGGTTAAAAAACACTGCACTCGGTTAATATCTTTAAATTGTTTAACTTGGGCCAAACATTTCTGAGATTCTTTCCATCTTTCCGTCCGACAGCTTTGCCCACTGCTCCTGACAGAACTGATGTAACTGAGACTTGTTTGTCGACCTTCTTGTTACAAATGCTTTTCCCACAAATGTTCAATGGGATTGGGGCCAGGGCTGTGATGGTCCCTCCTACACATTCACCTCAGAGTTCTTGAGCCATTTTTCAGAAGTACGCTCGGGTCATTGTCCATTTGCAACGCTGTCTGCAACCAAGCATAAACTTATCTCACTGATATCTTAGAATGTTGTTTCAATATATCCACATACATTTTCCTTGGTGCCATCGAGTGCATTAGTCCTGCACCCGGCAAGAAGAAACACCCCCACACTAAAATCATTTCTATAAACTCAATATTAAGTTTATTTCACACAATGGGGAATGAATAGAGTTTCCTTTGTATATTACAACACATGATCAAATCCTTCCACTGGACTTGGAGCGCAGAGTATTTAGCAGACTAAGCCCTCACCATACACCAGTTTGGGATTGGTCCTCTTGAGCTCCTTTATAATATCCACCACTGTCTCCAGGAAGGACGTGTCTCGGCTGTACCCTGAGGCAGACAGGAAAAGCAATGGGAATTAGTGACATCTGGTATTTACTCCATCCAAAAATTCCAATTACCAGACAATAGTACTTTTGTGAAGTGCCAGTACATTACAGCACTAATACAGCGGCGTTGTTCGAAGGGGTTTGTTTTTTTGACGTAGAACGGCGACTGAAGCGCGATGTGACAGTAACTTGTTCATTGTTTATTTGTTGTAAAACTCTACTCAGCTACAGTAGTTTAAGGTTGTTTGAGCAATAACAACATTTCTCATTCAGAAAGCTCATGTTGCAACCATCACCACTCATTATCTTTAGAACCACTTGAATTTCAACGCTTTTGTAAATACGGCGCTGGACTTACCGGTGAGGATGTAGTCGTAGTGGTTGACATTATTGAGCTTGATTCCTTCATAAAGAACATTCAGCTCCTCTGCAGTTAAGACCTGACCCTTCCAGTGACCGTAGCCTGCAACACAACACATCAACAACTTGATTGAATGCATAGAAGTCATAGAAGAAACCTGCTCAGTCTAAGTCTATTTACTGAATATCTGCTTATCTTCTCATTCATGTGTTTATTTGAATTGTTGAACATGAGTGAGGTTGACGCGCACATCCAAATCTGAGTGGCGTGCAAAAGGTCAAAAATTGAAGAAAAAATGGAGATGACGCCGCACAGCTTTAGCTCCCAAGGAATTATTTTATTATGAAATCTCTTCACGTTTCAGGCAAAAACTACCCTCGTCTGATGAAGGGTAGTTTTTGCCCGAAAGGTTAGGGTTAGGGTTCCTTGGGAGCTAAAGCTGTGCGGCGTCATCTCCATTTTTCCATTTTTTATTTTGAATTGTTAACCGATTCATTAAAGCTGGGGTAGCTGGTTGATAAATAACAATAATAACATGCAGTTTGTCTCAACAGAAGAAGTATTGTAAAAGTGAAACGTTGTGAACACATCAGACCATCCCACACCGTCTTCATCTGTAAGAAAACATGTTATCATTTGCCTTTACTTGAAAGAACACTGGAAAAAATGATATATATGATGTAAAAATTGCTTGGTTTTTATCTTAATTTGAGTACATTCTGACTAAAAAACAAAATTTGCCAAAGGGACAAAGCCATTCCAAGGGAGACATTGTTTGTGTCTTTTTAAAACAAAATAATTTATCTTTGTCCCGTCTGCAAATCTTGTTTTAAGGCAGTCAAAATGTTCATCACTTTCTGCAGTGAAAGAGCTGCTTTGGGCTGAGAGCTGATTGGCCGAGTGAGGGTCTTTTTCAGCGGATCTAATCAGTGATAGAACCAAACTAAGAACTCGTTAGAAGCTGTTATTACATAGTTTCTTTATTCTGGTTTGAAAGTCTTTACATTTTTAATCTAACAAAAGGCGGACACCCAAATCCTTCAAGTATAGCCGTTTGGTTAATTGTTAATTAATCTGAATAAGTCTGAGATTCAGTTATTTCTAATCCTCAGATGTTAAATATTTAAGTCTACAGTAATTCCTCTGAAAAACCATGAAACCACCATAATAAATAATCTATGCAATCCATCTATTTTTCTCCAATCATGTAGCTCTAAGTCGAAGTTCCTTTGCCAAATCTCCTCTTCAACATTTTCAATTGTTCTCACTAATTAGGAAAGAATAGACAATTAGCATAATCAGCTTAGCAGCAACCTTATTGTACAATTTAGAGAAGTGAATTAGAAAGTGCAGATAAGCAACCACACAATTCAAATCTGCCTTTTACTGGTCTGTGCAGTATTGTTGAGTGTGGATAAAGTCTTCCACTGAAACCCAAAGCTTTACCCCCCACAGAGCGGCCTGGACCACAGCTTGAGATCCACATGCAACACACATGTAGCTGGTTTGAATTGCCCGAGTCATGAATTTTTAAAAACAGGAACTCGGAATCGCAAAAACACCACACACTTCATTTTCTATTAGTTTTAAGTCTGGACCAATCCATGAGGTGGAAATGGTGTTTGCCCTCCTGATATATTCCCCGTAGACTCCAGGGCTAGTCTTCCACATCGAGCGGAGCCAAATGGGGCCTCCTCGCCGCCTGAATGGGATGCCTGTATCCCGGTTGCCAGCTTCGCCCGTCTTTGTCCCTCTTTCAACCGTAATAAACTAGAATAACCCTGAATAGAGAATAGCCGTATTAAAGAGCCTTCCCTGATGATGAGGTTGGGGGTAATCCTGGTTTGGAGCCAGAGATCACCCCCTCCTGCAGTGGGGACGTGAAGTAACAAAGTCCAGCTCCTCATTGGACTGTACTATGAAGTGAGTTTTTATGCGCTGCGAAATATTTTTAAATGCCTTGACACGTACCCGCAAGAGTAAATTTGGAGAGACAATTGTAGCCATTTAGGAAAAGCCAAACGGTCAACACTAAGCAGAAATTATGTTCTTAGAAATCCGTGTTTGCACTGGTTCAAGTGGTTGGAGTCGGGCTTTTCTGCGGCCCCATGTTGAGAGAGCGCATTCCTTACATACTGTGACCCATGAGGCTGATGATAATCCTATCATCTCTGCAGGTGTCCCCAAATTACTGAAATTCAACTCGTTTGGGTTGTTACAATGTCTTAATTGGAGATTGTATCTGGAATTAGGAAAACCGGAACTTCACCTGAGAGTGGGCCGCAACCATTTCAGATCACATTACAGCTATTACAGTCTAGATACAGTATGTAAAGTGAAATTTAGCCACAAAACTTATTTTTCTGACAGATAATGCAGACTGGGTGTTGAGCCTAGGGTTGGCCAAGCTTTAATAATCAGATACTAATCAATAATAGAACATGCACTGCCACTGAGAAAATTTATTAACATGTGTGATCAGTGGATAACCTGTTTTTTTTAGGATTTTAGCATCCAAGTGGGTATTAACAACAAAAAAGAGAGATTCAGATCTGACTGTATTATTTACTGTGCTTTCATATTTATTATAACAAGAAAAATCAATCAACTTTTGGCAAGCACTAATGCATAACTGACCCAATAGTCATGCACTTATATTCAAAGTATTCTTTACATTTGACTCTTGTGACATGTGCTGGTGTTTTTCATGGAGATATGAGAAACCTTCAGCTTGGTCTTGAGACTTTGTTTTATGTTTGAATTTATCTGCTTTATCACGCCTTCAACTTCGTCATACGCTCGCCCTCATGTGATTGATGATTAAATGTTGTGAGAATTATGCATGTAGAGTGTGATTGATAAATAAACAGACACTGTGTTCTGTCTAGACTCTAGACTCATCAAGATTAAAAGATTCATCAATAAACCTCCTTAAATACATCACATTTAAAACTTTTGAGAATAATTAAAGGTCAAACAGTGTGATTTTAAAGATGCAGTTAGCGATGTTGTTAGCTTAGCCGTAGCACCAACTGGAAACCACTCCCCCTCCCCTCGCCTCTCCACCAAACCAAACATCCAGCATTTTCTTTTCTTAGTCACGACAGGGAGTGGGCGGCAAACGTGAAATTGGCATTGGAAACAAGAGGTGTCCATATTTTTTACTGGCCTATAGTGTGCATCGCTTATAATACAAAGTCTATAGTTTGGTAAATGATTGATTGCATATTGAGGAGTTAAATTAACAATATATCGATTTAAAGTTGACCCTCTTATCTCAAGTCCCATCAGAGGACAGACCAGAGCATTGTGTGAGTGTCTGTTTATCCACACAGAGTAAGTCCTGCATCTGTGGCCAAGAAAATCTGTTTGTTCTGCTTCAGCGGCTCATGTTGCGTGTCAAATATATCAATGTTTCTACAATAATCACCGGCATTTTTAACTCACAACCCAATGACACATGAAGGTATCAGCAAGGGAGTGAAAGTGGAGACATGCGGCTAGCAATTTGGACAATTTGATTAAAAGGCATGTCATTATTTGGAATGAAATGGGACACTTTGCAATGACCTGTCTAACTTTGACCGTCCAAACTGAACGGTGATGAAAAGAACAGCCTGTAAAAGCGCAGATTTGAAAGTAGTTTGAAAACCACAAATTGATCACAATGAACTTTAGACCAATTGTAAGAGGCCCTTGTTGAGCTGTGAGGTTAATAATCTTCTCCGGGCGCAGTGATGTACCTGTGTGGTTGGAAAACTGCACAGAGTTGATCGAGTCCACTTCAAAGCCCAAAACCTGCAAACAGTCAAAGAAAACATGTTTATTTGTGCAAAAATTACCACGATTTTTTAGCATAGCATTTACAGATGTGGAGATTTGACAGTATTTTATGGGAAGCAATGCTGAGATGGTTCTTTGATAGTTTTTGGGTCAATTCTGTTTACTAGGCAGTAGAATAAATGATCAAAATAGGCTTTCTCCCTGTAACATGTTAATACATACATGAAATATATGTATAAATGTAAATATTTCAGCAGAAAGAAAGTTATGTACTTTTATCAGCTGACTAACATGGTTTCTTGAATGAGCCTTTAAGTAGAAGAAAAAATATGGAACAAAAAAATAATAATATTAATGTATATGCATAATGATGTAAGGTATTCACATGTTACTACATACAGTCTATGGTTACTACACACGGCTGCTTCACCACGCTTGTACTTCCGTTGTTTCCAGACCAAAATGAAGAGAAGTAGTTATTATACCCGGGTAATTGTAATCCCCAAGTCATATCTGCAAAACATGCAAACACAGAATGCATTATTATTAGTTTGTTTACCTGCAGTGGGAAGGTCGCAGACTTGTTCCCCACGTATCCTCTGACAACGTGACTCTGAATGGACAGCACACGGCACTCCATTTGCGCGTCTTTCCCACGGGTAAACAGCAAGAATTTCAACCCAAAAAGCACTCAGATGTGTGCGTTAGGATGTGGATCGCGCTGAGTGGTCGTGACGCGCGGATAAGAGGCATGTGTGATCCAAGAGGAAGTCCCGCAGTGAAGGACAGCGGGAGAAGACGAGACGGACCAGCGATGACATTTGCGCCTTTTACGAGCAGGCACATCCCAGGACGACTAAGGCTGTGCTGCGTTCAAGGACACGGGCAGCGTGGGAGAAAAAACGACTGGATACACATAAACCCGTTAATATAATAGATCAAGGGTCTCCAACCTTTTTCAATCAGAGAGCTACTTTTATACAAACAAACAGGCAGAGAGCTACTCATTTTTGCAGTCGTAATAAAAGTCGATCTAATAATTACGACCAAACTCATAGAACACATATAAAATAGGCCGGCACGGTGGCTGAGTGGATAGCACTCTTGCCTCTCAGCAAGAAGGTCCTGGGTTCGAATCCCGGTTGGACCAGGGCCTTTCTGAGTGGAGTTTGCATGTTCTCTCTGTGTCTGCGTAGGTTTCCTCCGGGTGCTCCGGTTTCCCCTACCACTAAAAATATGTTCAATAGGTCTGGCATGTGCCTCCTGTACTGGCACCCCCACTCCCAAAAATAACAATTGTAAACCACTTTGAGACTCCGATGTGCAGTGAAAAAGGCAGTATATAAATAAAGATTACTACTAATACTGTGTAACCCTGTATTTATACTTATGACTCATGTAATGGGTCAAAAAGTATTTGTTGAAGTGTATTTGTTAAATTCTAATTCCTTTGGCGAGCTACTTGTAAGGGGCTGGCAAGCTACTGGTGACTCCCGAGCTAGAGATTGGAGACCCCTGTAATAGATCCATGCTTAAACCAGGGGTCTCCAACCTGTAGCTCGGGAGTCACCACCAGTAGCTCGCCACCCCATTCCAGGTTGCTCGCCAAAGGAATTAGAAATGAACACATCAAATAAAATACTTAATATTTCAGATTTTATAATTCATTATCATAATTTGTGTAGTGTAAATCCACTTACTTTGTCACTATAGTAACAAATATGCCAAGATAGATAATGACTGTACCCAATATCAGGCTCGTTCACACCAAAATATCACCAATTTCTTTCCCAATGCCGCTTAAAGGAGTAGCTCTCTGCCTTTATTGTCCCAGCAAAGTGGCTCTCTGCATGAAAAAGGTTGGAGACACCTGACTTAAACACTTTAGAACCATTAAAAACATGTAACTATTCAAAACAGTTTTATTATACCACTAATTTAAACATGTGTTTGTTTTTTGGTCGTTTTGACTCCCAAAGAGTTGGATAGTTTTTCCTAAATTGTTATTCATTTATAATACTAGCTACAGGAGTGTGGGATTAGAATGTACAATGTTTGTATTGTGTATAATTGCTGTTTTAAAAATGTGACTGGATAACACTACTTTGAGTCACTTTTTAATCAATCAATCAATCAATCATCTTTCATACAAAAGATGTAACACAAAGCTCTTGACAGAATATAAAAAAATGTATTTACGAAGCAAGACTAGGAAAGGTATAGCCTTGAAATCCTGTAAAGGTCCTGCTTAAACTGTCTGTCCTGAGTGGTTTTTGTAAATTGTTTGTGAACAAATCAGACCACAAAATGCAGTCCTCGTCTTATCATAAAATGAGTAAATGTATTTATAAAAACAGACAATAAAATAAATAAAAAATAACAGAACAAATACATATTGCCTTAACAAAATATTAAAAAGTTAAAAGATTTTTGCCACTCTATTGTGTAAGTCACTTATCTATAAAGTAATATCTGAAGCCATTTCATGTGATGACATTTGGACTGTGGATTTTCTTGACCGTCATTTTCACAACCGTAATCAGATGAAAAATGTTCAGTTGTCAGTTACCACAAGAGGGCACAGATTAGCTTTGTTTGTTCTGGCCATAGCTGTGGAGTAATTAGGCATTCACACATCTATTTTGTCTGCAGCAACACGAGCAAATGTGACCCCAGGAACTGTCACCTATAAAGCATCTATAAAGTTGTAATGAATAAATTAAAACCTGTCAGTATAGGACTCTTTTTTTATTTTTTTTTATCTGAATGTATATACTCCATGATCTCCTTCTCAACAGGGGTCTTATTCAGAACGAGGCTGGAATAATAGTTTGGATGTCATAAATCAATACTGACAATTTCAAAAAGGGTTATATATATGTGGTTATGACAAGTTTATTTTAGGCTTACTCTTTATATCTAACTAAGTAGACAACATAATGTTCTTTCT
This sequence comes from Knipowitschia caucasica, assembly GCA_964034765.1. Classification (NCBI taxonomy): domain Eukaryota; kingdom Metazoa; phylum Chordata; class Actinopteri; order Gobiiformes; family Gobiidae; genus Knipowitschia; species Knipowitschia caucasica. Next base: position 34,174,056 of record OZ035837.1, on the reverse strand, counting down.
ACATTTAGACACATGAAATCAATGTTGTTAAATTGTGTGCTTCTGGCTGCTCAGGCTAACAAACTGAGGAATTATCACCTCATACTTCATTTACCATGGACAGAACATTTATGGATGTGGTCTATGGCACTTGTATTATCTGTAAACACATAAACTAACTTCATGTTCTATTGTTGCCCTTCTGTGGGAGATTATAACCAAAAGAACTTGATAATTTCCATGTAAGAAAACAGAAGGAGGGCCTTCAGCAGGGCAAGTGTGAGCGAAGTTTGTGACATACGCTCACCCATGTTTCTCAATGTTTGTGCAAAAAAAGAAAAACCCAAAAGAAACATCCAAGATACAAACAAAATCAACAATATAGAAATTTTTTAATTTCCTTTTTATCTTTAAAATGTTGTGGGGATCCAATGAGGCGTATAGTTAAAGTGGTGCACAGCTTACTGTAAGATAAGAACAGTCCAGTGCGTCTACATTTGTGATCATGTGACACGGAGGATCAAGTCTAACGACATTATCCATAAAGGTATGTGCACGTCTGATCAATTTCAGTGCACCTATTTGCACATTTTTTGCACTCATGAATAGTTTCCAAGATAAAATGTTTCTGATCAGCTTTGGGAAGAACTATGGTTAGAATAAGATAAGATAAGAGTTCCTTTATTCGTCCCACAGTGGGGAAATGTTCATGTTGCAGCGCACAGACAGGACAGTAGTAAGAGCACACAGGGAGCACACAATATATACACTATATACAAATAAGTAGTAGCTGTGTTTCTTAACTAACATAACTAGCTATAGATGCTGAAAATGCTTCAATACCAGTCAAAAAATATATACATGTAGATATATAAGTATATATATTACTTTTTGAAGTAACTCAGTAGTGTCATTGGTACTGCATTCGTTATACCAAAGTTACTCAAGGTATGTGCATATTCTATGGGAATGCCTTCTTATTTAAAACATGAAGTTTTATATATAGTTAAACGCAACAGATGTTTAGATAGATAATAGATCCTTTGTTTGTCCCACAGTGGGGACATTTCAGTGTTGCAGCGCATGTACAGGACAGCAGTAAGAGCACACAAGGAGCACACAAAATGTAGAAAACAAGTAGCTTCTATGTTTCGTAGCTATAGCTGTAAATACTTCAATATAAATCTTTCAAAATATCAATATGGTGCTAAGTTATATACTTACAGCACAGGGCAGGGTAAGAAGGAGATAATAAAAGATAAAGGAGATATTTGTGCTTAATAAATACATCAAATGGGTCTCCCTCCCTGTGGGTTTCCCTAGTTCTCCCCAAGGTTTCTCACTTTTTCCCACTGGGTTTTTTAAGAGTTTTTCCTTGTCGATGCAGGAGGGTCTTGTTGGACAGTTAGTGTCCAACAGAAAAGATTGGTGATGATCAGGACACTTTAGCATTCTACAACATGTATGGACATTTTCTTCTGTGTGTGCTTTATATTCTTCATGTGTTTTAACTGTTGATTCTCTGACCTGTGTTGGTGATTTCAATGGTTTTGTTAAGTCCTCTGACCTAGGGCTATACAAGAATAAATTGTATTGTATTGTATTGTGTACATGTGAATGATTGATTGATTAATAATGTATTACACATTTCAATCATCAATGAATTGTTGACAATACATGCAGCACATATAGGTCTGTATGCAGAGTTGACTTTTACCACCATGATTTAAAAGCAGAGCTACAGGCGGTAACATGGCTCATTTGCACTGCACACTCAGCCTTTGCCTGTCCCAGTAGCTGCAGTAGCATCTGTGGATTTAGTTTAGTGCCCTACATCCAGATTCCTCGAGACAGCAGCGCGTGTGATTAAACACGTCCCGCCCCTGGACCCTGCTCTGCGTGCGCTGTTTGGCTGAAGCGCACGAAGCCCGCCCGCCTCCTCTGTCTGCGCACTGGGGTCTGTGACTGTGCGCGCTGCCCTGGCTTTGGAGGAGGAGGAGTCAGGTAGCTGCTCGACTGACACGTAACAAACTGCGTAAATTATAAGGAAGGAGCTGATAACTTTCCTCAACTCCAGTGTGGAAATGATTGCTTCATTGCAGACTTGATGTAGAGGCGCGCGCAGGCGGACTGTTGCCTATTCTGGGAAGCTTCGCACCGGGACTGGGGACAGACAGCCAGCCCGGGCACAACATGAGATTTTCGGCGCTTATTACTGTCCTGCGGTCACTGGGCCCGGTGGTGATCGGCATTTCTTTGGGGTTTACGTTGAGTTTGTTGAGTGTGAGTTGGACGGAGGAGACGTGCTACCTGGGAGACTCGCATATGGAGGATGGCAGTCTGGGACCAGACACGCTGCTTAGTGGGGCAAGGAAACCCAACTCCTTAGCGGGCAGCAGCAACGATGTGGAGTCAGAGGAGGACTTTGAGCCAAAAATCATCCCATACAAGCAAATCCAGCCGCAGAGTCCGCCAAAGAAACTGATCAGGTGTGTAGAACCTTCACAATGACAACTTTTACGCATGGACATTACGCACACAAGTTGCCAGACAAAAATAGTCAGTCTATCACTACTTGTTTTATTAGAAAATGCTTTGTAATTAGTCACGTCAAAGCTGCTCTATGATCTTCAATGAGATGTCTATGGAAAGAATTTACAGACATGTCTACATATGGGCATCTCTGCTGAATTATCTCCATGGAAAGCATCAATAGAAGTTGTGTCTTGGGGACTATTTCTGGAGCAGATTACAGTAACCCATAGAGCACCACGCCTGCCTCTTCAGTCCCTTCACTTAGGAGGGACTGATAATAAATCAGTGCTCTGTTAGTGCCCGTTACCAGGTGTTGACCTGCAGGTATCAGCTGGTGACCACGTGGGAACGACACTTCAAACAAAGCAAACCTACCATTAGCTCTACGTCAAATAATAATGGAAAAGTACACTGGACATTCTCGTACATCATTTTTATTACGTACGTTCTGGGACAAACCAAAGGTGAAGCAAAGTTTAGATCACTAAAAATATATAACATGTACTAAAATACTACATTTCCTTGTAAGTAAGTACATATTTATTTGAAACTTAGATTTTTTCATGCTGCATAACGTAAAACAAATAATATACAGAAGAAAATTGAAAAATACTATTGGAACAGAGATTGGACGAAGCCACTCTGGAATACCTCTGCTACTAATCCACAATAACTCATTTGTTCCAGCTCTATCCAGAGTAAGTTATCCAGATGATTTAAACAAATATTTATAAATATTTAAACCAAATACAGGTGCACTATGGAACTGCCCTGGTCACGACGCTGCTTGTTGCTTGGGCTGTTTACACACGTAGGCAGAAATGTTGATTTGATGGCCATATTGTGAAACAAACATTTTTTTTCACACATTGCTCATGGTTGTGGGAAGCCTTTTCCGGTTAAATAACTTTTTACAAATGAAAATATCAACAGAAACTACTCTTCTGACCTTGATTAGAAGTCTCCATCCCCTGAAGTGTGTGGTTTCCCCTTTTAAGATAAGATAGACGTTATTGATCTCACACATGTCACATCTGGCATGGGTGGAATCACTCAAGATTTGTGCATAGAAAGAAATGTGCAAACATGTTAGCTGTGGATGTGGTTCTTTATCCTCTCTTATTGTTAATTTCAGGACCACCTTGCACGAACCGCCCATTTTAAACAGAAAACAGCTTATTTGATTATTCATGACTTCACACAAGCACAAAAGATGCGCGTGGGAAAATAAACAGAGTTAGTATTGTTTGTAGGAGATTACGAATGATAAGGCAATCTCTGGGAGTAAACAATAAAACACAACTTCATAAGAAATGTTTAGGGAGCGAGATAGAAGCCGACTAATCTAATCTACTGAAAGAGACAAGACAGACCTTTCTGATCCACTTGCATAGTGCTGTATATCTGAGTCAGTTGGATAAGCTGTATTTTCCAGTCCAGTCATTCCCAACGTCGGCCCAGTGGTGTCATTGTACGTGGCTCCTGGGAAAATGATGGTTACCTTGAAGCGGACGGACTATGTAAGGCATTCTGGAGAGAGACATATTTTACGTGTTTGACCGGAGAGAAAACTATTGAGATGAACTAACAAATGTATTACTGTCTGGCATTTTGTTTTAGTGAAATGACTGTTTTTTGTGTTGTAGTTATGGGATTAGTCACACACTGTTTAGTTTCTATCATCGTAATCAGACTTAAGTGAAGTTTTCTTGATTGAAATGATGGAGCTTTGTGGTGCAATCAATGGGAAACATAAACATAAGTCATGTCTGGGCACAGAGGGGTGGGAACCTCAGGGTACGATACGCGATACAAAGCTCACGATAACGATTATATCACGATATGACGATTATCGATACATTGGTCAGAAATATCCTGTTATAGGAATCTTTTAGTAGAGCAATCTGAATAAACACAAAATACTTATAAGTGTAAGTCATTAACTAATTCTCAACTCTGGATTCAAATACAACACATATGGTCTGTTGGCAGCAAGGTCAGCTGATAGATTGTTCAGGTCAAAGCAGATTATTACAAGATGTGTAATGTAGCCATATATTAAGTATTGATGATAATAAAAAAAAGAAAAAGATTTAAATCGATACTTGGCAAAAGCATATCAATAATCGATCGCGTGAGAAAGTATCACGATACATCACCATATCAATATATCGTCACACTCCTAGAGCACAGTGTTATATGTATTATAAAAGTACCACTGCTCATTCTCACAATAAGAAAGCAGGTTTTGAGGCTATTTGCTTGGCTATAAAAACTCCTTGCCCTGCAATGCTATAGTGAAAGTTTTTAGCCACGCTGTTACAATAGTTTTCCTGCTTTGCTCACTCAAACTTGTTTTTAGAGTGATTCATGCATGGTTGAGTAATTTAAACGTTCCCTCATTCATACCATTTCACCCACAAGCCCCGATTTCACCACCACTCATCGTTCGTATTGTTGGACTGAGATGATTCTGAAGCATTTTGGCACGTTTGGAAGAAAGACTTGAACTGCTATGTTGGCACTGTGTTGTATTGTTTAACTTTCTATTCTATTTAGAGTGATGTATCATAAAGATGCAGACACGTAACAGCAGAGCAAGTTTTCATTTGGCAATCAGGAGAAAAGGATATTTTTTAGGGTCATTCAGATCAATATTGATATTTTGAATGGTCATAATGTATGGTAAAGGTTCATGGCTGACGGTAAGCTCATTCGCACTGCAAAAAAAACCTGGCGTTTTTGAAAACCACTAGAAATGTAACTCTCCTCGCAGTATTTTTGCTGAGGTGTGCTCAGTATGAACAAAAAAAGCTGTAATAAAAGCAACATGTTTTTACACTGTTTCTCACATCTTGGTTAAATGAAGAAGGTCAAAGGAGAGACAATACTTTGCATAATGACACCCTAAAAAATAAGCATAACTTGGGGTTTTTATAAAATTGTCCTTGTTCGAAAATATTTTTTTCTTCCACATCCATAACCATCTTGCTGTTGTAGATAAAATGCAGTTCCCTTTGGTCCTGGATACCGCGCTGTGACTTACTTTAAAAGTCGGAAATGTTGATGCTTTTATTTTGACCCGTTCCCTGCCTTCCCTGTGGAGAAAAGCCGTCACGGGTCCAAACAACACGTCAAGCTTTCCCACTGTCTTGTGTGGACACAGCCTTTCCACTGGTGTCAGCAGTATGAAAGCACCAATAGATAATACATATAGTGGACAAGACAAAGCCCAGACTCTTTAAACAAGCAACAAAACAATTCCCAAAATGTCCTTTACTTTTGACTATTATTTAATCATTGCTTTATGTGTGTATCTTTCAGGGCCAAATACGTGAGCACCGAGCTGGGCATTCGCGAGCGCTTATTTGTCGGAGTCCTCACTTCCAAAAACAGCCTGAGCACTTTGGCGGTGGCCCTGAACCGCACCATCAGCCACCACCTGGACCTCGTCATCTTCTTCACCGGGACGCGGAATCGCAAAGTCCCCCACGGAATGTTCGTCGTATCCCACGGAGACGAGAGGCAAATCTGGAACATGTACCAAACCGTGAAATACATCCTCGAACATTACATCGGCGAGTTCGATTGGTTTTATCTGGTGCAAGACGACGCGTATGTGGAAGCGGGCCGCGTCAAGGAGCTGGTGGAGCACCTCAGTATGGACCGGCAGCTGTACATGGGACGTCCCGCGGAGTTCATAGGCGGAGAGATGGAGGGGAAGTATTGCCATGGGGGATACGGGTTCCTCCTGTCCCGGTCGCTGCTGCTCAAACTGCAGCCCTTTCTGGAGAACTGCAGGAATGACATTCTGAGCGCGAGGCCTGACGAGTGGCTGGGGAGATGCATCATCGATTACACCAGCACCAACTGTGTCAGCCAGCATGAGGTAAGATCGCTGTGGAGGAGGCCTGGACTGGAACTAGCCCAGTGCTGAGATTGCATTCACAGTTATAAAGTTTCTATACCAGAGAAGAGGAGGTTAGTGATGGTGTTACCTTACCTTACGGTGGGGATACTGCTGTCAGACTGTACAATAAGTCACTTTAAGACACTAATGCACTAGGACTGAAAAAACCTGCACTGCCACTTGCCACTTTGTTTTATTGCCACTTTTTATTGTACATAATTATATCCTGCACACACTATAATTTTAATCTTTAGCATGTTTACACACTTCTGTCTTTTGCACAATCTGAGTGATTCCATCCATGCCAAATGTGACATGTAAATTTCTCCAGTGTGGGATCAATAAAGTCTATACTATCTTATCTTATCTTACCTGCTAACTTACTATTGTCTGGTAGAAGAATCTCTATTTCTATAAAGAACAAAAGAAGAAAAGAAATATAAGCCTACCTAAGATATTCATTTAGTCTAAGGTGTGGACATTAGATGCAATGATATACTCAGGGTGACAAATAATACTATTGAAACTAAAAAAAGTGAAAGTATTTTTAAAATAGACACATTTTGCGGGGGTCTGGGGTTGTGTCTCTGCAGAATATCTGTTTTGTTGTTGTTACACAGTTTAAATGACACAATCAGTTTTCATAGTTTCATTCCCAGGACAGCTCCCACAGCCGCTGTCCCGTGGCCAATAGATACGTTTGTGGAAAGTCTCTGACTCATCCATAGACTGTTGTAAACATAATTGCATGATAAAACGTCTCATTAAATCACATCAACATCTGTGTTAATGCATCAATATTTAAGTTATACATTAAAACAATTCAAACAGTCATTGGTCTAAAGACAAGCTCATAACCAATGTGCATCCCCTGTCCTTACACCCTCTTTCCAAGGATTATGGTCCAGACTTGGTTTGGTCTTCTTGTGGCTCTTGTCAAGTGGAAGATTTGTCCTGAAGTTAATCCCAGTTTGGCTCCGTGCTTGCCCAATTTGGAAAAATAATCCATTTATGTAATTATATTCTAAAGGATTATTTCAATCGCAATATTCTGTGCAAGCAACTTCATCAGCAAGTGAGAAGACTTACGAACAAGAGATGAACCCCATGCGTTCTAAAATTCTTAAGTGATTAAAAGCAGGGCATTTTCTTATTTGCAGAAGCTATGTTTTGTGTTTTGTCCTTTTTGAATTTTAGTCCTGGTTTAAGTCTGATCAAATGTAATGTATTGTAATCTACTGTAATGTCAGGTCTAGTTCTTATACTGCGGAGTGAGAGACAAATGCCCAAAATAATTGTAAAGTGCTTTGTGACTCTGTGAAAGGCGCTATATATATATAAAGATTACTTACTTACTTACAGTGCCTTGTGAAAGTATTCGAACCTTTCAACATTTCACCACATTTCAGGCTTCAAACATAAAGATATAAAAATTAAATTTTTTGTCAAGAATCAACAACAAGTGGGACACAATTGTGAAGTGGAACAAAATTTATTGGATAATTTAAACCTTTTGAACAAATAAAAAACTGAAAAGTGGGGCGTGCAATATTGTTCGGCCCCCTTGCGCTGATACTTTGTAGCGCCACCTTTTGCTGCAATTACAGCTGCAAGTCGCTTGGGGTATGTCTCTATCAGTTTTGCACATCGAGAGACTGGAATTCTTTCCCATTCTTCCTTGCAAAACAGCTCGAGCTCAGTGAGGTTGGATGGAGAGCGTTTGTGAACAGCAGTCTTCAGCTCTTTCCACAGATTCTCGATTGGATTCAGGTCTGGACTTTGACTTGGCCATTCTAACACCTGGATACGTCTATTTGTGAACCATTCCATTGTAGATTTGGCTTTATGTTTTGGATCATTGTCTTGTTGGAAGATAAATCTCCGTCCCAGTCTCAGGTCTTTTGCAGACTCCAACAGGTTTTCTTCCAGAATGGTCCTGTATTTGGCTCCATCCATCTTCCCATCAATTTTGCCATCTTCCCTGTCCCTGCTGAAGAAAAGCAGGCCCAAACCATGATGCTGCCACCACCATGTTTGACAGTGGGGATGGTGTGTTCAGGGTGATGAGCTGTGTTGCTTTTACGCCAAACATATCGTTTTGCATTGTGGCCAAAAAGTTTGATTTTGGTTTCATCTGACCAGAGCACCTTCTTCCACATGTTTGGTGTGTCTCCCAGGTGGCTTGTGGCAAACTTTAAACGAGACTTTTTATGGATATCTTTGAGAAATGGCTTTCTTCTTGCCACTCTTCCATAAAGGCCAGATTTGTGCAGTGCACGACTGATTGTTGTCCTATGGACAGACTCTCCCACCTCAGCTGTAGTTATCTGCAGTTCATCCAGAGTGATCACGGGCCTCTTGGCTGCATCTCTGATCAGTCTTCTCCTTGTTTGAGTTGAAAGTTTGGAGGGACGGCCGGGTCTTGGTAGATTTGCAGTGGTCTGATACTCCTTCGATTTCAATATAATTGCTTGCACAGTGCTCCTTGAGATGTTTAAAGCTTGGGAAATCTTTTTGTATCCAAATCCGGCTTTAAACTTCTCCACAACAGTATCTCGGACCTGCCTGGTGTGTTCCTTTGTCTTCATGGTTCTCTCTGCGCTTTAAACAGAACCCTGAGACTATCAAAGAGCTGTGCATTTATACGGAGACTTGATTACACACAGGTGCATTCTATTTATCATCATCAGTCATTTAGGACAACATTGGATCATTCAAAGATCCTCACTGAACTTCTGGACTAAGTTTGCTGCACTGAAAGTAAAGTGCACGCCCCACTTTTTAGTTTTTTATTTGTTAAAAAAGTTTAAATTATCCAATAAATTTTGTTCCACTTCACGATTGTGTCCCACTTGTTGTTGATTCATGACAAAAAATAAAAATGTTAAATCTTTATGTTTGAAGCCTGAAATGTGGCGAAATGTTGAAAGGTTCAAGGGGGCCGAATACTTTCGCAAGGCACTGTACTTACTTAATTATACTTTGTCTCGAATTGCACATTTACACATCAATATTATTATAGCTGTAATTCGTAAACAGTCGAATGCTTTTACCTCATCCCAGTTAAAGTACAACATGTTTTTTTTATTTTTATATTGCAGCTCTTGATAAAAACATTGTGCAATTGTTGTGTAGTGATGATAATGCCTTGTTAGTTTTGGGACTTGCTTAATCTCCTCTGCGCCGCCGTCGGCCAATGAGGATCGCAGTGCGCATTCAATCGTTATGAATCGAACAGCTGTGGAAGAAATCAGTGTGGGAGCCCTTTTTCCCCCTAAAACAAACAGCTGACGTCTAACTGCGCCTGTGGGACCAGACCAGGCACAGAATGACTTCATAAAGTAGTACTAGTTCCAATAGAAATCCGACGCAGATATATTTAACCAGCGTGGGTAGAGGTAGACATGCAGCAGGAACAGCAGCCATTTTTATTTTTCAATCATTAAGATAATTTTAAAACATCTACAACACATTTTTACAAAACAAAATAACAGACAAAATGAATGAATGAATGGTTGAATTGATTATTAATTCCATTTACAACTCATTCATAAATCATTTCCATTGAATTCAAAGCTGTGAATTCAATGGAAATGACACACAAACATGTAACACTTTTGTTGAGAAACTTTGGCATTTCCTCAAGTTGTATTGTCAGCTTTATCTGCCACAACCTGAACAGATATTCTTTTGTTTAACCCATAAATGATACATTTTGTCACACAGACTCTAGCAACATTCTGGTAACACCCCATGTTGTCACGTCTATCTGAATAGAAAACATTTGATCTTTTATGTCAAACAAAAAGAGCCTTGTGAGTCACTTCCCCCTCACTTTTCTGTCTGAAAAACTTAGTCTAAAAATGTGACAGAGGCCAAAAGCACATGCATGCATTGAGAGATAGTAACTAGTAAGATGTAGTAGGCCCCGTTTAGACAGAGACTTTGCAGAGACGAATTTGCAAAAAGGACCAGGCTCCGTATTCGAAGTGCACAGCGTCTACACAATGACGGAAAACCATGCAGTTCTAGCGCCAAGCCAGTAGGGGGCAGTGGAACTTTACAACTCGACACACGCGACCCCCAGCAGTATAAACACTTCCTCATCAACATCCTCCTCAGGCCACGGCAAAGAGGTGAAAAAACCAACATCCTTCTGCATTTAACTGCAGCTGTAAACATGGAAACTGAAACTAAAGATATGAGTGGTTTAGTTTTGACGAAGGAGTAGAATTCTCCTCTATGTAGCGCTCGAAGCACACGTAGCTAGTTAGCGTACACGCCACCATTGTTGCTTACGTTTGTTCTCGGCCCCTGCACATTTCCAAATGTACGTGAGGGAAGTGCTGAGGACAGAGCAGCAGAGAATTCACACCTTTAACACCGTCTCTGTGCGAACGAAAGGTCAAACAAATACACAACTCTACTGTCACAGCGTCTCGGTGTGAATGGCCGTTAGATATGTGGCTTGAAAGTTAGGTACCCCAGCTTTAATCGAAAGAATATTGAAATACCAAAATGGCTTGTTGTTGCAGCCCTAATGCAATCCAAAACCATGAATCTAATATTGTGGATGTTAGAAAAAATGTAATAGAACAAAACATAATTCTTGCTTTGATATGTTCACATTCTACAAGCAAGGCAGTAGAATGTGAACATATAAAAGCAAGAATTGAAACTCCTGTTGTAATATAGTTGTATTTGTCTTTAATGAAAAGTGTGGTCATTGTTTCCACTTAATGAGCTCCAGTGTAACACAATCCTGCTTTCACAGCTGACTTCTCTCCCCCAGGGGATGAGCACAAAGCCCCCAGATAATAAAATGGGTAATTACAACACCCGGACATGGATGGTATTTATATTATAAGCTAGTTTACAAATGCCCTTTGGCCTTTCCCCACGACTGGGAGGTACAGGGGCCAGTGGAACAGAGCGGCTTCAGCAGTGTGAAAATCTCCCTGTGGGTCAACGGCACGCCCTGGTCCCATAATGTCATTAGCGTCTGAACGTGTTGGGACCTGACCGCTGCAGTGCCCCGTCACGCTCTGTCCCCTCTGGACGCCTGGCTGCTCCCTGTGCCTCTGCTGATGTCACCTTAAAGCTATTACATAAAGCAATTTGTGTTTCAAAGTGACAGGTTTGTTTTCCCCCAAGAGACTTTGTTGGGACAGGACCCGTTGCTTTTCCCCCGTCAAGTCTCAGATCCAAAAGACTTTATTGATCCCAGAGGGCAATTCATTGGCTTCAATCACTGAGCAGTTTATATGCAGACTCTGGATTCACAGTGAGTCGTTTCACGGCAGGTTTCAGTATAAAAGCCTAAGGCAATACTCTAGTTTACTGCTGTAATTAACATTAATACTCAATTATGTCAAAAGAAGTCATTTTAAGACCCTTCTCTGCCGCATAATGACATATTTCGGTGATAAGAGTCGGCCTATCTATTTTCTTTTAAGTAAGTAAGTAATATTTATTTATATAGCGCATTTTACAGACCAAGGTCACCCAAAGCGCTTTACAATGTTATGTTATGTTACAAAGTTCAGATATTGTTTCATTCATTCCACGCACGGTGTGTTGTCCTTCTGGAGGAGGTTTGTAACTCACAAAATATAAAAAATAAGCACTCGCAGAAATAAAGTTGTCTCTTCCATTTATTTAAAAAACAAAATTATATTCTGTAGTTCACTTTCTTTACTCTACAAAACTTAAGGAAAATCCAGGGATTTATTATTTATTGAATGTTTATTTGTTCCTTTTGGTTACTGGGATGATGTCATGCTCCCCTCCCCTGCAATCAGACATATCACAGCAGTCACCTGTGCAGCAGAATGAGAGCGGAGGAGAGAAACTGTTTTTGTAATGCACATTATCCTTAAGTTTTGAAGTGTAAAGAAAGTGAACTACAGAATATAATTTTGTTTTTTAAATAAATCTGCAACAAAGGAAGAGACAACTTTATTTCTGCGAGTGCTTATTTTTTATATTTTGTGAGTTACAAACCTCCTCCAGAAGGACAACACAAGTTACAAAAACAGTTTCTCTCCTCCTCTCACACACCCTGCTGCACAGGTGACTGCTGTGATATGTCTGATTGCAGGGGAGGGGAGCAAGACATCATCCCAGTAACCAAAAGGAACAAATAAACATTCAATAAATAATAATTCATAACTGGCTTCAACACACGGTGATGACAGAAGCGAGTCGCCGAACACACTGGACCATCAGCTCCAATCAACACCATCCATTCACTCTCTCATTTACATTCAGACCTATTGTGCATGTTTTTAGTGGTAGGGGAAACCGGAACACCTGGAGGAAACTTATACAGACACGGGGAGAACATGCAAACTCAACTCAGAAAGGCCCTGTACTGACCATTTAGAATGAAAATACACACACACAAAAACAAAGTTGCCAGAAACAAATATCAATCTATGGCCTTGACCCTTTTCCACCCACACCTCCTCTAAGCGATCGATGATATGAAGTATATTTGAATACATACCTGAGCTCATCATTTCAGCAAATCCTAAAAACGCCCCTGAATTCTCTTCAATACAGTGGAATTATTGCAGCAAACTCATCATTTTCCCAGCAGTACATTTTGTTTTCATACTAAGAGAATGTGTTTTTTTGGTGGCCTTCAGTCGTTGCTGCCTTTGACATTTGCTAATAGGCCTACATTAGAGGCTTTCCTGCACACATGTTTGCATCACGTGTGGACAGAGGTGGTCTTCATCTGGGTTTACTCTGCATTAGTCCTGGTTTAGTTCTGGGCCTGGCCTATTAAGAGCTGGAGTTGTGTTGTCCCAGCGGCTTTAGTCCTGCTGAGTCCTGGTTTATCCCATGATCATTCTGTTTTTCTTTCATTTCTTTCTCCTCCTCGATTGGTTTTGCTTTAGTTCCAGCTAAATATCATGTTTTGTTTCTTGTCCGGGTTAAGCCGTGTGTCGATTGTGTTGATGTAGTAGATTGTTCCTCTCCTTTTGTCCGTTCTGTGTATTACCAACACTGCACACAGTTTGAAGTGGAAGTTTTCCGAGCTCAAAGAAGTAAGTTTTCAATACAAAGCTAACAATGGAAATGCTAGAATATTTTTTCACTGGCTTTGTCTTGCTCAAATACTGTGTCAATAATTGTTTTTAAGTCCTGTTTAAACATGGCTAAGAGCTTTTATTATGAAGACAGTGTGATCTGGGTTTCAACTTTTTTTTTATACGTGCATTTTGAGCTATGTTTATTGTCTAAAACTCACGCACCATTGGCCTGTCTGTCACAAGGTTTTTAGACATTCATTGTTTCTTTTAGATTTATTTATTATCTCGAAATGCTGCAGTGTGAGCCCAAATTGTGGTGCGACATATTTAGACCATTTTGTTTCCTCTTTCCAAAATGTTATACTTTTATCATTCTGTATGTTTCCAGCAATTCATGCATTTTTAATGAATGAATGAATGAATGGTTTGAATGAATGAATGAATGAATGAATGGTTTATTTTGGTTGAGGCATTTAAATTTACAAACACTAACAACAAAACAAAAATATTCAACCAAAAAAGGAATAGGCTGAAGCAATGCTTATTTATGCCTATCCTTGTTCAAACCACATAACTGATGCTAAAAACAGCTTATCACACTAATGATATACTTTATCAAATAACAAAAAAATAAAGAACAACTATTTGGTGACTTACAGACAGAATAATGAATGATATGTACACATGCACATCTCCATTTCATTTCATACAAGCTTGAGGTAATCAAGATCAAGCTTTAGATTTTAGATCAATTTTGAGATTTAATTTCTTGTAAATATGTTGAATTTAATGGTGGTATGGTTTATCTGCAGAACATGATGAATCCAATGCTAAGGGGTGCTAATCATGTTAGCAAACACGCAGACCCTTGAATAGAAAGCCGTTATATACAGTTAGCCTGACAGTACTAACTTTTTCACTTGGTATTTGAGTGATGAGAAAGACAAATTATGCAAAGTTTATTATTTTTGGGGTGTGAATCTACAAGTGTTGCACATCTAGAGACTGAAAGTTTTGCCAATCCACCTTTTATATAAAAACCAGAGCGCTGTCAGATTAGAAGGAGAACAGATTACAGGTCTTTCCAGAGATTCAGTCGCAAATTCAAACCACAATCTTTTAAACTTGAGGTCGAAAACATGGAGAAGACAAAAAAACCACTTTAATTTCACAGTTTAAAGAATAAATGAGGATGTCAACATTATAGAAGTAAATTCAAGTCCAGGATTTCATTTTTAGCCCCAGTGTAAGTGTATTTTTTACTTCCTTTGTTCAATCCATTAGCTCCACTTCATGAATAAAAAAAAAATCATTATTTCATGGTCTCTCTTGGGTCCATAATTGTGATTAATTATCAAACCGCTACCATTGCAGTCAATTTGAAACGATAACATCCCTATCTTTGTGTATTGCCCATTTAGTCTTATCATAGATTATTTCCAGGTCAGACCTTATCCTGCTCCCTAACATAGCCTGGACTCCTGCAACGATCGAGACTCATCTGTTCCTTGCACAATGGCTTTTTAAATAAATGAGCAGACCTGGTTTTTGGCTCCCATTTTTGGCCTGGACCCAAAGGCAGGAGGAGGAGGAGGAGGACCTATCTCGTTCTATACTCCAGTGAGCGAGTTGCATGGTTAAACTAATGTGCCCCCAAGAAGTTTGAGGAGCTCCAGCTGAGGACAGATAAGGCTGAGGAGGGGGGGAAGCCAGGCCTTAAGAGCAAAGCCAAACACTGGGCCTCTCATCCATTTTCTCCTTAGAGACAACAGCGATGACACTTTATACACACACAAGACATGCAGGCACAAGCTGGAGGACTCTGGCCAACATTTGTCACAGAAAGACCAAAGGAACCATGCTTTTAATAGCAGATTTTAGACTTCCTTCATGTTTATAAATACTCCAATCTCCTTATACTGTACCCGGATAAAGTATTAAGTGCTTTGTTATAAAATGGCGTTGAACAAAGAAGGGTGTATTTAGAATTAGTTGTGTGTTGTGTTAGCTTCATAATCTAAATCTACAGATACAGTTAGTGTGTTATGTGTGATTGGGTATTTTTGTATGGCCCTAAATCACAACAGTAGTTGTCTCAGAGGACTTTACATTGAACCATTGAATTCGCAAACACAGATCAGAGAATCAAACTGTTAAGACACAAGAATTAAAACGTAAAACACATTTGTATTGGTCCATAAAGGGAGATGACCACTGTCCATAAATGTTTTTAATGTTGGGTTTCCTTTTAGTTTACAGCTATGGTTATATTATTTATTTACTAATTTACTTGACAGGGGTAATGCATTCATACATAGTTACAGCAAAAGATGTAACTTATGCGGCGTATACAAAGTAAATGCAATTACTAGTTCTCTGCTCCTGTCTCTGGTTGAACTTTTATGTACGTGTATTACATACGGATTATCTTAAAGTCAAAATAATCTAAATTTTAAACACATATTTACGACAGTGCTTCAAGATTTAGACATTCCCTCATTGAAATACATCACACTGTATTGGTAAAAACATTCAAAAGGCTTTGTATCATGTTTATTTTACTTTTATATTTGGGGAAACTATCAAGACTCAACACATAAACTCCTCAAACATGTTTCTCATATCGGTGTTAATCTTTGGAGTCATAACTAAACATTAGTTGCTTTCTGTTTTGTGTTAAAATGGCAAACGTAATCGAGATAAAATACTTTGCGATTACTTTCTTGAGACTGTAAGTTTTGTGACTTATTGGGCATTTCAAAAGTAATCGCCTTTCTATAAGTAATTACTTTTTTTAAATGTATTTACCCAACGCTGACAAATGGACAAAACTTTATTTAGTTCATATTCAGAATCATTCAGTTATTATTCCCATTATAGCCCATTATAGCAAAACAAACTAATCATTGCTTTCTTTCTACCTAACTAAAGCCCTCATTCAAACTTTGGTACTGCCGTGTGCGGAAGGACCGTATCGACTTTCACCTTAATCGGATTCAGTATTATTTCGGGACTTCTTTAATTGGAGACGCAAAACATACAAACATTTCCAAAACAAGAAGGCAAAAAAGCAAAACAGGAAATATCCAAAACGCTCACAATAAAACATCATTGTGCCTCCAAAATACTCCCATGTCTGAGCTATACCCTGCAATTATGGCTCAAACCTCCGTGTTTGGAGTGGATACAAGCCCAGAAGTGCTGCATAGATAGCTCTCCACTGTACAAAAAAAAAAGAAAAAAAAAGTCACCATAACAAAGTTAGCTTGTAATAACATCAGGTATGTTTCTGTCGAGCCCTGAGTGCCCGAGAATGAATGGAGTGCTTTGTGCGTTTGTATTCCCAGGGACTTCACTACTACCATTTTGAGCTGGAGAAGAATTCGGACCCCAGCAAAGAGGCCAGTGAGGAGTTCAAAAGGGCGCTGACGGTGCACCCGGTGTCGGAGCCGGAGCAGATGTACCGGCTGCATCGCTTCTTCACCCAGATCGAGCTGCAGAGGACTTACCAGGAGATCGCTAAGCTGCAGGTAAGCTGATTTCAGTGCCCCGGCGGTCACAAGAGTTCACAACATCACATCAACTGCAAGAACGCTGTCGTCAGGAAGAGTTTGGAAGGATCGTTCGTTGCAAGCGTTCAAGCAGCAAAAGTCTCTGGACACTTTGAGCTCTTTGCACTTTTTTCCCTCCAGCAATGTCCTTTATTTTGTTCCATCCACATTACCATTAACTCTGACACTCTTCCCTGTTCCTGCTCAAGAAAAGCAGATCCATAACACGATGCTGCCACCCCCATATTTGATACTTAGGGTGACAAGTTTCAGTGTTGGTGCCATGACACAATTGTAATAAGTCTCTTACCTCTTAAGAGAACATATTATATCTTTTGGTCTGAGAGAAGAGAAGACACTTTTCTGACTGATAAAGCTGATCTTAAATTATGACAGAGGAAAAACAAATTAAGGATGGAACTAAACTGTTTTGAGATATTGCCTATGTTGTACCTTAGCTTTAACATTTATTACCATTTTGTCACAGAATTGATCAAATAAATGAAAAGAAATCACTATTATACATCACCACATCCAAATGTTGCTTATAGTAGCACAATATTAGGTTGATTTTGTGACAAAATGTTGAATCCATTCACAGACCACAAAAATACAATAGATACAGATTTACCTTGAAACGTTACCTTAACCTTTTGAAAGTAAGGTAACGTTTATTGAATGCAAAAGAATGACACCCAGACATGCATGAACTTGCAGTGGATACAGTGAGAAGGGAAAATCACATATAGAACATATATTATAACATGCTTAAATAAAAAGTGTAAAAGTATCATTTTTCTCTGAATCATCAACATCAAATTTTAGACAAATATACCTTACAGGCAGTCACATAAGTAGCTTTCAAGTAGACTACTATCTAAACTCCTGTTTGTGTCCACAGGCGGAGATAAAGAATGTGAGTGTAGAGGCCATCGAAGGGAACCGTAGCGCCCACTGGCCTATAGGGGTCACTGCTCCATTCGAGCCCAAGACTCGCTTCGAGGTCCTGAGCTGGGAGTACTTCACGGAGGAGGAGATCTTCACCTGTGTGGACGGCTCTCCCAAGTGTGAGCTAAAGGGCATCGACCACATGGATGTTTTGGACGTGATGGAAGTCGCAGTCGGGCAACTCAATAAGAAATACGCTCCGCTCTTGCATATGAAGAAACAAGCTTTGATCAACGGGTATCGGCGATTTGACCCCACGCGAGGAATGGAGTATATGTTGGACTTAAAGCTAGAAGTGTCCACTCAAAAGGGTCACAGTCGATCCATCACGAAGCGAGTTCACTTGGTCCGACCTCTTAGCAAAATCGAGATAATTCCAATGCCTTACGTAACCGAGGCAACGCGCGTGCATATCATTATACCTCTGACGGCACAACTCAAAAACTACGTCACTCATTTTCTCGACGTTTTTGCCGCCAACGCCTTCGAAACCAGCGAGAATGCCGTTTTGACGTTCCTGTTCATCTACGACTCGGTGGAGGCCCAGCAGGTAAACCAAAACGATATCTTTGTCAGCGTGAAGACTCAGATAACTACGCTAGAGCGGAAATACCCCACAATCAAGATTCCGTGGATAAGCGTCAAGACGGAGGCTCCATCGCAAATTAAGTTCATGGACATTATTTCTAAAAAACACCCGGTTGATACGCTCTTCTTTTTAGCTAGCGTCAATTCTAATATCAATTCGGAATTTCTCAATAGATGTCGCATGAATTCGATCAACAATTGGCAGGTGTTTTTCCCAATACATTTCCAGGATTACAACCCAGAGGTGGCCTATCACAACCAGCCTTACCCCGCCTCTGTGGACCTGGTGAAGGACGCGGGACACTTCGACCGCATGTCCTTCGACGAGGCCTGCTTTTACAACTCCGACTACATGTCCACGCGAACTCAAATGGCGGCGGACGTGCAGGAGAACGAGGAAATCTTGGAGACGCTGGATATTTACGAGATGTTTGTGAAGTATTCCAGCTTGCACGTGTTCAGGGCCACCGAGCCTGCGTTGCATCAGCAGTACCGCTACGAGAACTGCAACCCGCGGCTCAGCGAAGAGATCTACCACAGATGTGTTCAAAGTAACTTGGAAGGTTTAGGGTCGCGCTCCCAGCTCGCCATGCTGCTTTTCGAGCAAGAGCAAGGCAACAGCACATGAGGACAGCTTGTAAAAAAAGTCACATCTCCTGCCTCTGTAAACAGCGAGAGCTTTTATGGCCTCCTGTTGTAATTCAAGAAGTTGATGTGAGCGTGTGAGAGACCGCTGGAAGACATTGCTCTGGCCCCAAAGACTACAACACGCGGTCCACACCTCGCTCTACAGCATCGCAACTAAGACTGAGAGAGATTTTACAAGACATAATGAAATGCAGTATCTTTTATAAGACTTACAAATGAAATGTTTACAGTGCGATCCCAAGAAATATGTGAGCGATCTTGTGACCACTTGACACCAGAGCAGTATATGGTTCCATAGTTTAGTCAGATTCTATGGAAATGTGGCGCACAAAGGGCGCTTTCCAAAACTAATTTCACAAGCGGGTTTCTTTCAAGTCTTCACAATAGAATTTGCATACAAACGTCTCATAAAGCTCTTGGCGGCTGTTAACCAAATGAACAAAACACTATGAGGTCACGTTAGTAGTAACAGTTCCTGCAGTATTCTTTACATGTTGAGGAACACTAGACAAGTGAGCAAATGACACACATTTTATGGTACGTTGCACAAGTTTGCCTGTAGGGCTTCTGGCTTGTTATGATCATACGTAAGCTTAAATATTCGCAAGTGCCTTTATGCAAATGTTGAGATCCGTTTACCTTTGAAACCAGTCCAACTTTCTGGTGACATGCAGCTTTAGATGTGTATTTATTTGTTTAAGAATATAACAGCCAAGAGCAAAAGATGATAATAATAATAATGCTCATGCTTCGTGGTTAAGCACTGTTACATGTCAGAGGAGAACAGAATAGAATTTTTGAAAACCATAGACTTTTCTGTAGTTCTGTAGGTGAATGGTCCTTATTTTCAATATACAGCTTACAAAGTGCCTCTATGATGCAGAGGAGGGGAGTCAGCAGCAGTGTACAGGGTTGAGGGGTTTCTCTTTTCACGATGGGGACAGGAGCCCACATTTCTGTATCTATAGTATTTATATAGGAAAGTCAAACTTCAAACTTGATTATAATATTCAGTATTCATGGTTTATTTATTGAACAGACCCATAGTGGCATCACTCGTCATGTCACCCCCCTTCTCCTGAACGGAACACTGCTGACTTGTCCTGGAGAATGTGCTGATAACTGTGCATGAGGCTCGCTCTGTACCTGCTCCAGGTGTGTCATATTCAGGACTGAACTCAAGCAAAGACTCTGTCAATGTGACTTTAAATCAGTTTTGAATGTACCATCTGTTTGCTGCATGAACAGCTGTGGGTCTGTTGTACCTGTTGTGCGTTCAAATATTTAATTCCAAAGTTGTGGATTGTATTGAAGACTTTGTAAGTCAATGGTGTTTTTGTCCTGTGCGGGTCGCTTCAGCAGCGGAGGCGCTTTAGTTGCAGTGAAATTGGAGCCTTTTTTACTGAGTGTGATTGAAGGCTTGTCGACCATAATGTGCAATATTTCCAGGACTGGACGTCCCGACCAGGACAGGACCCAAATCTTTGTGACGTTTGCTGCAGAACAGGGCGTGGGCAAGACGCACTGTTCTTTTTAATTTAAGATTTCAGTTTGAGTGAATACACTGTAATGTTGTGGCGGGGCCTATTTAATGTATTTTTCTGACACAAAGACACTTTTCACCAATGTTATTTACTCGTTATTTAAGTTGAATTGGATCAAAGTGTATGTTGGAAATGTGACATTAACTGTGGTGGACGTATGAGAGCTGTACTTTGCTGTGCACAGGTCAAAACATTGAGTGTCTGACTTTTTAAATAGGACTTTCTGGTAGCACTTTATTTTATAGTCCACACATTAACGAGCCGTTATCACTGAAGTTTGTGGTTAATTAACTTTTATAGAATACACAGTAAAGCGGCCGCCATCTGCAACCAAAGTCTACCTGCATTTGACACTTTCCCCTCGCTAATCCCTTAATGTCTGAGCTGCTCCTTCCCTCATACGATACACACCCATTAAAAGTGTTATTTTACGTTGACTTTAGTTAATTATGGGGTTGCTTCGCTGAGCTCTGCAATTCATGTTCAGGGCAAGTCTCTCCTCCTGTATTTTAGACCTTCACATTTTAATGAACTTCTTGTTGCTGTGTGGACTATAATAAAAATGGTTATCAGCTTTTTAAACTCGTCTCTTCTCTGAGATCAGCTGAATGAATGATCCGTCTGTTGATGTGTGTGTGTCTGTGTATATGTGTGTGTATGTGTGTCTGTGTACATGTGTGTGTGTGTGCGTATGTGTTAAACCAATCTCCGAACCACTGTGAACAAGATGGCGCCGATTAAATGAAGTCAATGTGGTGATTTTCTTTGTTTAAAATTGCCTGTTACTGTTACAACCGTCATCACTGAACCAAGTTACCAAACCTATCTGTCACTTTTTGTTGAAACGGGCAGATTGTGAGTCACTCTGCACTAATCTTATTTTATACACTTTTAAAATTGACTTTTGGGAGTTGTTTGACCAAATGTGTATCCTGTTTATGTCTTTGTGCGTTTGACCCAAATGTATTTAATGTTCACGTGTATAGTCATTTTGTTGAAACACCGGTAAATGCATAGATCTGAAATGTCAATATTATTTTGATGTTTTTTCAGTTTACATTGTTGGATGGGTACTTGTATAACCAAAGCAATAATTGAAAAATACTGTTGGTCACATTGAATACATGCTGTACTTCCCAATGAACTGTGAATTCAAATTTTGTTGTTTTTTTTTAATAAATTGTTTTTATAAATACATGTTCCAGGTGTTACTATAGCAGTGTTATTTAAATTATTCATGTAAAGTAAATACTGGTCTCATATAAATATCGTACAACTAAACCAGGCCGTAACCGTCAAATTATCTTGACTGATACATCCAATACGATCGTAAGCAAATGTGGTACTTGGCGGATTAGTTCGACTTCTCTGTGTTCTCCCTGTGTCTGTATAGATTTCCTCCAGGTGCTCCGGTTACTTCACCACTAAACACATGTGCACTAGGTCTGAATAAGTGGTGAACAGATGGGGAAGGTCAGTGGCTTTGATAAGAAAGTAAGTAAGTAATCGTTTGTTTATAGAGCGCATTTTTTAGACCGAGGTCACCCAAAACACTTAACAATGTTCAGATATTTTCACATTTACACACGGTGATGACAGAAACAAAATGCTGAACACAGTGGCGCATCAAAATCCCCAACCAACTCCATCCATCCACTTACTCATTTTATTCATATCTTTTGTGCATGTTTTTAGTGGTAGGGGAAACCGGAGCACCTGGAGGAAACTTACACGGGCAAAGAGAAGATATACAAACTTCACGCAGAAAGGCCCTGTTCTGACCGGAATTCGAACCCTGGACCTTCTTGATGAGAAGATTCCAGTCAGCCACCGTGCGTGTTGAATGGGTGTTGCTTTCTGTCATAAAAACGGAAGAAAAAGAATAAAAATATTGCTGCTTTGTGTGACCCTTGTCTGTGAAATGCACTTTAAATACAAAATTAGTTACTTCTAAAAGCAGCTCAAATCTCTCTTTTGCAATTTCATCCCACACGTGCACTATAGAGCTGCTTCCATGTAAACACTGTGTGACCTGTTTCTGCCTCAAAGATTTTCCTTAACAATAACAGCAAATGCTAAATAATTAATACCACAAAAAAGTAGGTATACCCCAAGTTTAAAACCCCGTCTATTTGCGTGGGGGTCTTTTTCTCAGTTCAGGTCCTGGTTTGACCCATAGGTGTCAGCAGAAGCCCACACCATTCTCTTTCTCAATAGGTGCGTCGCTCCTGCTGATAATGCAACTACTGTCTGCGCCTCCAAACCCCATGACATTTGCACCTAACACAACTAAAAACGTCCTTTGCACTTAGCATTCCTGCTCATGAAGTATTTATTTCTGCTGTCTGGGCTGGGTAAAAGCAGGCAAAAAAAAAAAAAGGCTGGAAACCCAAATTACAGCTGTAGTTATTTCAGGGGTCCGTATGAGCGGCCCGAGGCGTGCTGTAAAACCACAAAGTACAGGGCAGCATTTTTTACTTGGGTTGAACACACGATCCCAGGACTTTCTCCTCCCACACGGCTGCAGTTGTTTCATGTCTCAGGGATGAAAGCGGAGGGTTTGGGTTCACCTGAGAGGAGACACAAGGGTTCTCATTGAAGAAGAAAGGGGTTGAAAATACTCCACTCCACAGGTGAAGCTCAGAAGATTAGAATATGTTTAAAGTTACATTTACTTCTGTTTTTCAACTTAAAATCTGAAGCTAATGCATGACACGGTGCTTTATTTGTTATTATGTTGATAATGTTGTTGGCTGATGATTTTATTGATAATACATCTATATGTATGCATTTTAGAAATGGGCTGTACAATTAAAGTGGATTAGATGATTTTGAAAATAGATAATAATCATAAAAATCATTTCAAAAACTTTCAACGTTGAACCATCCATCCATCCATCCATCCCTTTTCTACCCTTTAATCCAGGGGTGCTCACACTTTTTCAGCATGCGAGCTACTTATAAAATGATCAAGTCAAAATGATCTACCTACTACAAAAATGCAAAACATATATTTCTTTCTAAATATATTGAGGATTCTTTAAATCTACAATGTATGTTGATGTACATGCAAAACCGCATGATTTATGAAATCATTTACATTTAGGCACCGCCTCTGGCGGTCATCCAGGATTCATAGAGCCGCAGTTTTATTCGTAACTTTCGTTCTGTAGCGGCACTTACAGTCATAGTAGAAACTCTGGGTGAACTAAGACGTGTTATAGATCCAGGGTGAAGACATATGTTTACAAGCATTGACCCCAGTCCTCAGCCCTGGTTTGATCCTGGTTTAGCTCCTGTTTTGGTTGTTTTCGAGCGTGCGTGATCACTCCGCTGCAGCAGAGAACAGTTTTTAAGGCAGTATGATCCATGCTTCAGTGATCAGAGGTCGCACGTTTTGTTTGTTGTTGTTGTTTTGGGGGCATACTGTGGCGTGCAAAAACGCAAAACTCCGGTTATCTCTGTCCACACGCAAATGCATAAACGGATATTTTATTATTATATTGACTGGTAGATCGCGATCGACGTATTGAGCACCCCTGCTTTAATCCATTTCTGGGTCAGGGGGGTGGCAGTCAGAGATGCCACCCAAGTCTCATAGCACCAGCCCCTCACTGACCCTCTGCAGGTGGTGAGTCCACAGGAGGACGGCTGCTCTCTGAGTGTGAGCATAGCCTTGATCTTTCAGTGGGGGCTTTGGGCAAAGTGCGGTTAAGTGTCTTGCCCAAGGACACAACAACAGCAGTCATCAGTGGGAGTCGGTGGAGAAGGTGCAGAGGTGGGAAATGAACCCACGACCTTCTGGCCTTAAGGCCAATGCTCTACCAACTGAGCTACTGTCACCCCGTTCAACGTTGAACGTAACAATAATTTGGAGCAGTATATGTTCAGACATATATATATAATAATTTGTAACGTGTTTTTAAAGTATTCATTCTTTATTATGCTTTAACCCAGTAACCTTTACCCATAAATAAAACATTGTGTTTATTATTAATATTGTGAACATCAGACCTCAACATGCTCTCATTTAATTAAAAAACACATTTTCTGCACAAGTATATTTTGTTGGTAGTTTTTGGTTTGTTTACTCTTTAGATCAATATTTTCACACTGAAAAGTGAAAAAGAGAGGACCACCATGACTTTGTCAATCAGCTTTCAGCCTAAAGTGTCATTTAGTGACTCAGCTGTTTTTACAGCTCTGCAAAATACAACCTATGAAATCATTATTATTTTGTGTAGGATATCGCTCCTAAATCCTCAGAACAACCCAATATTCAGTTTCAGCCTCAAACTGCATCAAGAACACGTCAAACTGTGGAAGGAGACTGTTCACTGCACAAGTGTTTCATTTACTTCTGCTTATAATATACAGTATAATGCACACACACACACACACACACACGTTTTAGTTACCTGGTGGGTCCCTTTGACAGGGCCGTTCAGAATGGGACCCATAGACATAATCTTTTTTACTGGGACTACTTTAAGTAATACAAAACAGTCAAAGTGCTAGGTCAACACCGTCCCTCATTGACCTAGCACTTACTAACTCCACTGAAATATTTTCTGATGTGAATGTCTCTGCCCCATTAGGAACATCAGATCATGCTGTAATTGAGTTATCATTGTCACAATTTAGTTCTACAGCTAGTACCACTGAGGTGCAGCCAGAACATAGGCCCAATCATTTATCTTGCCTTAATTTCAAGAAAATCAAGAATTGGACACAAATTTGCCAATCACTGAGGGACCACAGTTGGGCCACAGGCTACTCTAGTGAAGACATAGAGACAGGCGGCATGGTGGCTGAGTGGATAGCACTCTCGCCTCTCAGCAAGAAGGCCCTGGGTTCGAATCCCGGTCGGACCAGGGCCTTTCTGAGTGGAGTTTGCATGTTCTCCCCGTGTCTGCGTAGGTTTCCTCCGGGTACTCCGGTTTCCCCTACCACTAAAAATATGTCCAATAGTTCTGGCATGTGCTTCCTGTACTGGCGACCCCCGCTCCCATCTCTGTGTGGAGTGAGAGACAAATGCCCAAAATTAACAATTGTAAACCGCTTTGAGACTCAGATCTGCAGTGAAAAGGCGGTATAT
Source organism: Knipowitschia caucasica (assembly GCA_964034765.1). NCBI lineage: Eukaryota > Metazoa > Chordata > Actinopteri > Gobiiformes > Gobiidae > Knipowitschia > Knipowitschia caucasica. The sequence goes on along the minus strand of OZ035837.1, from coordinate 34,148,215 downwards.
AAATAAAAACTCACTTACTAACTTACTTACTTACAGCAGCCAAACATTTTTATGCCATATTGACTTCAATATTGAGTCCTCTCATACCCACTAAGCGAAGTCAGACTAACGCAGGAAAGCAGAATTTACCTTTTGTTACATCCAAATTCAGAACGCTGAGATCACTGAAGCAAGCACACTGGGCAGACTTCAAGTTATCTAGAAGTGATCATGACCTGAATGCCTATAGGAAAACAAGGGATGCACTACGTAATGAAGTCAAACATATCGAGCGTTTACACTATGCACAGCGAGCTCAGAATTTGGCATCAAGCTACTCCCCAAAAAACTACTGGGGCATGCTTTCAGAGCTATATAAATTCTCTGGAACTTGTGATACAATTCCTGACTTAGTATATGAGGGGAAATCATACGTGAATAATGCTGAAAAAGCAAACATGTTAAATCACCTTTATTCCACTAGTGGTTATGATGAACAGCAACTGTTTGACAGCCCTTTAACTCAAACCCAGAATGGTATATTGACTGATGTACAGATATCCCCTGAATGTGTGTACAGCAAGTTAATGAAGCTTGATGTTAACAAAGCGAGTGGGCCTGATGGTGTCCCAAATGTTTTCCTTAAAAACTGTGCTGCTGAATTAACACCTGTACTCGCTCACCTTTTTAAGCTTTCGTTTTTCTCATCAAAACTGCCCCAAATATGGAAATCTGCTTATGTGACACCAGTCTACAAGAGTAAAGGCGAGAGATCAAGCCCGTTCAGCTACAGACCAATATCTTTGACCTCATGCATTGTGAAAATCCTAGAGAGCATTATAAATGACAAGCTGATGGCATTCTGCTTGGACAATGGATTAATATCAAAGCACCAATTTGGGTTCCTGCCAAAACACTCTACACTGGACCAACTGGCATTGGACTACCACACTTGGTTAAACGCTGCTGAAAAAAAGGACACCTGCCTTGCAGCTTTCCTAGACCTAAGTAATGCATTCACATCGGTTCCACACAAGGCTATCTTACACAAACTTCCAGCATTTGGAGTCCAAGGAAAAATGCTTGCCTGGATACGCGACTATCTAAGTATTCGCCAGCAACAAACAAGAGTTGGGTCTTTATTTTCCTCACCTCTTCAAGTGCAGTCTGGAGTACCCCAGGGCAGTGTTATTGCTCCAACACTGTTTATTATCTTCTTAAATGATTTATTAAATGCATTGGAGGAGCTTTCTGGGCTGTTACCAGACAGTATAAGAGTTACACCAGCTGCATATGCGGACGACACTTTACTAACTGTCACTAGTGCATATCCAGCCCTCGCGGCTGCAGGTTTGAACTGTGCATTGGCTGCTGCAAGCAGTTGGGCCAACACCTGGGGTATGAAATTCAACCCTTCAAAAACTGTATGCTTGTGCTTTGCTAAAGCGCCAGTTAATAAACAAATAGATGGTCAAGTCATGTTTGAGGGCCACAACATCTCCTTCTCAAGTGAGACAAAGCACTTGGGGATAACAATCAGCAGTGATTTGAAATTGAAGCGATATGTTGAGGACTTGTGTAAAGGGGCTAGAAAGGAAATGTTTGTGTTGAGGCTCTTAAAATCAAAGCTACCCCCACAAAGTAAAGAAATCCTGCTTCGGATCTATAAAGCATACATTAGATCCCGACTAGAGTACTGCTCAGTGCTGATCTGTGGCATAGGAAAGACTCTGATAAACTGTTTAGAGAGCATCCAACGAAGATGCATGCGCATTATTCTAAATCTGCCATATCGTGCCCAGTTGACAGCAGAGCATTACAGAGCGCTCGGACTAACAACCTTGCAAACAAGGCGGAACTTTGCTCTTGCATGTTTTGGTTTTAAACTGTTCCATGGACTCTCGCCTGCGGCGCTGGGACCATACCGACCCACACAAAGGGTCCTGCCATACCATGTGCGCTGGGTCAGCTGTGCTTTTCCGGACGGGACACTGCCCAGCGCCCATATCATGCAGAGATCGTGTCTCACTCTGGCCACCAGAATGTGGAACATGCTGGACTCTGACTGTGTCTCTAGTGAAACTTTGGGTGAATTCAAGGAGCACCTCAGGGTGAGGCTCAGGGATGAACTGTTTGAAAACTTTCCTCATAATTAGACTCTGGGGTGGGAGGGGGCATTTAATTCCAACGGTCATGTGACCATGGAAATGTAACGGGTTTCTTTTCAATTCAATCTTTGTAAGGTTTTAATGTTTTGTAAATGTATTAAAGATTATAAAAAAAAAAAAAGGAATTTTATTTTAGATTTTTTTTTTAATTGCAGTGATTCTATTTTTGACATAGAATTTAATGCCACTCCATGTCCGATGTCTAAGGTCATCTGGTGAGGCATTAATGCAGGCCAGGCAGTGAGACTTTCCAGGGACCTTTCCAGTCTGTATGAAAGGTGTCATGGTCTTCTCCACAGCCTTCACCTCAGATGCAGACCATGGCTTTCTCTGACGTTCTAGGGAGAGAAATAAAAATATATTAGCAATATACACTCCCAGGGTTAGGACCAAGCAGCCTGGCTGTAATCCCCCACCTGGTACACTTACCAGAAGGGGCACTGCCACTACCATGGGGTGCATCTGGATGAATGGTTGAAGGTTCTCCGCTTGAAGTTTCTTTTAGCCCGTCCGTTTGTGAGAGGATCTCTACTGCTCTCCCTGTCGCACAGAAAATAAAAATACAAGTGGCCTTTAGGGGAAAAAATTATACATATTTTAATAATATCAAGAATTACCTTCAGGCTCAATTTGTATCTGGTCGAGGCTCTTTCCTTTGAATTCCGTCACTCTTCCCTGCTCCATGGCCATTAACACTTTGCTGATTTTGGCCAGCTCCAGTGTCCCCTCTGGTAGTCTGTAATATTGTCTGTGGATGCGAATGTCATGGCCGAGGAAGTTGGCTAGTATGTCCATTTCATTCTCTTTCATATTGAGAACTGTAGACATAGTAGCTATGTGCTTTCTAAGTTTGGTTGAGGATAGCATCTCTGGATGCACCGCACCACAGTCTTTGGCTACCTGCCGTAGGGAGTCTGATCCCCTGATGTGGGTGTCTGCGCCCGGGCGGGAAAAGAAGTATGGGTTATGGTCAGAGATGGAACAGGCCCTTCTGTTCTCCACCAGCACCTCCATCCAAGCAATCATTTCAGGAGTCAAAAGAACCGGCACTTTCCGACTTCTTTTCCCTTTAATTTCAATGCGTTGAAAATGCTGACACAGCTTTTTCTCAAGTTCAGACAGTCCCAGAGCAATGTCAGAATGGATCCCAGTCTTACTTCTTAAGGTAAACGCTGTCAGTGGCATCTTTGAAACCTCACCTTCCCTTCTTCGATTGAAAATAATGACCTCACAAAGAGTCAAAACTGCCAGTTTAGACCAATGCTTAGACGTTGGCTCACTTATTAGGGTTTGCAAATATTCAGGTCGACATACCTCAATATGTGCATGCATGGCTCTAACGTCCTCAGTCAGAGGGAGCAGGTCCGGAGTGTTCCACTTGGCTTGCCGGAGGGTCTGTAGGGCAGCAGAAGAAACACAGACGTCCCACCTCTTCTCAAAAAGCAGCCGGCTTCGTTGGAGGTTTTTAATAAATAGTTCATCAACACAATGCTCCATTTTTGAGTCACATTCAAGAATATCTGCTAGCTTTCTGAGGCTATGGCCGAGTTTGAGGGCCAAGGATGGAGTCTTGTATTGATTTGTTTCCTCATCATATCCAGCCACAGACCTGACTGCATCAATCACATGGTTAAAGTTGGAAGGAATAAAGAAATCCTTAATTGTTTTCAGTTTCCCTGCCGTTTTTGCTTCGTTAATTAACCTACCGACTTCTCATTTTCTGCCTAATGTAATCATGCTTAGTCTTATCATGCCCGTGTTTTAAGTACAGGTGCTCTCCGAGTCTCAGAATCCCCTTTTCTGCTTTGACAACACCCGTGATCTCATCCTGATGAATTGCCGAAATTAAAGACCACAGCTTTTTGCTGATGCCCTCCGGTACAGGCTGGGCTAGGGAGCAGAGGGACTGGACCCTACTTCTACCTGGTTTAGCCTGGGCATCTTTCTGTGAAAGCCGGCACCTGGCCACATGCCTCCACAGCGACTTTCGCTTAAGCAATGCCCCACAGTCTATACAGTGCAAAAACTCACTGGATTTAACTGGGGAATTTGGCTGTTTAGCTGGGACTAAAGTTCCAATGCCGGCCTTTAAAACCTCAAAATTGTGCTCACGGTTTCCACTATTCCTGATCAAATCAAACTGAAGTTTACGTGCTTTAGATTTCACAGGTAGCGCCAATGCTCTGGCTACGTCACTTTCATTTCCATGTTTTCTAGTCAAATGACGGGACATTTTGTGGCAGGACATTGAACAGTAGAGGCAGAAGTGTCTCTTGCTGTAAACTCGCCCCCCATTTTTCTTCTTTTGCAGCTGCATGATAACAATCTTATTTGCCTTTGATTCGTCACTTTCCGAGTCTTGAAGAAAAGTGTTTTTGATTTGAAGTCATGACTTGTAGTCAGCACTTACCAGTGGTTTGTAAGCGTGCGCTTCAGTGTGCTCCTCCATGATTTCTTGCAGCCTAATGAACCACACACTTGCACCTTTTCTAGCCTGACACCTGATTTCCTCTGTTGTGCTGCTCCATGATTGGCTCCAGCCTGCTGGACTGAAATTGCCCCAGTGTGCCCCTCCTTGATATCCCGCAATCCACCACCAGGGTTCCGACACATAACACACTTTTTTCAGGAAAGTAAACCTCCAGGGGTCCTTTCCATATTTTTACAGAGACTGCATAAGGACCGTTAGAAAAGCATTACCCATTGATTATTAAGCTTGGACCAGTGGGGTCCGGTGTTCGGGCCCCACCACGTAAAACCAGTCCCCATGACGTGAGTGGAATCTCAGGTTATGGAACCCACCAGGAGTTGAAAACAAGTGCACACACACACAAAGACACACACACACAGACACACACACACACAGACACACACACACACACACTTTCTCTGGGTCACAAAACAAGTACATTTATTTCATATTTGTGGAACTGCTGTGTCGGCTCCAAACGTAGGAAGAATCTGCATTTTAAAAAATATATGTATGAAATTGATAATGAAAACCAATGCTTCACATGTTGCCGTGGGAACAACATAAAAAGTTGGCAAACCTTTTCAGATTTTTCACTCAATTATCTCCTAAAATAATCTTTAGTAACATTAAATCTGGTTCTGCCTCTGTTCACCTCATGCTCATGTTTGAGAAAGCTGACGGTACAAGTTTTGAATGCTTCGGATTTTTCCAATCAGTCAGCAACATAAGCAGACGGGGCTGGGTAGGGCTGAGTTTGCATGTTCTCCCTGTGTATGTTTCCATAAACTAGATCGTGAGGTAAATTATATTGATTTAATGTGTTATTTATTTGAATTCATTATCCAGGACTAAACCAATGCCCAAAGACACAACCCAAAAAAGTTTGTACGAATCCAAACGTTTGTGCATTTGCCACATTCCACAATTATAAAATCAAAGAGGAGAAATAATCACAATCTCACATCTGTCTGTAAAAAATGTGATGTCCCATATCTCAGCTGTGATACAGTTGAATGGACATTTCCTCATAAGAACAGCCGCTTGCATCACGCTCCGTCCTTTTCTCCTCAGAGCACATTAAATTGGACGGAAAATGAGATACACTGACAAAAAAATAAAACTGAACCAAAGATGTAAAAAAATGTGAGAGAAATGTAATGTTACAATAATAATCAAAGCAAATAAAACGTCCAAACCAGAGTATATTCTGTGAACGAATGAGGAATTTGGGTTTTTGAGGTAGTTGGTAAATCTTCACTTAAGTTAATTCAAGTGAAAGACATTCACTTGGGTGCAATAGATAGTTTAAAAGAATAAAATAAAAATAAAAATCAGAAAACTTACTCAGTACAACATTTAATAAAGTTTAAGTCTTGGTCTAAAAGTAACTTGAATCTATGATGCACACTCTCCCGGTACAAAAGAGCGAAAACCACATGTTAAAATGTATGCATTAAATAGTTACAGGCACTAGTTAATGTAAAGGTGTGTACGATTCTCACGGTTCTCATTTATAAAACAATTATACAAACAACACTAATATGTTTGACAACTTCCATGTTTAAGGTAAATAGGAGGATTTTTTACTTCCGGGTGGATCATCAAAACTATCGGTCCTCCTAAACGTCCAATAAAACCAGAGAGTTCTGTTCAAAAAGTGGAGAGGGCGATTCTAAAATTTGGGAAAATCCTACTTTATACCTTTAAGTTTGTGATTTACGCAAAGAGTCCAAGATGGCGGCGCGGAAGAGTGCTCAATGTTGCACCCGGTTTTTCTCAAATTTTGTGTGCGTGAATTGTGTGTCTGTGGGATAGGACAATACTAAGCTTTTTCACATTTCACATTTTGATAAACAGCACTGCCATACGTCACATTTTATTACTACAATCTCATTACTTTATATTGCAGCATACAACAAATTTGCAGCTTGAGACTTCTTGCTCACTGACATTAAGTTGCGATAGTTTTTGTGTTATTATTTGCGATTGTTTTTCCCTAACTCATAACAGCAGAAGTCGCGGTGGACATTACAAACTTGTCGATGTGAGGACACAATGTGAATATACAAATCTTTTCAAAATTCTGCATTAAGTTGCATTAATGAAGACCCAGGTCAGTAATCAACAACTGATGTCACTGTTCAGACTGTATCATGAGCCACTCAAAAAGATGATTCTATTTGGACTGATCTGACAACCTTTACCTTTTAGATCCCAAATTCCAGAATGCCAAAAAATCCATGCAAAAGTGACTTCGATTTGTGGGTAAAGAAAGTGGCCCTGAGGATCCAACACGTACAGTGGAGACGAGCTCGGATCAGAGGAATCCCAGGAATGTCAGCTGCATGTGGTCTTGCCGGGACGTCCCATCTGATGCGGGACAGAGCAGACCCTTCATACACGGCAGCTCAAGGCTATTTTAAGCAATAATCAAATATCTATTCATTTCTTGTCTTCGTTTTTTTTCATCCAGCTTTTACAAGATTTGGACTGAAGGCCTCCTGTTCCAACCAAAATATGAGTAGTGACTCCACTAAACAAAATGGAAATATCTTCAGCGTACCGCACTCTTGAACTTGAGTAGCTCTGAAACATGTTTTCTATCGTACTTTACAATGTTTATTTTTTTTATTTTTTATTTTTTCTACCTTAGATGTTGCTGTAGTACAATGTTCATGGTTTTGCACTGGTCCAGACCAGAGAGGATTCTGTTTGGACCATGCATTGTTGGAATAGTCGCAAATGCTGCAGCCGGAATGCTTACTTTTTGAAAAATGCAGACAAAGCTGGACAAGAGCAGAGACAATGGTCCAAACTAAGTGGCTCCACCCCTGTCTGTCTGTCTGTCTGTCCGTCTGTCCGTCTGTCCGTCTGTCCGTCTGTCCGTCCGTCCGTCCGTCCGTCCGTCCGTCCGTCCGTCCGTCCGTCTGTCCGTCTGTCCGTCTGTCCGTCTGTCCGTCTGTCCGTCCGTCCGTCCGTCCGTCCGTCCGTCCGTCCGTCCGTCCGTCCGTCCGTCCGTCCGTCCGTCCGTCCGTAATGCTAGAAAGGTATACCTGAAAAAATCAGGTATACCAGCTTAAACTTGACAAAGGCCTATGCAGCAAGGACATTTGTGAAGCAATTACAGACCAGATCCCCTCCGATCCCCTCCTGTCCGGGCCCTGACCCTGCGTGGCTCCGGATGTGGAGGCGATACCGGCAACACCGGCGGAGGAGCACATTGTTATGCACGGCCATTACAGCGTGGAACCTTTGCAAAATGTCAAAGTGACACATGATTAGGAATATTAAACAGCCATGTAAAGCCCATGATTACTGGATAAAGGAGCAGAGACGACACGCAGTAGTATCAGCAGAAGAATACGACTGCAAGTCCAAAAAGGCAAATGAACACATAAATGATGGTGGCATTTGTGTAAGGACATGGAGACTTGGTCGGACACGTCTGTGCAAAAACCAGACTCTAATCTCATGTTTACCGATTTTTTGTACCTTGCCCCTCAAGAATATTGTACATACATTTATAAAAGTGCATTCAGAGACAGAGAAAGGCAAATCTGTGTGATTCAAGCTTGTATCAATGTTGTTATTAGTGTGTTTGTGCCGGCTGTCACAACAGGAAGTAAAGTAAACCAGACCCGTTTGTGTTTAGATCAGGGCCACCCAGACCTCTGAGATTAACTGGGATTATTTATTCTGCAGGGGGATTATGTCATTCTTCTAAGCAGTAAACATGCAGTTTTAGTTTGGATTATGTTCAACTGAATTTTAAAACATTCTTATATTCAACCCCAACTGGATGAATCATTTTTAACAATAACATTTTACATATTAATTAATCTTTAGAGAATATCATACATGACCAGTGACATCCATAAGTGTTATGTTAGTATCACTTACTCCTTTTGTTTTTACTCTTTTGTTATATTTTTATACATGTACATAATTTGCCTGTGATTGATTTGTACTAATTATTTCTATGCCCACTTACTTGCTCGAAAAAGATAAATAATTTATATAAATAAATAACTTTTAAATTTATTTTCATGATATTGGAATGTAACTTAGTTTTCATTTTGCTAAATCATTTGTTGCTGAATTCTATACTGTCTGTATTGTAATCCACTGTTGACTTCAGAGTGCTTGGGGGTTGTATGCAGATGCCAGGAGGAAGCAGGTTTTGAGGATGTCTCACTGTCCTTTTGTTGTGTTGGTTTCTTCCTTTCCCATCTGCATACGAAGGTGTATCTTGCTCTACCAAAAGGGGCTTGCCATCTGTGGATCTTCAGACTTGTCCTGAGAGAGGCTGGGGTCTGTGCCTTGCCTCAGTCAAGACATTCTCCTTGTACAATGTAACAAGTAAAAGATTAACTTTGTCTCTTTGTTGTGTGAGATTTCATCAGGTTCAACTGTAGTTGAAACAGCATTATCAGTTCATGTCAGTTCATTTGCATTCATTTGAACATAGATTGTAAAGTCATAATATTATCGATAAACATTTCTGTTTGGTTTTATGCCAGATGTTTGTATCTAAGTTTTCAATTTGTTTTCAACAACTTTACAGGCCCCAAAACCAAAAGTTAGTTGACATTTTGAGTGACCATAAGAAAACCTTAAAGTTCAAATGTGGCCAGTGCAGAGAAGTAAACAAGGCAGTGGACAGAGTTGTCGTGTCCAGGAACATGTCCAGCAGCAGCGGAAATCCTGTCGTCCCAAACACCGCAGCCCGAAATAAAACCTGGAGGTGTAGCTCTCCAACTTGTTTTTGGTGCTGTGTAAACTCTGTGTTTGTGAAGTAAGTAAGCAATTCTTTTACAGTGTTTTCCACAGACTGTCAAAAATACTCTTTACAAATTGGCCCATTATTCATTCATTCCACACACAAAGGTACTAAGCCACTAAGAGCCACCCACAGCTGCCCTGAGGCAGACAGACAGAAGTGGGGCTGCCGTGCAGACTCTGACCCCGTAATTCTCTCGACCAGACTCACATGAGGTAAAGAGTGTTTACCCTAACCCGTTTGACCCACAGAAAGAGGAGAGTCTGTTTCTGTTCCTCTAACCCACTTCTGTCTTGGTCTGATCACAAACCTCTCCCAAACAGTCTTTACCTGCACTGTCGATTTAAATAGTCTCCTTTAGTCCTAATTTTAGTGAGTATAAATGCATTATCTTTTCTTCATATTAGTAAAAATAAAGCAAAAACATGGCATTGACTAAACTATTGTGAGAAAATGTGTTTAATGCTGTAAAGGACTTCACAGGAGCTCTTAAACCGAGGGTCAGCACTTGTAAAGAGACTTGTGGCTGTAGACACAGGGACGACCTGTGCTGCTAACGTGACACAGATGACAGTGATTTCATTATCCAAAAAACCATTCTGAACTTTCATTTCCATCCGCTCTTAAAACAACGGCCCGTCGCTGTCGCTCTTTGAGGTTTATGCAAAGCAGTCCCAGCATTACAACCTCCGGAGTCGTGTTCAAAAGAGCTTCTGGTTTTTGAATGACATTTACAATTCACTGTTTTCTCAATAACAGTTTTCAAAGTACAGTAAAGATGTTTTTTTTTGTATTGCATTTTTTAAGAAGCAAATGTTGGCCTGCCAGAGTATGTGGTGATTTTGACTTGAGGGTTTGAATGGCTTTTCCCAAAACCACTACACAACATTTCAATGGAAAATATGTTCAAACCTCGTGTGTGTTTCCAAGTTCGGGATATCATAGATTTTGGACTGACTTGATATTTTACTTACCACAAAACCCTTTCACCAATGATCTGTTTAGGGCAGGGGTCTCCAACCTGTAGCTAGGGAGCCACCAGTAGCTCGCCACCCCCTTCCAGGTAGCTCGCCAAAGGATTTAGAAATTAACAAATCAAAAATTATTCTTACTATTTCAGATTGTATTATTCATTATTGTAAATGCACTTACTTTGAGGACTAGTAACCATAATCAATGACTGTACCCAATATCAGGCTCCTTCACACCAATGTATCACCAATTTTGTTCCTAGGGATGCTTAAAGAAGTAGCTTCCTGCCTTTATCGTCCTGGGAAAGTAGCTTTCTGGGTAAAAAAGGTTGGAGACACCTGGTTTAGGGATTCACCAACCCAGCTTTTTATGTTTGAAACCAATCCTGATACTATGGCTTCTGTCGGACTAAACTCGACCAAACCCAACGAGGTGGGTTCAGCTGTTATATTTATGATATTTATATATTATAGGTAACTACAGGACAACTTTGTAGGACTAAAAGTTGATGAGCTTTGTCAATATCCACCAATAAAGAAAATCAAATCTAATTCTGCATCCATTAAAATGCCCAATTGTAAGAGTAAAGAAGCTATTTGGACTTTCCATAAATGTAAATTAAGAATGTGTAGATTATTTTAAATGTATAATTGAATGCCATATATATTACTTTCTCGAAATAAAAAAAAAAGGACATTTGAAAGTTCATTGACGTTTAGGTTTTCCATGTTTGTATGAATCTCAAATTCAATGAAAATAAAGGTGGCATTTCTCTGACACAACACAATGAGGTTTTTTTTTGGACCACCAACAGGGTTATGTATTCACCAGGGTCGGTCGGTCTGTCAGCAAATCTCAAAAAGAGTAAATGATTTGATTTTGGATCCACGGAGTGTGTTAATGAATTGCGCCATTGAATTATTTGTAAAGAGAAGGGTAGCTAGGTCGTCATCACATCCGCCGGTGGTAACACAAACAGCGTCAAATCCAAAAAGAGATATCTGAGATTGTAAACTGAAAATTAAATACATGAATATGGGGAAAACAGAATGCACACAGTAGGGCAAACAAGACGAAATTCAATCGTCATACGAAGGATTTTGGTTGTAATACGGTCAGTGAATGTTATGTATGTAAATAATAGAACAATTGACCAAAAATAAATACATTCATAAGCGTGTAGTCCAGCCCCTTTAATTTGCAAATGACTGCACACAGAACTACTATGGCACATTTATAAATGTAATCTTCAACAAATAAACATTCAAATATATAAACTTTTTCCCTTCTTGGGTCTTGACATTTGGAAAACAGAACTCCATCTCTGTCTGGAAAAAACATTTCCTACATATATTGAATTATTTATATATATATATATCTATCTCTCCCTGCCCATGTTATTTTCAAAAGACAAATTTCAACTTGAAGAGCCGCACTTCTCCTCTTCCCTTCCACATTTGTTTACATTACCTCTTGGGGACTGCTGCAATCGTCCACAGAATGAACGGAAAACAGGATGTATGTGTGTGTTTGTGTGCGTATGTGTGTGTGCGTATGTGTGTGTGTGTTTACAAGACTCCACTCAAGACTCTACGCTGAAGAGATGAGCTAGCAAAAACGAAATCAAAGTTTGTTATTGCTTATGTCAGCATTAATGTGACCCCACAGCATTTAAAATAACTAGAAAAGATGACGCTCCACTCATGTAGCCCTGCTTAAATAAACATGGATTTAGAATATTTAAAACGTATTACATAGAAGAGCACAAACAAGTCCGTTGCCGTGTGTGGTGCTGATGCGGTGCTGAAGGTTGGCAGTCTGTAGATTGTGTGTACATACAGTATAAGAATTGCTACAATCGTGTTTGCTATTGTCATGAAAAAATCCTCTTCTAAAATTTTATTAAAAGTAATATTACATAAGTTAGGCATTATTATATGAACAGAATAAACAGCAAACATTATAACAGAGGTTTTTTTTTCATTTTATGTACAAATAGAATGCTACTCTCTAACACCTGACTCACGCACCAGACGGAGTGCAAAAGATGAGGCTGGATCTTCCACAAAACCAAACAGATTCTCAACTGGTCTGAGTGCAGTGGGGCAATAAAAACAAAAACAAGGATTTGTATTCATTTCGTTGATATTTTCTTATTTGGACAGTGCTGTTTAAGGACTTCAAACGGCTACACTGCGGTCGCTGCTGAGGGTCCCGCGGTGGAGCAGCACGAGCCAAATGTTTGTGAATGTGCTGCGCGGCCTCGTGTGCAGCTGCATGAGCAAGTTCAAGAACTCAAAGTACAGTGTTGTCACGTTCTGGCCGATGTTTTCCGAGTATGTGGTCTCTCTGGTGTCTGAGCCTTAACCGAGCCTGATGTCTCTGTTTTTGTTTGTTCTGTCCTGTCTTTTTGCGTGTCTAGTGAAATGATTTGCCAGTGGGAAACTTATCTAGAAAACTTAAAGCACAATAAGTCCCTAATGACTAATGAATATTTGCCTTGCCTTGTGTGTTTTACTGTGTGTTGTAATGTACTGACTTTTGCTTTGTGTTGCATTTTGCATCAACTCTGCTATAACACTATCACTTGTGAAAAATTATTTTGTCATTTTCTACCCCTTTATTAATCAATTTCTGGGTCAGGGGGGTGACAATCAGAGCTGCCACCCAAATCTCATGGCACAAGTCCCTCTCTGATCCACTGATGGTGGGTCCACGGGAAGATGGCTTCGCTGTCTTGGTCCTGGTCTTTCAGCGGGGTCTTCAGGCAATGTGGGGTGTATTGCCCAGACATCAGTGGGAGCAGGTGACAGGGGTCCTGGTGGGCTCGAACCCATGACCATTGGGTCCAAAGACCAGTGCTCTACCAACTGAGCTACTGTCGCCCCAAAAAATGACTGGCACTTTTCAGTCTTCCAATATTTTCCATTTAGACACTGTTTAATTCTAACAGATTTTGGCAAATAACACACTATAAAATACATTACTGAGCCCCGCACCACCAGTTGAGAATCACCGCTCAAAGTAACCCTTCTCTGGATGAATGCGACACGCGCTGAAATAGTTGCAGCTTACAATAGAAAGTGATAATATCATATTGTTAAATAATTACATAATTTCCGATGCATTATGGCTGAGTATGGTACAGTGTTTCGAAGAAGGAGGTAAGTCAGAGACAGACAAAAATATATTGTCAGCGTCAAAATTCTGAATAAATAAACCATACTTTCCCTTGTCTGGAGCAAGGCGTCATGCAGTCCCTGCGTCGTGACCATGTACCAAAACAAAATTGGCCCAAAAATCACAAAAATCGCCCCACACTTTTGAATCGAGTCCCCATCCAGTATGGAGAGAGTTGTGCCTACATTTATTTTAGTGATTTATTATTAGCAGCACAAGTTTGGTGGTTGACTTTGGCTGTAGCTTTACTCTGGAGACAGCAAAAGATATCTTTAGCCTGTCCGTTTGTGTTAATATCTTTTGATTTCGCCAGTTCACGGATGGTCTGTCGTGGTTTTTCTAGCAGGCAAAGTCTTCAAACACAGAACGCCGGCCCGTAGAATGATGCGTCATTGGTGGGAGCGGCAAGGGCTGCGGATGAGACAAAGTTCCTGGATGGGACAAGGTTCCTGGGTGAGACATGGTTCCTGGATGGGACATGGTTCCTGGGTGGGACATGGTTCCTGGGTGGGACATGGTTCCTGGGTGGGACATGGTTCCTGGGTGGGACATGGTTCCTGGGTGGGACATGGTTCCCGGGTGGGACAAGGTTGATGGATGGGCTAATGTTGCTGGACGGGCTAATGTTGCTGGACGGGCTAACGTTGCTGAATGTGACATCACTTGTGGAACTGGCATTGCCTTCTGATGGGAGATCGCTTGTGGGGTTGGCGCTGTTTTCGGGTGGGGCGCTGGCTGCGGGTGGGGTATTGGGTGGTGGTTCAAAGGCAGGATCTGGTTGGCGTAGGCTCCCTCTGGATGGCTCCGTGTGTCTTTTGGTTCCTGTTGAGAGATAAGTGAGAGGTTAGAAGACATAATGATTCGGTGCTGCGCTTGTTTAGTCTTTCAAATGAGGGTGTGGTGATCTCGTGTAAAAAACAGGGGACTTCCAGCATTTTTAACACCCATTTTCTCTGCTTTACACAGACGACGGCAGACGGAAGATTGAAGTCTAGTTTGAAGTGGCACTAAAACACTGACGTAGATATGTGCAACACAAAACCATATTGTTTAAACTGCAACTATTTTACATTTTTGTGATGTGCTCTATGAATACCAACGTTTTTCAAGGAGTTTTTAATCTAAGTTGAATATGCACTTGTTTAAATTCTTGTATGCCACTTCATCATTTTCTAGTTTCACAAATACATCTTGTTTCAAGTTTTTTTAAATCCAAGGAGCTGATTGGCTGGTGCTCTCTCCTTCACTGAAATAAGCTGATGTGCCAGAGGCCAAACAACCTGCATGTGACAATGGAGATAACCAAAAACTGTTTTGAGAGCGAGCGACAAGTTACATGGATTTTATTACATATAGTTTATTCTATGTGCTTGGTCGTGCAAGTCAAGTGCAGCTTTAATATCTCTGGGGACAACTTTCAGGATTAGCAGAATTAGGATCAGAGGACTGATTGAAACACACTGGTTGGAAATTCAATAAAACACAAAATTATCAACTTTGCATGAGACTGTATCTTAAACACTGTCTGTTTGTGCCAGCCCCAAGCAAAGACAAAGAGAGAAGTCTCAATTCTAAATTATGGTAAAGCATTCAGTGAATGCTTGACTTGAGGCCTAACTATTACAAGGGGCACTTTCTACTCATTTCAAAACTTTCAAACACTTGACAGTGATGTGGGTCATGAGATGTTGTTCACCATTTTAAGCAAAATTTCACAAGAAAACTAATACATCATTTTTACAATTAAATACTTTGAACCCAGAACACAATCAATAATATCAATTATACAAAGTAATGCATTTGCTCAATAATACCTACAGCACATCATGTAAAGACATAACATAAAAAAGAATTAATTAGTTGTAAAATATAAGCCTTTCACAGAGAAAATGATTGAGACCTTGGTGTAAGAGTTTCTCCCTAAACAACATGGTACTTTTAACAGACAAAATGTGCATTATTTTTCTTAGAACAGCCGGTGCCTGTGCCCTTTCTAAGACCAAAGGGGAAGAAAGGGAACAATAGGTTGGGGACCACTGCTTTGATCTATATACTGTAGGTACTTGTTAAATCCAATAAATACACAATATAACCTACATGACTCTCTGCATGTTGTATCGACACACACACTTCACTTCCTTTTTACAAATCTAAAAACAGTAGTGACTTTAGTGCATTAGTAGTGATCCGATGGGAAAGTAGCCGCACATTTGATGCTACTGCGGTAATCTAATGGTTCTCACATAAACGCCTGCGTCACATGTTGTAACGACACTGTGACTGTGCCAGGACTTCACCGACATCATTTTCATATCTGTGGTTTTATTGTCCTGTTGTTGGCACTGATCTCTGTGGTTTTCCAATCCTTACTCATCAGGAATGTTTTGTTATCTCAAGAATAACAAGCTATAATTGGATTTATGGTATGATTTCTTTATGCTCTTTATCAACAGCAGGCATCAGGCATCAAGAGTATTTGTTTGAAACCGTTTCAAATATTAATGGATTATAGCACATTTTTTCCACTTTTATTTTCTGAAGGACTGTTGCTGATTATTACTATTGTTATCTTTTTAGAATGATAAATTTTACTTTTTATTTTTGCTGCTACTGGCCAACTGATTTTCTCCTACGGGGTCAATAAAGTATCTATCTATCCATCTATCTATCTATCTCTCTAAATCTACCTAAATCTATCTATATAGATTTATGTTTGAAGCCTGAAATGTGGCGAAATGTTGAAAGGTTGAAGGGGGCCGAATACTTTCGCAAGGCACTGTATATTCATACATTTGACAATATTTGCCAATGGGATATTAAGAAAAATTACGCAGAAAGAATGTTCTGGGCTTGAATTGAGACAGTATGAGAAATCTGGTTTTAATCCTGAATCAAAAATCTACGGCCTCATATTTCATTGTTTTTTTTTTTCTCAGTGTAGACAACTGCAGAATGTTTCATAATTGGTTCCAAAACCACACTGAAGAATGTGCTTTGTTGGGGTAAGGGCTCATTGAGAACATCAAATGGGTAATTTTTGTGGTCAAAAGTTAAGGACCGTGACATTAGATTACTATGTTGTGTCATGAGTGATGTAATGCAGTATCGGCACCCGCCCCCGTCTTTCCCAGTCCATTTCCAAATACACATGGGTCTACACGTCCCATTATCAGCGTGTAACTCGAGCCTATCACAGACAATAGTGTTTACAATAGATAATAAACTGTTGCTTTGTGTATTCAGATCTGTCCGTTATAACAAGTCACAGGTATGTAGGCGTTATTCATTAGTCTCACGCTGGATATGTATGAGAAAGTCTGCACGTAAATTCCATCCATCCATCCATTTTCTTCCCCTTAATCCATTTCTGGGTCGGGGGGGTGGCAGTCAGAGCTGCACCCAGTACACTTAGCACCAGCCCCTCACTGATTCTCCTGCAGGTGGTGAGTCCACAGGAGCTGGCACGTAAATTGCGTATAATAAATATTGTTTTAGGCTTGCATTACATGAATATATTTGTCATTTGCATAATACACTTCTAAACAATACAAAACAGCAAAACTATACTGTAGGGGCAGATTTTTACTGCTACTAAGGGGAAGTAGATAATAGATTAATAGATACAAAAAACATTATGGAAACTGAATTCTCCATTTCTCAAATATTTTCTCAAGTGACTAATTTGGAGAGGGAAAACCACTTGTGAACAACTGTTTCAAGGTCTCTTTTTGTGTGCAGACCATGGAGTGTAAACAGATGGACAATGCTCACCAGCTCCATCAAGCCCAATAGGGAAGTGCTTGTGGACTGAGTTTTGCTCTAACTCGTTCTGGCCCCCAACCATCTGCATTGAAAAGTGAAGTCCTCTAACTCAGTAATCGTTTGTGTCTCGCTCACTATTTTGGGATTCAAAATTTGTGGTTTACCGATCTCTGTGATCATACCGTCCATAAAGCCGAATATGAGCCATAGTGATCAACCAATCAGATGCCTTCATTTGAAGAGGCTAAACTCACTTTCAGCGTTGTTCAAATTGGCCTGTTCCACATTCCACAGACACTCTAGGTCAGTCCCCTCCTTCTATAGTTTATTAATGCAGTGTTTTTCAACCAGTGGGCCGTGGCACGTTGGTGTGCCTTGAGATGTTTATTAGTGTGCTTTGGAAATGATCCAAAATCACCTGCTTGGTCAAAATCATGTGAAAAGAAAATAATGTGAGATGATTAGAAATACTTTTTTGTGCTTGTTTGATTGTCTATATATAAAACAAGTGGATGGAAATCCCTTTGCTTTGTCAATAAAGGCTGTAGAGTTTCACTCTTGTATCAGTTTCAGCTGTTGGTGTGACAAGTAATTGTTCGCTATGACACAAAAAAGATTGGGGAACACTGTATTAATGAATGAACGAATGAATTATTTTATACCGGACACAATTGCCAGTACCTGAATTGTGTCCTCCAATAATTCAGGTACTGGCAGTATTAGTTTAACAAGTAAGACAGGGGTCTCCAACCTTTCTCAATCGGAGAAAACAGAAGCAGAAGAGAGCTACATCCTTTTGCAGTCGTAATAAACATCTATATTACTGTAACTACCACAAAACATAGAGAACACAAAAAATACCATAACACTGTATCACCCTACATTTGTACTTAAAATACATATGTATGGAACAAAAACATAATCAATCCGACCATTGCCTTGCTGGTTGTATTGGGATCAAACGCAGTATAAATTTTGTATGCACTTGTGTATCTTGGCTTTGATTTACACAGCCGTATTCCGTACCTTTGTGTTCATTTCCTCCAGCTTCACCGTGGCGACTGTGGCTCGCTGTGGGCTCTTCTTCTCTTCTTTGCGAGGTCTGAGCAGCCGCTGTATCCGCTGCTTCATCACCTGCGATAGGGACAAGACTGAGCTGTGCATTCACACCCCAAATGTTTAATGCTCTTGTTTGCCTGGTCAAAGTTAAGCCCAAAAGTGTGAAAAGAGATGATGCAGAGGTGTCGATATTTCAGCGGTGTTGGCATGTCCACTGCACAGCCCGGAGCGGATATTAGTTTCTCCAGCGGGAAATCAAATAAATCTGTTCATATGAATAATAAGTGATAACAGCTGCACAGCCGGGCACTGAGGGGCACGGAGAAATACCCAGGGACTAATAACATTGAAAATAATCCAATATGCTGAAAAGACAAAGTAATACGCACTATTTAAGGACCTTTTTTTCTGGTGGAGGGTCCGCTGCCAGCTAATTTACCCATGTTCAAGAGTGTGGTATTACTACTGAATTTCTCCTACAGGGGGAACAATAAAGTAAGTATCTATGTATCAATCTATGTATGTATCTATCTATCTATCTATCTATGTATCTATATAAGTATGTATGTACATGTATCTATCTATCCATCTATCTGTCTATCTATATATCTATCTTATCTATCTATATAAGTATGTATGTATGTATGTATCTATCTATCTGTCTATCTATATACAGTATCTATCTATCTATCTATGTATCTATCTAAGTATGTATGTATCTATCTATCTATCGTTCTATCTATCTATGTATTTTTATAGTCTGAGCAGAGACTTCATAATTTCTCGTTTCCATGTATGTGTGTCCTGGCTCACAGTTCCTCACGACGTGGAGGAGCAACGGGTCTACTCCGAGCTCCTGCCGTATGACTAAGCTCCTGTATACGTTTGTGTTTGTGATATTGTCCTTTTGGTAATGACCAAAATAGAGAGTGGACACACCGACCAAGAACCCTCAAACTAGTCCATCCCAGCTCTTTATATAGTACTGTAACTATAGCCGTGTAATCTTCTCTTCAAAAATACATGTTAGTGATTATTTTCAATATTCATTAACTCACCAATCGCTTTCTGCAACTCTCACAGTAAAGGAACAAGTACAGTAATCAAAGATGTGTCAAAGATGAGAGATTGAGTTCTTACAGTAAGAGTTGAATACTTTTAGGTGGAGGAAAAGTAGGTCACACATTTTATTGTTTTAATTTAAACATACACCAACAAATCCATATATTTTTGTGCTTAATTTGGCGAAGAGACTTGACGAACAGCTGTGTAAACAGTGGTGTCATTGGATCCACTCGTTCAACCAGATGTCATGTTCTTTTGCTTGCTGCCACTTGCACTGCTATTTACAACCACATTTAGCTGCTCTATATGTACAGAGACTGAACAGTTGATTAAGTAAGTAATCTGTATTTATATAGCACCTTTAGGGGGTGGGAGTAAATAAGCCTGTCTTCATCCCACTCCCTTCCAAGCTGTCTTTTTTTCTCTTCTCTGTGGAAAGAAGTTGTAATGGTGCGTTAATATTGTTTAGCATCGTAATGTATTTCTTTTCTTCTTCTGTTGTATTGTACCGGCTCGGAATAAACTGAACTAAACTAAACCTTTCACAGACAAAAGTCACAAAGCACTTTACAGTTTGTTGTTTTTTGGGCATTTGTCTATACAGGAGGCACATGCCAGACTTATTGTACATGTTTTTAGTGGTAGGGAAAACCGGAGCACCAAGAGAAAACCTACACAGACACAGGGAGGACACAAACTCCCACACAGTAATGCCTGGAGGTGGAATCGAACCCAGGACCTTCTTGCTGAGATATCTTGTATTGGTTTTTAGTGTAATTTTTAAAGCCTTTTCTAACTGCTGGTAAGGATTTTCACCCTTTATCTGATGCCCATGCCTGACCTCCATGGGTGCTAGTGGCTGATCTCCCTGGACCAATCTCATGGAACCTGAGAGTGACCTCACAGCAAGTATACAGAGAGCTGGGATGGACTAGTTTGGGCTCTTGGTCGGTGTGTCAACTCTCTAAGCAACATGTATTAGCCAAATGCTGAGGCTCAGAGACTTCCAGGGTCCGCTCTCTCTCCCGCCATCTCTCCCTGGGGCATGACATTTTTCTGTAATGTCTGTATGCATCTTTAATTATTCAGTGTCATTAAATGTCCTCTTTTATATCTATCGGTTTGGGCCTACTATGTACAGCAACGATGACATTTTCATGATAACACGAACCCTTGAGTAATCGTCCCAAATGCCAGCGTCTGTAATGTCTATATAGAAAACATTTATTAGTAATAGTTTTGCCTTCGGTGAGTGCCCTTGAAGAATCCGTGTAGGAATGTTCCAACAGACACCATGTATAATCTGGTGTAAACATGAGGCACATTGCTGTTTTCTATCTGATGCTGAATTGTGTCCTCGGCTGTCACATACCTCATAGATATAATCCAGTATTTCCAACACTGTCAAGATGCTGGCGCCAATGAATAGGCCCATCTGTCCACCGATGTCACCTGAGAGAGAAGAGAATACAATACGGAGATTAAAACATATTGAATCCCTTTTGTCCAACATACAACACAAAGATATTACATCGTACGACAACAACAAATGTTTGCTATTCACAAAAGAGTTGTGTAAGCGACAGCCTCTGGGACATGTGTATTTTTCCATGTTACAAATTACACCAGGCTCACATAAGGAAGATTGGAACAAGATTGGGATGGGTCTATTTTAGTCGTCAAAACTGCCCCCTGGTTTAGTCTGCAGGTATTACAACACAAGCTGATAAAAAATAGATAGTTCCTTTTCATGTTCTAGTCCAAGTCTTAACCTCAAGAAAAATAGTTTTATAACATATCAACTCACACACACACACGCACCCGCGCAGACGCACACGCACACACTGTAGCCTTACCTAATAATCCTGCGACATCATACGCCTTCTTTTGTTCTATGGTCTCATAGTTCAAAGCCTCAAAAAAGATGTCCAGGACCAGGAAGTTATCTCTGCGAACAGAAGAGGAATTCAGAGCTCATAAAACGCGTGATTTACAACGTTACTGATTATAATTGACGCTAAAATTGACAAGAATAAAAAAAATCAGGTGTGCAGTAAATTACTACGACGGCGTTGACGGGCCCAAAGTGACAGAGTGCGATCATACCACAGACAGAGATCATGAGCTGTGCGGAGGATTCAAATACAGCAGCAGCACATGTCTGGATATGGTCCTAAGGCATTTTAAAATCAAAATATGTGTAAATCAGTTGATCAGGAATCCAGGTTCTCTCATTAGAGTGTATGCATAGTGTTAAATGGTACAAAACTTCTCAAAACAGTTTCTAATTGGTGTGAAACAGCTCGAGAAACTAAAGCAAACAGAAGCTTTTGCAGCGGCTTTTAAAAGATAAAATACACTTTATTATTCATCTCACAATGTCGTCACAACAACATGGTTCAACTTCAAAGAGAAAAACTCAGGGGGGTTAAATGTACTGTGATTATTTATGATTTTAAATTGTGCTATACATATAAACTTACCTTGCCTTCATGCTTTTGTCAGTTTGGCTAATAGCTGATCACGTTCAACCCATGGACTGTAAATATTAACGGACGTAGTCACGCCTATCTCCGCCGTTCTAACTAATGTGTGACAACTTCCGCGATCTATGGGCAGTTTAAAAATGGCCGCGGGGGCTGGAAAATGTGAAAAAACACATCTGCACCAGTGCATGCGTCAGCTGCACGAGCTCCATTCATTTAAACGAGTGACTTCAAAAATTCACAGCGAGTAAACTAGACTGGTCCAAAAAAATTCACCCCCCTCAGCATTGACACACATGTGGGACGGAGCTTTGGGCTTTGGAACTTTTGGACCATCCTGTAAAGACGTTTTCGAGAGGATTTGCTAACATATAGCATTGGCTAATTCGTATTCCGGGTCCGCCCCCATCGGCCCGGGGTGGTATTGCAGCATGTCAGCGCACGTCATTTTGGCCACTTTCGAGCCGGGACCCGCCCCCACTGGTTCAAACACAGCCTTTACATTTTAATCTAAATACGGGTATAATTAAAAATGTACACACCCAGTCAGACATGTCATTGTTTGTGATTGTGTGAAGCTAAATGTGTTTTCTAAGTCTTTTTATATAACATAAAACACAGGTTATCTGGGGAGTATCTCAAACGTGCAGTTCATGCAAGGCAGCAAAGGAATTTTACAGGAGCTGGTGGCTTTTTGGCAAGAAGAATGGAAGAAAGACCACACAAAACTCCAAGCTGTCACAGATGTTAAAATGCTTATTGAGAACTGGGGGATGGAAAACTCTTTTATTTGACCACAAATAATGAGTTAGTTATGAAAATAATAACCGTCTTTAAATTTTAAGTTGCAATAATGATGATTGTGATTCTTCAATATTTCTATTTCACAATCACTTTGAGCTGTTAAACACTGTCTTTAGACTTTGAACAGATTTGGAGTTGTTTAGAAGTCAGCAGAA
Organism: Knipowitschia caucasica; assembly: GCA_964034765.1. Taxonomy (NCBI): domain Eukaryota; kingdom Metazoa; phylum Chordata; class Actinopteri; order Gobiiformes; family Gobiidae; genus Knipowitschia; species Knipowitschia caucasica. The sequence continues at coordinate 34,125,332 of OZ035837.1, read as the reverse complement.
CCAGCTGAGTCCAAAGAGAAAGGATCATCTGTGGGTCTAAAGTACTGACCGTATGTAGTCTTCGCTCTTGTCGTACTTCCGGGACAGGTACCTCGCCGAGCCCTTACTGGGGATCTTCACCATGGACAGCTCCTTTCCGTAGCGTGTCAGGTTACAGGGCGTCTCACACGGACACGAGTCTGCGCTGCTCTTCTGGAGCTGGGCTGAAACACACACATTCATGTTAGATTTACCTGCGTATTGTTAATATAAATGTCAGCTTGGTGCTTGGTTTCCTCAGGGTGATGCGGTTTCCCCCACCACTAAAACCATGTACAATAGGTCAATTCTCCAGCTCTGGTAGTCCTGACCAAGCCGAGCACCAACATCTGGAGATGGGTTCCCGGGCGCTGTTACTACGGCGACCATTGCTCCTGATATAAGCTAGTTAGTAGCATCAGGATGGGTCAACCGCAGACGACGAATTACCATACGGGGGTTGATGAACTGCACCTTTACCTTTAGGTTGTTTCCTCGATACAATTAGCTTTAAAATTATGTATGACGTCATATTAGCCCAGACTCTCAGAAGGGGACAAACTGACTTCACACTTTGATGTCCACTCGGGGGGCCTAAAAAAAAATACCTTTTCGTAGGCCGAAAATGACCCCCGGGCCACATGTCTGAGACCCCTGCTGTAGGACAATCAAGATAGCAGAGAATAACATTAGTTTTAGTCCTGTCTGCAGATAGAAAATTCATCCTTGGTTCATAACTTTGTAAGAAGTTATTACTTTTCCTTAGGGAGGAATTTATTCAGACAATTTAATTTAGGTGTCTATAGCCCATGTGAATATGCTCCGTTTCGAAAGATATATCTGCAGTTTCATTCAAGCATGTTTAAACAGTGCTTGGGTCTGTGAAGAGAAAGATAATTACATTTGGGGCTTATTTTCCTGAGAAATTATAGCTCTGTAATGCACTTATGTGTCTGCCGGGGCTGCTATGAAAACCTCTTTTTTACTGAAAATGCATTTCAGCCGCGAAAAAACCAAGGCATCTTTGTCCAGTCTGCCGGATCTAAGGTCAGAGCAAAGATGAAAAAGATACAGCTTATAAAGAGGTCTCCCCGTAACGGCTGCTCCAATAGACTTTAGACTATGCGCAAATGACAAAGAATTAATTGAAAATGTTAATTGGAAAAGTTTTACAACACAGGACGATGTAAGAATGGGAAAAGTTAAAATAGGGACAAAGTGAAAGTTTGAATTCAGCCTGCACAGCCACGTCCAATTACCGTGTCCTGTCGTGATGTTCCGGACTTGAGGTTAGACATATATAGATTAGAAAGATTTGGTTTATCCGGATATACTTTATTTGATGAAGATTTGGTTTATTCTATGTTCACATAATAAAGAAATGAAAGGATTTTTAGAGTAAACAATATCCACAGATCTGTCATACTGGTGTGAATCAAAAATACCACAACAAAGCAAGTTCATTTACAAAATAGCAAGATTATATTTTTGCAGCTCAATGATCAATTGTTTTGATTTATTTTTCTGGTGAGGGGGTCCCTATCCAAACATTTGACCCTATAGCCTCCTTGAGACTGCTGTGATGTTAAAAAAGGCACCATGCTGACCACCCATTACATTAACAGGGTAACAATATCCCTAAAAAAAGTGTTTTAATGTCCTTATAAAGCACAAGAAATGCAAAAGCACAAGAAATGCAAAAAAGTGGAGGAGTGAAGAGAAGCGAACACTATGAACACCATTTAAATTCAGATGATAATATTCTCACTAAAATAAGTTATATCTTCATCGTAAGGAACTGCTTCTACATTTTTTTTATATTTAAGTCTATGGAACACGATAACTCCCGAAGGTTCATACAGAGCAATAACCGTTTCCATTATGAAAATCTAATAATGAGATGAAATCAATCAAGATCTCATTTGCGTCTCATTAGTAGAAGCCGAGGTCATACGGATGTAGTTAGACATGGTCAGAGTTATTGAACACAGCTATAATGTCCTTGAGCAAGACACTCCATCCACTGCATGAAGAGGGTTGACCCGGCAATGGATGAAACGGCAGCAAAAATGGATGGATGGGTAGGTTGAGTGCCTGAGTTCCATATTGAGATTCAGTTTATTTGCCAAACCCCATTGGAATACTGTATTATAACATATACAGTACACTATGGTATATTCAGTGTCAAATGAGGAAAAAACACAGCATGTATGACTCAATTATCGAGTTGTATACGTTTTAAATCATAGCAACACACAGAGAAGGAGTTGTTTTAATAGAAGAGGCAGTTATAAAGCCAGCGAAGGCAAGGAGGGGAGAGCCATTTGCAAATATGGGAGTGTTTGTGTTTCTCTGCTGAAATCCTTATCATATTTACTGATTTCCATTTCCCCTCGGGGCCACTGCATCAGGACGTAATGAGAAACCAAATGAGGAGGAGATTGTGTCTTACCCAGAGCTTTGTCCACACAGCCGACCTTACTGGGGGGGCAGATGTCCGCTGTTCCTGAGAGACACACACACACAGACACACGCACACACACACACACACACACACACACACACACACACACACACACACAGACACACAGACACACAGACACACAGACACACAGACACACAGACACACAGACACACAGACACACAGACACACAGACACACAGACACACAGACACAGACACACAGACACACAGACACACACACACACACACACACACACACACACACACACACACACACACACACACACACACACACACACACACACACACACACACACACACACAGACACACACACACACACGCACGCACACACAGACACACACAGACACAGGGGAACAGTTATTCTTATTCTTAGTCCTTTGTTTTCTTTTGTTGTGTAAGAATTGTATGTTAAAACATGATACTGCTGGACTTGGTGATGAAACATACAGCTGTGTTTCATTTGAACCCTTGAACATGCTTTTTTCCTGGAAGTATTCAATATATATTTGTCAAAAATGTGCATAAGGATGAATGCGTCTGCTCTTCCACAATCAAGATCACACTGTAAATTATGTAATACAGTTTTGAATAATCCTTAACCCTTGAACATTCACTTCTTGAAAAAAGCAATGACATTTTTTTCTGAGGTGTAGGAGCACAAATAACACAATTTGTGTTTACCTATTTTTTCCCCTAAATAATAGTCCATGGTTGGGAGGCAGTTTGACCGTAAAAGTGCTTAAAACCAAGTGGGATGACCTTAAGAAGAATATTTCAGTTCCAAGCAAGTCTCAAGTAGATATATTGACTCAAAAGGTGATCTACCAAATGGATGAGGAAACTATCAAAAGGTTAAAGCAGAAAAACTTAAAAAAAAGATTTATTTACAACATAAATGGAAAATATACATATAAATGAAAATTAAATCTATGTAAATATGTGTCGGTTGTGGAAAAAAAGAACAATCACATGGGAGGAGCACGGAGTAGAGCCGCTGCTTCACCAGGTCGTAAACAGCCAGCTGAAGTGGCTCTGGGATATGTTCGGGATGCCTCCTGGACGCCTCCCTCGGTAGGTGTTCCAGGCATGTCCTGCTGGGAGGAGGCCCCGGGGAAGACCCAGGACACGCTGGAGGACCATGTCTCTTAGCTGGCCTGGGAACGCCTCAGTGTAACCCCGGATTAACGCAGATGTGTATGTTTAGAGCAACCCCTTTCAGGTAGCTCCCCAAAGGACTCAAGAATTTAAGACATGATCCTGAATGATTCACTTCTGAAACTACTCTAACTATAAAGGCGCTGTATATTGGTATTATGCATGTGTGTTCTCCATGATTTTCTGCAGTTATTATAAAGATGACCATTGTATTTATATGACTGCTAAAGGAGTAGCTCGCTGCACTTTTCTGTTTTATAAAAGTAGCTCCCCAATTGAAAAAGGTGGGAGACCCCTGGTTTAGAGGGCCCGGGTGTCTCAGTTCAGATTGCTGGCCCTATGACCCAGCAAGTTATAAAGCTGAAGAAAGTGGACGGATGGAAATGACATTTTACAGTGACGCTGAGAGAAAGAGATTGACAGGAAGAAAGTTTGGAACATTTGTCGTATTAGGAAAAAATATCCTGAATCCAAGCAAAAAGTTACCTTAAAACTATAATTCAAATCAATCTTTTGTTTTTTTTGTATGCAACCCATTCTATCAACCAACTATCAACTTTAGAACCACTACAACATATTTAGCTGAACCATTTCTCTCCCGTCTCCTCCTCCTTCTTTCTCTTCTCAGATACCTCAAGACCCCCGCCACCCATTGTTTCCAGGTTTTTCACATTCGATAACCGTCGTCAGCAGGAGAGGAGAGGAGCGACCGAACAAAAGATGGGAAATGAAAATGAGTTTGATCAATCAGAAACGAGACCATCAGTGACCCGTGTCCTCTGCACAACATTCCATCCTCATCATCAGTCATCTTCACGAGCGATGTCACAGAAGCCTCCTGATTGCACCCACTACCCCCCCCCCGTCCCCACCGCCCATATTTAGAGACCATCTTTAAAAACCAATCACAGGAGCACCGGTATTGATGACAGCTATTCAGATTCGCGCTATAATTAATTGGAAGTATACGCGTGTCTATGTCTGCCCGTGTGCGTGAGGGTAATGTTTTGTGGAAGTGCCGTTTCCCAGTCACTTAGAAATGTTAATTAAGCCAAAGTGAAATGAATTTGATAAGGAGGCAGGCCACGGCGGAGATAGACCTGCCGTCAGCGCCGTTTGGAAACACAACATTTATTCGGCGTAAATGGAAAGGCCTTATTGCCGCCGTCTGATGGTTTGTTTGTTTCGCTGCGGACGGTGTTTTTGCTCTGTTGCTTCGGCTGTTTTTGCGATCGCGATTGTGTTCGGTGTGTGCGGGCTTTTGATTACATTTACAGATCTGGAGTTAAATAGGTCAAATGTGGAGTGAAGTTTCCTTTCTTTTTTCGTCTTCTTGTCTTTTATTGTGAACAAAAATAAATAAATGAATAAGATAAATAAGGAATAAGTCGCCCTCATTAGGTTGATAAAAGTAGGGAGCAGTAGGATGAGATTTCAATGGGTCCAGTGTCAGAATTATAAATGGAAAAGTGGACATGGAAAAACAGCCCCAGACTCAAAATAAAAGCCTTCAAAAACGGTCCACACTGAAGTCTTGGTAGGTGCCCTTAATTTTGAAGGGCCAATTTAGACATTAGACTCTTTTATCTAAAAGTGATTATGAGAAAATCTTACTTCTGTCGACTCAATATATTTATTTTATTTTTTTTTTGAATTTAGGACAGTACATATTCATCAATGTGTCTGCAAACAGCGTCAACATAAATATGCCTGAATTAGCACAATAGCTAAATTGCATCCATTGTCCTAAGGCAGGTAAGAAACACACAAACACACAAACACACAGTTAGTAAAAGTACAAACAATAAGACGACAAGCAAGACATAAAGAATATATAAGAGGAGAAAAAGAGAAAGAGAAAGCCCAAGGAAGAGCAGATTATCTATGGGAGCATGACTGGTTTGATTTCATCCAATGTTTGAGGACTCCTTTAAATGTTTGGTGGGTCCCACAGTTTCGAACGTGTTCCGGCAAAGTGTTCCATAACGCCACCATTTGGCTGAATTTAGTCCTGCGCCTTTGTATGTTAAGTCTCTCTCCTCTGGTTAGTGCTCTGGTTCTGACTCCATGGTTGTTTTTTTTACTTATAAAATCCATTAAGGGAGGAGAAGCAAGTCCATTTAATACTTTAAAAATAAGGTAAGCATCCAGAAACTTCTGAATTAAAGCTGAAAGGCCTTATTTGGTTTTGTTAATACAACTTGTTTAACATTTTGCAAACAAACCTCTAATTTTTCCAAGAAGACAAGAAGGAGGTCTCTTTCCAGGACAAATATGAGTCCCCCTCCCATTTTGTGAAGAGGCAAGTCCCCTTGTTCCGATCAGTCACACTTTATCATCCTCCGTAGGACCATAATCCTCTGCATTTGACCCTTCTTCAAGGCCTCAGGGCGTCTATCAGGAGCAGTGGTGGCCATAGTGCAGGATCCCGGGGGGGTCTCAGCTGGCTCAGGACCCTTTTGACAGATGTTTTTATGAAAGTGTGTGAAGTAGTTTAATTCATAACACTTTTTTTGGATTGTATTGAATAAATATCATACATTTTATAAACCAGCAGAAATGTTTTTTTGAAATACACTATTATTGCACAACATGTTTTCTATTCATTCATTAGACATAAGGGAGTTTTAAGTAAATGTTATCATCAACTTCTTATGGTTCTAAGTGTGGATATATTTACCGCTGAAGAGGCCTGATGCCTGCTTTTCTAAAGTCTATTATATTCTTTCAAAAACATCAGCCTTCCCCTCTTCTCACACACAGAAGTGACCTCCTTCAACAGAGACCAAAATAAACCCAATGTGTTTTTAGGACAATTTGAAAAGCGAACAGCACTGAAACACCTAAATATTTAATAAAAAGGAGAGGTATCAGAGAAGAAGGACATAGTTTTGCTTCTACAGGACTATCTGTTATGTGGGAGGATTTGATGAACAGACTTGTGGACAATGTAGTCCATTTGGGTCGGACTTTTTGCCCTAAAGATCTAAAATGTTAAAACTATTTCAATCAAACAGTCAGCGAGAAAATATCCATCAACTACATTTTATAAACCATTAAATGCAACTTCATCCAACATGTTGAGGGGTTTTGAACACTGGTTCTGCTGCAGAGTGAAAAAACTGGTTCTACTGCAGAGTGAAAAAGCCTTATGGCTATAAAGGACGGATGAGAAACTTGTGAAGTGATTGGTCGAGAGGCCAAAGTAGAAGCTGTGATTGAAAGTCAAGTGATATTATAATAAGCGTCTTACATCTCACCTGTTTCATGCAGCCATTCCTGCTGTTTGAATGTACCAGTAATCTTTATTCAAATTTAAAACAAAACAACCAAAAATCATGTCAGTAAACCTAACTCTGTATTAGAAAGCAAACAGGGTTAGGTTTGACATCATGAAGGTAAAGAGCACGGAGCAACGACGCCACAGCACTGATAATTACACCGTCAATTGGATTCTATTTACTTTTGAAGGCGATGACAAAGTCTGGGATCCTGTCTTTAATTCAGATAGAAGACATGTTTTTTTAGTAGACAAATTCAATGTGCCTTCATCTATGTTATTGAATTCCAGCTCCTGTGGCGTGCACCATTTTGGGGATTTGAATAATATACTACTTGGAATTTATTTATTTTTGTTGTGTTGTTGGAAGCAAACATTGAAACTTAAAAGGAGCATGTGTGACAATCAAATGCTCAAAGTAAATAAAATATTGTGTGATTACATTTGCAGAGTGTGGCCTTAGTGTACATGCACGTTAGCAATCTTATTCACAATTACACGATTTGAGACATATTTATAATCTAAAGCCAAATTGAGTGTGATTTTTTTACGTACTCCGGTTTCTTAAGCTTTGTAAACGCACTTTGAAAGCTCGGTAAAGGTTTGTGGTGATAGATTAGTATAAAGAATGTTTTGTATAAATGTGTATGGAGGTTCTCAATCCTCTGTATTATTAAGAACAGATGATTAGGCTTATTCATGAGAAATTTTGATGTGTGGGTTTGATTCAGACATGATGGAGACGGATGTTTGAAGTCCAAAACAGAAGAATTGTTAGCGATGAAAATTAATTAAAAGTTTCTTGTCTCATGAGTGTAATTAAGATTAAACATGGGAATCAGAGACTAAAACAATCCAGATCCAAAAACATAGACTTTTTCATAGATTTGTCTACATATGTCCCTAAAGCAAGCTATGATTTTACCTAATTGTGGCTAGACATGAGTTTATCAAACCTGGGGGCTCTTAAAAACAGTACAACATACAGAATAAGCAGGGGTCTCCAACCTGTGGCTCAAGAACTACCAGGAGCTCACCGGCCCCTTTCAGGCAGCTCCCCAAAGGATTTAGAATTCACCACATGACCTTGAATGAATACATTTTGAGTCAATATAAATTTATGATAAGTATAAATATAGGGTTTTACAGTATTATGGTGAATTCATGGAGCGACAGTTGGTAGAGCATTCGCCTTAGAGCCTGAAGGTTGTGGGTTCGAACCCACCACAAGACCTACTTCACGACTCCCACTGATGACTGTCCTTGGGCGAGACACTTGACCCCACTTTGCCTGAAGCCCCTGCTGAATAATCAATATATATAATGCTACCCCCCCCCCCAGAAATGGATTACGGGGAAGAAAAAGGAAGAAGGGAGGAAGGAAAGGAAGGAAGGATGGTGTTTTCATGTGTTTTCGTTATGTTTTGTCGTAAATATTACATCAACATTTTTTTACGACTGCAAAAAGGAGTAGCTCCCTGCCTCTTTTTTTATTTAAAAGTAGATCTCAGATTGAAAACGGTTGGAGAACCCTGGTTTAGAGTGCACTCAGCTCGTGCAGTTGATATATCACCGTTTGTTTCAAATATCCTGCTTTAAAAACATTTTTTAAACTCCTCTTAGTGTTTAGTAGTGTATTGCACGTATGTGTGTACAATTTATATTTAGTTTAAGTCTTTTGATCGTAGATGAACACACAAGGAAAAAGCTTGGCGTGAGGCAGGCGGTATCTGTGCCTCACCGCTAGGGGTGATAGTGAGCATAAAGTTCATACCAGAGTTGCTAACAAACAATCAGCCCAAAATGCTATTTCTTTTGCTGGAAAATGGATGATTTGAATGAAGATTTTTTTTCTCAATTGGACTTTCAAACAAAGAAAGAATTAATATAGACTGGGAGACCACCACTGGACTTACGAGGTTAGTCCGGCTGCGGGGGAGGAGTTTGTTAATCTGTGTTTTATGTTGAACATTGACAGATACCGGCAAAGTAGTGCTTTTCCGAAAAACACTGATTCAAACACTGCTCAAGAGTTCTGCAACTTGTTTAAATTATTGTTTATGTTCCTCGCGTCTCTCTCTCCTCGCGTCTCTCTCTCCTCGCGTCTCCGTCTCTCTGCTCCTCTCTGTCTCTCTCTGCTCCTCGCGTCTCCGTCTCTCTGCTCCTCTCTGTCTCTCTCTGCTCCTCTCTCCTCGCGTCTCTCTCTCTCGCGTCTCCGTCTCTCTCTGCTCCTCGCGTCTCCGTCTCTCTCTGCTCCTCGCGTCTCCGTCTCTCTGCTCCTCTCTGTCTCTCTCTGCTCCTCTCTGTCTCTCTCTGCTCCTCTCTGTCTCTCTCTGCTCCTCTCTCCTCTCCGTCTCTCTCTCCTCGCGTCTCCGTCTCTCTCTGCTCCTCGCGTCTCCGTCTCTCTCTGCTCCTCTCTGTCTCTCTGCTCCTCTCTGTCTCTCTCTGCTCCTCTCTCCTCTCCGTCTCTCTCTCCTCGCGTCTCCGTCTCTCTCTGCTCCTCGCGTCTCCGTCTCTCTGCTCCTCTCTGTCTCTCTCTGCTCCTCTCTCCTCGCGTCTCCGTCTCTCTCTGCTCCTCGCGTCTCCGTCTCTCTGCTCCTCTCTGTCTCTCTCTGCTCCTCTCTCCTCGCGTCTCCGTCTCTCTCTGCTCCTCGCGTCTCCGTCTCTCTGCTCCTCTCTGTCTCTCTCTGCTCCTCTCTCCTCGCGTCTCCGTCTCTCTCTGCTCCTCGCGTCTCCGTCTCTCTGCTCCTCTCTGTCTCTCTCTGCTCCTCTCTGTCTCTCTCTGCTCCTCTCTCCTCGCGTCTCTCTCTCCTCGCGTCTCTCGCACCTGCGCTTCTTAAAGATGTTGTTTGATGCGGAGCAGAGTCAGCAGCTAGATTTGTTGTGAGATTATTAAAAGAAGCTGGTTCTCTTATCTTTACAGTATATAAAGTTTGTGGATGTCATTGCATTGGTGATTAAATGCTATTTTATTTGAATAATGATTGTAAATCTGACTTTTAAAGTCAGTGCCTCCCCAATCACAAACCTCACCGCACGTCCCTGGTTTAGAGCATGTCTTGTATTAACAAAATACAAAACCTAAAAATGAATGAGAGTAAGATCTTGAAAAGTTCTTTTATAGTGTTGCTAAAAGTAACAGTAAAGTAAAGTTACTTGCACACTGTCCATGAGGCGCCGGGCTCCTCTTCTCATTCATACAGAACCATTGCTTTCTGGAAGTTAAAAGATTTTCAATTCAAACTTGGTCTGAAGCTTTGAACCAAGCGCTGCATCGACTTTACGAGGGATTCTCAGGGCATTTCATTTGCAACAATAAAATCTATTCACTATTGATACGAGTATAGAGCAGCGAGCCACCGACAGGACTGAGCTCAGGCACAAACGGCAGAATCTTTCTTTTTCTTTATGAGATCAGAAGTAATAATGTCTGATTTGAGAGAAAAGGCACAGTCTGTAGTGGTTTACAGCAAAGTCAGGCAATAATGAAATATGTGTTATAAAGTACTCAATTTGGTTTAGAAAAAGAAAGTTTATGGACATATGCTAATGTAAGGTAGTGCACCGTAACAAAGGAACTGATTGTAAAAAACATGTGACTGTTTAATTTCACAATTGTATCTAAGGGTTTTAATCCTGCTTCAACATCCTGCTCTGGACAGCCTCAGTCCTTGTTCTACACCCTGAGTCCTGGATCTAAAGCCTGTTTGTTCATGGAAGTTGATCCTAGCGGTTTACAATTTTTTTCCCCACTGGAGTTTTGTTGTTGTTGAGACAATCCTTGCCGATGCAGGACCGTCAAGTTAATACTTTGGCCATCCACCATCCATGGAACAATCCCTCTTTTGTCTTTAGTAGTATTGCATTTCATGTGTTTTAACAGTTTGATTCTCTGATCTGTTGCTGTTGTGATCATGGATCTTTAATAATAACTGGACAGGGTGTTACTAGCTTGTAGCTGTCCCACCCATGGGCACAGGGGGCGCCACTGGTACTGCAGACTAAATTCACGGGCTGCCCAGGAAAAAGTCCCATAGAACTCAATGTAAATTAAAACAGCTCGACCTCAGCTGACAGAGAACCTGACAGAGAACCTACAGCTTTCATAAAGATCAGATTTTAGTGTCCCTTGTCATCCTGAACTTTTTTTCTTTAAATCCACACTTTACTGCCACAAACTCTGCTCCTTTCCTTCCCGCTCTGACTCCGCTCTACCTCTGCTCTGATCAGCAACTCTGATTGGTCAAAGCGCGGCCGAGCCCCTCTGTGCACGTGCATGACAGCCACACAGACGTATTTGGCGCAAAGCATCATGGGAGCTCGTCCACTGCGCAGAACTGGGAGGACCAGACGATGCCCAAATATAGGCGAGTTCTGCTAATCTCTCGGTCTTGAATGTGATTTAGGATTATTCATTTTTATGATACACTGTATTCATACCATACTCCTCATCCAAATATAGTCAGATATTGTGACAAAACTGTGTCCCTTCTGTGATAACCAGCAGATGAAGAGGTCACTCGGGCTCTATAGGATCACAGAGGAATCTGCTTCATCATTAGCAGCGATTTTCATGTTGTTTGTTGTTCTAATTAGATGTTATTTGTCGATTCATTTAATCAATTGTGTTTAATAAGGCGGCAAATGTCAGTGACAAACCTGCGGTGTCAGGAGCAAAGACTTAACTAGCTTAAAACGGCTTCAAAAATGCCTTCTTTGTTTGTTTTGATTGGTCTAAATGAACTGTGATGTGGTTTGGGATGATATTAGTCCAACTTTGAACCAGAAAAGTCCTCTATGGTTTCAGAACTCACAGGAAATAACAGAACAGGGGCAGGGTCTTTACTTCTGGCTCAAAAACTAGTATCAGCAGAAGAACCCAGGCCACGAGACAATTGCCCTGGACCTCTTTTCTCTTTTATGCATTACATTTTGTATAAAAACACTGCTTACAGTGAGACGCACATGGTGTTTCTACTGGTGTGTTCTATGTTCATTCTTTATTTAGTTCTTAGTCGATTACTGTTTTACATTATTTGTGTGTATTTGTTACGGAATTTGAGTGTATTTACTTTTGTTGTTGTTAGAGCAGAGTTTTTGGACTTATTATTTTGGCTCTATCAAGTTTCATTATCTATATGACACTTGTTTATTGTCAAAATATACTGTTGAACGAGTACTGTTATGGAATCTAATGTCTTGTTATTAAATCATGTTGTGACCAGTTTAAACAGTCTCTATCTGCAACATTTTAATGGCATTTAAGTATGGCTTATATGTGGACAAATTGATTTTCTTCAAAAATATAAATGGTGCGGCTTACATACAGTATACAGGTGCACCTTGTAGTCCAGAATGTACGGTAGCTTAAATGTGGTTGCTGTGACCTTAAACTGGGTGCCCCGTCAGATGCATCCATCACATCGTGTTGTTGGAGTGTGGCCTCTCGTCTAGACGTGTTTTACAGACTCGTATGTGACACCGAGAAGAGCAGCGAAGGTGTCCTCCTCAAATGAACTCTCATTCACCGACAGAACATTTGTCTCAATGCCTTCGCAACTGGACCGTCTCTGTCATAAATATGGCCTTGAAGACTAGAGACGTTTGAATTGGAACCATTCATTGTGGATTCTTTATAAATTCTTCTCATGAACAGTGACTGAAATATTGAATTTTTTAATAAACAAATGTGGAATAACTTAAATTGCATTTAACTTTATGCAAATACTAGTTTTGATCATATAACCTGGTCCTATCATCTACATTCAGTTATTTTTTAAATCTATTTCCTCTTGACAGAACCATTACCAGTAAGATTTGCAGGAGGAGAAGGAGTTAGACCAATAATTATGGGCTTCAACTGTCTATGAAGACTTTTAATACGTTTTGTCCAATCAGAAACCAGTGGGGGCGGGTCTATCTTTGATTGGTTGTATTCTCCTCAAGTTGAGACTTCCATATTCACACATTTTACACCATCCATAATTTGGTGTGATTGGAAATTACATCCAATTGCATAATGTGCTACATGAATAATAATGACTTCTTATTTATTGACATGGTTTGACATCCATACTGAGATTTCAGATGTACTAAATATAAATAATGAGCCACAGATTCTCACTCGACAGAGGCATTATATCTTCTTTAGAAACACACTTACAATTGTTTTCATTGAAGTATAGTACCTGTGGATTATGATTATGAGCTGAAGCTTGGATTCATCTACATGCAGAATGCAACATGATTGCTCTGTACTTCATGTTCATAATAATTAAGCAGCAGATTACAGGAGCTATTCATATGAATCCAAACGGCCATAACAGGCAGCAGAGTGTTTGTATCGGGAGAGGTGACAGATGACAGTTTGTTCCAGACTTTGGCCCTCTTAACGCTAGGATCGCTTGGACGTTCACTCCTCTCGACCTTGGTGCTTCATATCTGAGTGTGCTGGTCTAATGCTGCGCTGGATAATCTGTGTCCAGTGGCTCTCAAAGACCTCAATCAGATCACCACTTTCATCTTTTCTGCCCATTTCAGCCTGCACTGCGGCGTGACTATTAATTGCTCTGGCTATTTATATTGATGGGAGCGACGCAGGGGCTTGTTGTTGGATCAAAGTGACAATCACAGCGATGTTGACCACAACTGTGATCCCAAAGCATTTTATTCTAAGATACTCTAATTACGTCTATATTTACAAACTTCCATCGTGCTTCAAATGAACTTTAAGTGGCCACATTACAGATGCAGGCGCTGATGTACTGAGGTTAGTAGAAAGGCTTCTGATGCTGAACTAGAATAAAACCGAAATCACTCAAATCACCCAAACATGTCTTCTCTGTTGCAATACGCAGAAAGAGGAATGAGATTTGTTTTGCCCAACTACGAAATCTCACTTTATCCAATTTCCTGGCATTTCAGAATCAGAAAGAGAATTATTTTTATTTCCAACAGGAAGTCATAAACTAGGAATTTACTTTGGCGACAATTGTAATTATAACTGTTCTTATGCCCAGAAGGATTGGTCTGGAGCCTCGGTCTGAGGGGAGTGGATGTGGATGGAGTTGCTGTTTCATTTGTGAGGGATTATGTGCACAAAATAACCTACAACATTAAATACATTAAAATGCATGTGCATCTAAGAGCTTGATTTAAACAAAGCTTACACTAAGTTCTGCTTATATTTTAACATTGAATTGAGTGTAATTTGAATCTCTTAAAGATTCAAGATATACATTATTTTTGCCATTTGTGTTTAGTACAGTACAAATATAAAAAGTTGCTAAAAGAACATAGCGCAGGAAACAATTATCACTGTGAAAAGTGCTCATACAATGAAGCGCAACATCAACAATCAAGGCGCATTGCTTGATCTGCTTGTTAAAAGTTGGCTTTTGAAGTCCTGAATCTTTTTAAATATTATTTCAAACACTTTGGTCAAATTATTTAACTTTTATTTTAAAGACAGACATTGGGTTCTCTAGTAATATAAATAATCTAATCCTTACAATATAATGCATGAATTGAACACGTACACCTTGCTTGTGTATCTGTATGTCTCCCGTAGACCCTAATGAATGCTAAACTCTCTCATTATCTCTTGAAGCGGCCTACATTTCCCGGTGGCAGGGGTTAAGTGATCAAGCGTCTTACCGGGCATGTGCACCATCCTGCAGCTGCACACACGGATGACCTCGTTGGTCTCACACAGCAGGCGGCAGGCGCTGATGCTGTACGTGTCGTATCCAGGGATCTTCTCTGTGCTGCTGGAGCGGCAGTTCCCCCAGGGCTGGGGCAGGTAGGTCAGCTAAAACACACAGAGATTTATGAGCCCTGGAGTTAAGCAGCGGCAGACGACTTCAACAACAGATGCGGTTGTGTTAGGTCCATACTCTTTTTTTTCATCCTAATTCTGAACTTTTACTCCAGAGGGTGTTCTAGCTACCCTTCAATCTGGAGATCCCTTATTCAAATGTTATTAGAATTGTATATTGGTTGGCACTACATAAACTAGTACATACAACTAAAATGTGTTGCATACTGAAAGAGATACTGTATATTTGGACTCCAACAGAGCACTGTATGATGATTGGAGAAGGGGAAATAGAAATAGGGATTATAAGATGATGGTGGTAGCTAGAGAAGGGTGAAAGAGCTGGTCAGGTCGACGAGGTGGTGATGGGGAGGAGGAGGGTTGCTGCATGGATGAAAGCCGCTGCTTAAATGAAAGCTTCTTGTACTTTCTAGCACTATGTGAAGGCTTGATTACTTTTGTTACTGTCGTGTGAGGGTTGAGTGTGGGGCTGCCGCTGAGTGTGATTGACTGATTTCTGCGGCAAAGGCAGAAGGACATGGACCCAGTGAGCTTTGTTCTTTGGACTTCCAGGCTGATTTTCCACTTCACCTTCAATTTTGTTGTGATAAAGTTCCAAGTTAGGGCTGGTTTTGCATGTCTACTCTGTGGCTAAGTCCAGGATATTTTCTTGCATTAGACCTGATTTGGTCAGAGTTTTTGGTTTCACAGAGTCCCGTCTTCAAAATGCTGCATGAAACAGGAAGCTGGAACATCACAGCCAGGTTTATGTGTAGATATTTCAATCCCCTATTTAGTTTATGTACACATATGTAGTTCATATACCGAACAGTACTTTATACATGAAAAGCTGAATTCATTTTCTGTGTTCAGTGTGAAAAGTTTGTGAACCAGCGTACAGTCCATGAGATATCTATTGTTAGAACATTGTGCTCAGAGGTAATGGATGAGGAGCCTACCCTCTGCTCCTGACAGGACACAAAGGTCTGGAAGCCCGGGGAGACTCCGAAGCCGAGCTGGTGGATGTACGGAGGCTCGTCCTGACTGTGGATCTGCACACGTATCCCGGCCTCAAGAGACGTCTCATCTGCAGCAGCAAACACAAGAGTCAAGCAGGCAACAGCAGGAGCCCTGATGGAGGAGAACTACATCATTAAATAAACTAACATTTAACTAAAAGACTTTTTGGGAATGATTTAAGGTAATAAGTTATTCCTGCTAATTTAAAGCTGGGGACCCACATTTTGTGTTGTTTGTCTAGAAAGAACAAAAGCTTTTATCGAAAACAATTTTCTTTTAAATACTTGGAAAGAAAGAGTTGGATTGGCTGAGCAAGATTTGTCCTCTACATTTCACCTTTGTGACTAAAACATACAAACTACAGAACTAGTGAATGCTGTGAAAACCAATTTATGTCATGACTTTGGTGAAGTTACAACAGTGTATGCATGTTTTTAAAATCACAGAGAAATAAATATATTACTTGAGTGGCAGAGCGTCCACTTCTGGCTTACATTGTACGCTTTTCTTTTTGTTGTTACAATTTAACTGTTTCCTCAAATTATTAATATACTATAATTGCTCCTTTTTGTCCTATTGTTAATTTTATTGATCTGATCTTGAAATTTAGTTTGGCTTCTCTTTTGAAAGGGTTTTGCCCCATACTTTGGAGAATTTACGTAATGAATTGGATTAGGCAAAAATAAGTTATAATTCAGACTAATCCCTTTGGTCACAATTGCGTTTCTATGTTAAAGCATGTCCACTACTGACATAAGCTGCATTGTTTTTGTTTGTCAAAAAATAATAATATGTATGACCGAATAAACAAACTACTACTACATTGACTATAAAATAATATGTTTTTTGCTTTACCTGAAATGCTCCGAAGCAAATCACTAGAAAGAGCTAGCAATTAAAACTGCAATTTCTATCTTTAACTGATTTTTACCATTTACTTTAAAATATCTTACTATGAGCAGATCTGACTTGATGCTGTCTCCATCAAGAAAGAAAAGCTTAATTCCCTACAGTTTATGTGCAAAAGGATTTGAGTTACATTTGCTTTTAAAACTCAAAGAAACTTGGAATCCAACTCTGTCTTGTTTTTGGGATAATCTCACATATTTCAAAGTGCAATAGTTTGCTCGTTTGACAGGAGCCGCATTCCCGTCGAAAACCCGTTGCCGACGAAAATCAGATACATCGAGTTGTTTTTGCCCGTGTGCAAACCATCTTCCCAGAAATGTAATGAAAACACACAGCAAGTTGAATTTCTATTTTGAGCAATACTCTGAGTGCATGACAGGAGAACGTGGAAGAAAAATGTTGTGGCTTACTCGTCTCCCTCCAGATGGGCAGATACTCGTCTTGCTGTATATCCAACATGATCTCCAGCCCGTTCCCCATCCCGCCTTGTTTGGTCTTCCTCAGCGCTGTCTTGTTGCCATTAAAAGTATAGCATTTTCCATATCGCGTGTACACCTAGAAAGAAGACAGCAAAGATTAATATCGGGGCTATGACCATAAAAAACATGAGAACGCCAAACACACATACACACACATTTGCAGGCGGTGACAAGCTCGCGAAATGAAAACCCGGATAGAAAGTGGAGAATAAATAAACAAGATGAGAAAGTGAGGGACCACAAGCACCTGGCCTCCGTGTGTCCCCAGCGCACTTGGATAAGCAGTCACTGAAAGTATTCTGCGACAGGCTGTATATTATGTGGAACAACCAAACATCCCAAGAAACAGGGGTATAGGAGAAAACTAGGAGTCCATATGGTTTTTCTTCTTCCCATTCCGTTTGGAGCTGATCATTTGTAAACAATCGTATGAATACAATTGCAAATATATTGACTCATGGTGAAATATTAGTAGTCATAGTAGTATTAGTAGTGGTAGTAGTAGAAACCAAAGCATCTGGAAGAAACTAAACAGAAACAGGTAGAACATGCAAACTCCATTCAGGCTCCGCACCACCCTGGAGTCAAACCATACTGTATATATTAACGGAAGTAGTAACCTATCTCTGCTGTTCAAACTAATGGGCCAAAAATTGGACTTTCATGGAGTGATTCAAAATGGCCGCGGGGGCTGGAAAATGTGAAAAAAGCATCTGCGCATGCGTCAGCTGCACAAGCTCCATTCATTTAAACGAGTGACTTCACAAATTCACAGCGAGTAACTAGACTGGTCCAAAAAAATTCACCCCCCTCAGCATTGACACACATGTGGGACGGAGCTTTGGGCCAAGAGCCAACTTTTGGACCATCCTGTAAAGACGTTTTAAGAGGTCGGATAATGCTATATATTAGCATTGGCTAATTCTTATTCTGGG
This sequence comes from Knipowitschia caucasica, assembly GCA_964034765.1. Classification (NCBI taxonomy): domain Eukaryota; kingdom Metazoa; phylum Chordata; class Actinopteri; order Gobiiformes; family Gobiidae; genus Knipowitschia; species Knipowitschia caucasica. The sequence continues at coordinate 34,107,236 of OZ035837.1, read as the reverse complement.
TCCACCCCCATCGGCCCGGGGTGGTATTGCAGCATGTCAGCGCACGTCCTTTTGGCCACTTTTGAGCAGGGACCCGCCCCCACTGGTTCAAACCCAAGACCTTCAATGTTGAGAGGCAAGAAAGCAAACTGCTGAGCCCTCAAAGCGTTGGAAATATACATAAAACAATTCCAATGCAATAGAATATTTATTGGTCAAAAATGCAATATGTGTTTATGTAAGTATGAATATGTGGTACTATTTGTAAAAATGTTGGCAGAAAGAGGTTTATTTCCTTCGCCAGGGCATTTTATTTATGCCAGGATTTGTTTGGCCATTTGTTTGTTACTTTGCAGCATAACTAAAAAAGTCCGGATTTTAACATAATTTATAATCATCAGAAAACTGGGACATGGGACAGATAGATTTGTTACATTTACCTCTTCTTGGCGGAGGTCATTAAGTACCTTTCCAGACATATAAACTGTAAACACGTTTTCAGCACAAAACTCCACCTATGACATCACTGAACATTATTATGAAACCTTTTTGGAGATTCAAGCAGGAACCACAAAACCAAATACACAAATGTTTCTGACAAACGAATGAGATGGTCCTGATACAAACACCATCACACCCTCTACTCCAAATCAAGGTCATTTACAAGACTGCACCGCCCAAACGACCTAAACCCTAAAATATTTGCAGATGTAATAGAAGGGAAGAGTCTCATTGAAACGACAGCATTTGAACTTTGCATAAACATGTGCGACACACGCCCATATCACAGTTTACAGGCAGCGTGGAGCAGCTGTCCTGGAAGGCAGCAGTGTAAACAGCGCTGGCCTCTGCTGTAATCACTGCTGTGGATTCAGTGGTATTGTCCATAAAGACTTTGTTCTGAGCCTCCCTGTGGTCACTGAGGAGGACTTGAGCACGGGCCCTGTGGTTAAGCATCCCAGGTCTTTAGGAGGGTCACGTCACAGTCACAACGTAATGTTTATGTAGGTTAAAGTCTGTCCTGCGTCTTCGGCACCAGAATAATTCACTGCATGATATGAATGATGAAGATTAACAAGAGTCTATAGTCAGATAGGAGAATGTAGAGTCATAAAATGGTCATATTAATTAAACTTTTGAATCAACTTTTGCTCTTTTCAGGCGCCCAAAAATCACCGTCCAATTTTATGCATTGTTTATTCGCTCTTCTCGACGGTGGTAATCTACTCGTGTCGCAACAGCTGCACTGACAGAAGCTAAGGCTAAGATAAATATACATGTTTGTGAAACGAAGGGAATTTCCCTCGCGAGTAATAAACCAGTCTATATTAATTTCCATGTTTAAAAATGCCAGATTAAAACTGACTTGTAGAACTGAAAACCATGTGGTTATGGACCTCTCGCTGCATACTTCCTGTAGTTGTCCGTTAAGGAGACATAGTGTGCTTCCTCCAGCTCGTGATCATCTATGACACCAGTCAATCCAAATCATATTTACTACATTCAGTCCTCTGTGATCTGAACTGACCACTTTTCAGTGAAAGCCTGATCCAACCTGCCCTTTGTGCCAGGATGGAGGGACGCCTTTCCCCTGTGGTCTGGGAGCGCCCAGAGGAGGTCAGTTTTGGGGGTGATGGTCCTCCTCTCATGCCAGGTGCCTGTTCTCCCATGCTCCTTCTTTTAGATGGTAAAACAGGGTAAAACAATAGTTCTCTTAGCGCTGCTCACACTGTCTACAAATTACACAAAATAAAAAACTGACTCGCAGATAATGGGCCATGACATTCGTGGAAAAATGTCCTCCTACAATTGAAAATGATGCAACGCTGGTTAATCATCTGCATACTAGAGTTCCAGAGAAGAATCAGCAAAAGTATATTAGAAATGTTAGTATCAGTGATCAGAAGAGACGGTGAAAGAATGGCATCTCGGGTGTAAAGAACATTCATAAATAAACTTGAAGTGTTTAATGTGACCATTTAAATGGACAAAGGTCGAAGGGAGAAAGAAAAAAAGCCAGTTATTTTTGAGCTCAAGTTAAAATGCTCAATTTAATATGAGGCTATATTCCTGATGAGCTTCAAAAGGTCATTAATACCTGAGATCGGTCCTTTCTGTGTATGTCTAGTGACTGGTGATTAGAAAATGGGGGTCAGCAAGGTTCTGGAGAGGCCAATGGAAAACGCAGGTATCCACGTGTGACTGGTGATTGACACGCTTTTTGGGCTGAAATTGTTTAATCTCTATTTGTGGCTGTGTGGAGCGGAGTCAGGGGTGAGACTTATCTCTGATCCATCACAGACACTGACACCGAAACCTGCACGGGGCTCGCTTTATCTGACGGGACTGACAACAGCAGGAAGAAGGATTTTAAACAGCGAGACCTGTCCTGAACTAAAGGACTAAAGCTGAAGCAGACAATTTCAGTCAGGAGCGGGACTGAACCAGGATATGGCAAGGACATGAGTGGAAATATGTCCTCAACGTCCTTTGCCTATTCCAAGTGAAAGAGAAGCTGACGCACTCCAGTCTCCTGTATGTGATCTATGCATCTGTGGCTCATCCTTAAACATGAAAGTCTCATTATCGTGTGTAAAAGTCAAAAATGACGCATGCTATTTCTTCAGTGACCGCATCAAAGGCTCCATCACAGATCAAGTTCAACGAATAAAAGGTCAATCATTTAAAAAAAAGTTGGGATGCGTTCAACAACGACAAATCAGTCCAAACGGTACCATTGCTCAGGTGGCTACAATCACAGAAGTCCGGGTGGAACTAAAACATGATTAACTCTAAAACCACCTTTGCATTTTATAAGTCAAATTAGCATTGAACACTTAACTCATTGACTACCATTGACATACAGTATCTGTCTGAGACCCTCTATTCAACTGGGGATAACAGGACAATAAAAACAGCTATAAACAAACTTATTTTTGCTGATGAAAGTAGACAATTCAGTCTTTCAGAATCTGGTTTCATATTTCACATAGTCTTAGGAAATAATATTCTGTGGGTCTTGAGAATCAGTGAAATCATCAAAAACGGCTGGCAGTCATTGAGCTAAAGACTTTGCCGTCCTTGACACAGCATACAAATGTTTTTGGCTATTTCTGAATCAGAAAGAATGTAATGCCATTGTCAGTGAAAGAACATCACAAAGTAGGAAGGTTCTTTGTTCTTATATACTGCAAAGAAACAATATTGAATGTTCTACAACGCAACATTTTTTATAACATGAAGGTGCAGAACAAAATCCCTTGACATCTGTAGGCTCTGACATTTAAGACAAACTAAAAGCTCATTCGTTATTTTTAGCAGACTTCTCGATGTGTCTGTTATGCACATCATGCTTTTGTTTTTATATGAAATGTGCTCAAATACATGTTTTCTTCTTCTGGCTACACACGTCGAAAATATAATGAACAATAAGCAGCTAAGCTTATTGTTCAAGATAAAGTACTTTTTTCTGTTATTATAGATAAAACCTTTAGAATCAGCCTTCAGACATAATGAAATTGTTGTTTAATTGATCTTGAAGTCTCGACAATGACTCAGTGGCATTTTCTTAACTGTGTTTTTCTGGTTCAGTCAGTCCAGCGCATGCTACAGTATACAGTGCCTTGCGAAAGTATTCGGCCCCCTTGAACCTTTCAACATTTTGCCACATTTCAGGCTTCAAACATAAATATATTAAATTTAAATTTTTTGTCATGAATCAACAACAAGTGGGACACAATCGTGAAGTGGAACGAAATTTATTGGATAATTTAAACTTTTTTAACAAATAAAAAACTTAAAAGTGGGACGTGCAATATTATTCGGCCCCTTTACTTTCAGTGCAGCAAACTCAGTCCAGAAGTTCAGTGAAGATCTTTGAATGATCCAATGTTGTCCTAAATGACTGATGATGATAAATAGAATGCACCTGTGTGTAATCAAGTCTCTGTATAAATGCACCTGCTCTTTGATAGTCTCAGGGTTCTGTTTAAAGCGCAGAGAGAACCATGAAAACAAAGGAACACACCAGGCAGGTCCGAGATACTGTTGTTGAGAAGTTTAAAGCCGGATTTGGATACAAAAAGATTTCCCAAGCTTTAAACATCTCAAGGAGCACTGTGCAGGCAATTATATTGAAATGGAAGAAGTATCAGACTACTGCAAATCTACCAAGACCCGGCCGTCCCTCCAAACTTTCAACTCAAACAAGGAGAAGACTGATCAGAGATGCAACCAAGAGGCCCATGATCACTCTGGATGAACTGCAGATAACTACAGCTGAGGTGGGAGAGTCTGTCCATAGGACAACAATCAGTCGTGCACTGCACAAATCTGGCCTTTCAATCAATCAATCAATCAATCAACGTTTATTTATAGAGCGCCTTTCCTACACAAGGCAACGCAACGCAACGCCACTCTTTATGGAAGAGTGGCAAGAAGAAAGCCATTTCTCAACGATATCCATAAAAGGTCTTGTTTAAAGTTTGCCACAAGCCACCTGGGAGACACACCAAATATGTGGAAGAAGGTGCTCTGGTCAGATGAAACCAAAATCTAACTTTTTAGCTACAATGCAAAACGATATGTTTGGCGTGAAAGCAACACAGCTTATCACCCTGAACACACCATCCCCACTGTCAAACATGGTGGTGGCAGCATCATGGTTTGGGCCTGCTTTTCTTCAGCAGGGACAGGGAAGATGGCTAAAATTGATGTGAAGATGGATGGAGCCAAATACAGGACCATTCTGGAAGAAAACCTGTTGGAGTCTGCAAAAGACCTGAGACTGGGACGGAGATTTATCTTCCAACAAGACAATGATCCAAAACATAAAGCCAAATCTACAATGGAATGGTTCACAAATAGACGTATCCAGGTGTTAGAATGGCCAAGTCAAAGTCCAGACCTGAATCCAATCGAGAATCTGTGGAAAGAGCTGAAGACTGCTGTTCACAAACGCTCTCCATCCAACCTCACTGAGCTCGAGCTGTTTTGCAAGGAAGAATGGGAAAGAATTCCAGTCTCTTGATGTGCAAAAACTGATAGAGACATACCCCAAGCGACTTGCAGCTGTAATTGCAGCAAAAGGTGGCGCTACAAAGTATTAGCGCAAGGGGGCCGAATAATATTGCACGCCCCACTTTTCAGTTATTTATTTGTTAAAAAAGTTTAAATTATCTAATACCTTTTGTTCCACTTCACGATTGTGTCCCAGTTGTTGTTGATTCTTGACAAAAAAAAATATTTGTATATCTTTATGTTTGAAGCCTGAAATATGGCGAAATGTTGAAAGGTTCAAGGGGGCCGAACACTTTCGCAAGGCACTGTATATATGTATATTTTCTGCAGTTGTTCCTCTTCCCAACAGATTGAGTGAGTTAACAAAGAACTTGAGCTATTCCCAAATGGGGGATTTGGCGTCGGTGCTGACAAGTTGAAACAGTGCAGCGACATGGCAGTTACAAAGCGGATGAAAGGACCATTTGTGTGGCGCTCGTTCACAACAACTAATTATCACAGCTCTTAACTCTGCTTTGTCTCTGTTTGTTGACGTTGCCCTGGAGTCCGTAGTTTAATGTGACTGTTCCAACGAGGGCTGCGACGAGAATCATGCCAAAAAGTATTTCTGTTTAGCGTTTGTCAGACATGTTATGAGAAAATACAATCGTAAATGTCATAGGTGCTGTTAATAGGAGGACATGGAGAGAACCGTATAGGAATAGGAGATGAAGTATGTAAAGTGAAGACGTCTTTAACACACAGTTGCTGAGATAATGGAGCGTAAAAAGCCAATTGAGAAGATCCATTTAAACAAGTCGGCACAAGTCAATTAATCTGACCAGTGATTTAAAATGGACTTATGAAGGATTTTAGCCCTGTCACAAAAACACATTTGGGTGGATGTTATATTTCTTTCATAAAATGATTGTGATAAACAAGCTAACCGTCTGACAAACTGAAAATACTATACTTCCCTGATGACCTGCTTAGACCTGCTCCGTACCACATCTTAGCAGACTTCAGATGTGTTAATGAGTTGGCCTCAGGATCAGGGGCTGTCTAACCACACCCACAGGTTATAAATCTCCAACTCGCGGTCTGAGCTTTCATTTCCTTGAGAAAGTTCTTTGGATTATAAACCAAACGTCGGTAACACCTGATAACTGAAGTACAGAGAATGGTTGAGAAACCTTCTTTTGTTTTGACTAATCCCTGCACGACTGAGAGTTTACACAAACATATTTCACTGATGCAGTAAAACATGATCTGTAATTTATAATCTGTATAAACTGTAATTTTAATAGTAATGAGGGATTTTTGATGCATACATTTCATTAAAAAGCATGAGTTAAGAAAATAAACAGCAGAAATAAATCATGTTTATCCATTCTGAACCATCTCCAGCTAAAACGTGATCAATTTGGAAAGAAAATCGCAACAAGAAATTGTAAACATTAAATATTGAGGCCCACATTATTTTGTTAAGTCCATGAGTCATTGAAGAATAAAGTGATTTGTGACAGGCCTAAAAACGGCCGGTCTGAGGTTCTACAGAAATTGATTATTTGATTAATTGTTTCAATTAGATTCAAATGAATTTTTTTTATTTGTTAATATCAACTTTTGATTGTAATGTTTTGTTCTTTCAGATTATTTCTTTTACATTTTGCATTGAAGAAATCACATACATTTAATTTTTTGTTTGTTATTTCTTTACTATCCATAAGCCTTTTGTTTTGTTTGCCAAACCATATCGTACTGAATCTACAAATGGTTCTAAATATACACATGGTACTGAATATACATTTGGTACCAAATATACATGTACATATGGCACTGAATCAAACTAAAAAATCCTGGTATCCATAGACTCAGAGATCCAGCCCCAGACTCCAGGAGGTGTCTGAGAATATGAGATTGAGTGGATGCTGGTGTCGCAGTGGAGGGGATGGGGAAATGGATGAGGTGGTCAGTAAACACACATTTGACGTCTTACATAATGTGAGCTTTTAAAACCATGTATCCAAAAGGGAGCTGGCTGTATATTGTGTCCATTTGTAAAGCCCTGCAGACAGCCTCTAATGGCAGAGATGCATTAACACTGGGCTTTCCTGTAGCAGCCGCATCCTTAAGAGACTCTTTAATGTCACTTGCTCGCCATTATTTAACTCAGTAAAAGTCAGCTCATAAAACATCTTGTCCACAGTCTCTGCTTCATGTCATGCTGCTTTGTGAGCTCATACAGTTCGTCCACCACACTTTAGTTTTTTATGTATTGTGATCACCAATCACAAGCATATGATCTGGAATAATAATGTGTATGTGGATATTTCTATGTCTATAGTATGAATATGGTGTTTCTTGATGATTTCAGAAAGAATCTATGTTTCCGGTAATTTGGGGTAACATACATTTGTGGAGCTATATAATGACTAAAAAAGACTAGATGTGAGTAGATAAAATAACTAAAATAAATACAAATCACAATTTTTGACAAATAACATGATCAAAATGATGAAGATGAATGCCTTGTCAAATGTCATATACTTTAAAGGTGCCTCACAAACCTTGATGATGCTTTTTGCTTCTAAGCAAAGAAATGACATCACTTGGCAATGCATATTTAATTGTATCTTTGGAGTCTGTACAGTTATGTCTCTTTAATAGACTCGGGCCACCCACTGAGTGTGATGACAGTAACATAAGAAATCAGTTTGAAAATACTTTCTTTGATTGGTTTAGTGCAAGGAATAAATGCAGTGTCACAATTACAATATTCTCTCCAGACCCCCGAGTGAGCTGCACTTTGGTAATCACTGGTTTAATATACAAAGTGATGTTAATGTAACTTTGATTTATTGCCGATTGAATTAGTCTGAAGAGTATGGCTGTAACTAAAGACTATATTCATTAGTCTATAATATTCTTAGACTAGAAGATAATGATAAAGCAGGTGGTGTTTGACACAAATGTGACATCTCAATTGGTGTGAATCTGTAGGACCAAAGCTGTAGTAAACTAAGAGGAAATCCATCATGCATCTTGCCTCCTCCTCACCCTCACGACAGTTTTAAGTACTTTCACTCCTTAAATGCTTCTGTTTGTGTAATTCATAAAGCTTTGTTGGGGTGAACTCTTTAACTTCGTCTTCGTGGTCGCTCTTCTTCTCTAAATAACCAGCACGATCTCTCCACTGCCTCTCGGAGAACATTAATTTCCAGGCAGGACGCATGTCGTCGGGTAGAACTCCCACTTGGAGCAAAGCAGGATTTGAGTTCATTTGCAGAGTGAGGAAGGGGCACCAGTGAGAGCAGATTGGGAGTGGAAAAGTATTATGGTTGAATCATGCAGGGTTACGGTTGTACAAGAACTGTGGCTTGATTTAATGGGAGAAAACCAAATACTAAAAGCTAAAATGCTATTCTGTTTTCTGAGTGATTGAAGAGGCCACAGTTGAAACTCAAAAATGAGGTTGTAAATAGATGATTTACAAAAGCATGGATGGAAAAAGCTCGATCAAAATTGTGTGGTTGTGGATAATGACGAGCACGGAGGTCCTAGGAGTATATAACACAGAGAACCTCTACTGAAGGTTATCTGTGTTCCGTAGAGAACCTTGCACACTACTTTATTGGTCAAGAAAGAGAGAAGAGTCTGAGTCCTCCAGCGCATCCTGAGAGCAAAGGAGATCTGTGCAGCCCTGGATCCTCCATTAAGGACACTTCTCACTCACAAAGGCATCAGAATGACCAGAGACCCTTCACTCAGTCGTTTCAAAGTATAGCCTTCAGGGAGAGAACTGAACTCCATATCCTGCCCTCCTGGAGCTCCGACCCCCTCCCCCACTCCATAATCAAGGCCAAGAGAAACAGCCGAAATTAAAATGCTGTAATCTCTGTATCTTTCAAATAGTGAATTATCAAATTGTTGAGATAACAGATTTGGTCATAACAGCACTCAGCAAAACCAGGGTTTATAAATGTGTGTTTACTTTTATTTGCTTGGTGGATTTATAATTTGACCTGTTTATGCCGTTTACTATATGTAATCCAGCTTTTTAACTTATTATGGACTGAAATGTAACCATTTTTTGGATCCTCAATAAAACTATTCTTTCTCACTCTGGTCCTCACAGTCATCCTCACTCTGGTCCTCACACTGGTCCTCACACGGGTACGTACACTGGTTCTCACACTGGTCCTCACACGGGTACTTACACTGGTCCTCACACGGGTACGTACACTGGTTCTCACACTGGTCCTCACACTGGTCCTCACACTGGTCCTCACACTGGTCCTCACACGGGTACTTACACTGGTTCTCACACTGGTCCTCACACTGGTCCTCACACTTGTCCTCACACTTGTCCTCACACTGGTCCTCACACGGGTACTTACACTGGTCCTCACGCTAGTCCTCACACTGGTCCTCACACTGGTCCTCACACTGGTTCTCTCACTGGTCCGCACGTTGCTTGGTTAGGGTTTAGCTGAAGTCTCTCTGGAGCAAAAGTGGAAGAGGCTAAATTGTTGGGTATAAAAAGTATTCCAGCCCGTCTTGGTCTCCTCATACTAGACTGTAATTGCATGAGCACATAATCTCACATTTATGAGGATGTGCCTATTGCCCTCTTCAATTAGAATTTTGCAGTCACTTCTCTCTCGTTTAGAACATTAATTAGAATTATTCAGTCACTTTTCTCTAAATTAGACCTTTAATTAGAATGATTCAGTCACTTCTCTCTAGTTTAGACTGCCTTGAGTTGCAAAGGGGCTCTTTAAGGTACTTCACTTACATTGGATTTGTTCGTACACAGTTTACCGTGAAGGAAAAAGTCTAGTCACCATTCAAGCCGCGCATATTTCCTTTCGAATTATCTCTGTATGTCAAATAAAAGTCATCATTATTCTTATAATGTCAGAGCCGTGGAAGTGTTTAATTAAGTTATGTCATTTCAAGTTTGTACACCAGGATTTTATAATTGGATATAATGAAAACATTAAAAAGATCGACACATTTTTCTTGTGAATACTGTTGGAAAAATCAGCAGTGGATTTTAGAGGTTTTCATACATTGTGGAATTATCATCCAAAATTAGCTGTAATAGCATAAAATAAGATAAGGAAGTAAGTTAGCGTGTTTCACAGACCAAGGTCACCCAAAGCTAAACAATGTTAGTATATTTTACAGAAATCAAGCCCCCATTAAACACCATCCATTCAATACATTCAGACCTATTGTACATGTTTTTAGTGGTAGGGTAAACCGGAGCACCCAGAGGAAACCTGCACAGGCACGGGGAGAACATGTAAACTCCACTCAGAAAGGCTCTGTTCGGGGTTCAAGCCAAGGACCCCCTTGCTGAGAAGCGAGAGTGCTATCCAGTCGCTCACTGCGCCGCCCAGATAGATTTGATAAGTTAAAGCAAAAAGAAAAATTAAGGATTTTTAAAGAATTCATACTTGCAGGAGAGGTCCAAGGACAGTGGTGATGACGCAGGACACTCAGCGACATTTATGGACATTTATCAACATATCTGCTCCTGTGTCGGTGAATTCAACTGTTTAGTAAAGTCCTTTGAGATAACTACTGTTGTGATTTAAGGCTAGACAAAAATAAATTGAATTGAATTGAATACACCATTTTCTTGGTCCTAAAGGAGTTGTGCACTAGATTGGGAACCTGCTTGTCACCACAAAATCATTGCTTCTGGCATCCATTCCCCAGATTATATGGCTTTGCTCATTAGCTTCTCGTTCTGAAAAATACATTGTGAAATATTTAAACTCAAAGGTGATAGTCTCCTGTGAAATACTGTGGCACAATACTGTATATACTGTATAATGGACAGTATATAACCAACTGCTGTACAATGAAAAGCAGGTGGTCTCCCCTCCATCCCACACATTACATAGTTGAGTCCTGCTTTAAACATTATGTGCAAATGTTCAAAGATTTATATGTAGTAAAGATTTGGTATGAAATGAGAATCATATTTTTATTTTTTTTATCTTGAGGTGACTACTGTTGTGATTTAGGGCGATACAAAAATACACTGAATTGAATGGATTATGATAAAGCTACATGTTAAAATATTGATGTATGGATCTACTCAGCTACGTACTGTATCTATTGAAACACTTTATTGTTAAAACTGCAGAGCTCAGATCTCTGCCAAAAAATCCTGGATTCTTGCCATAAGTAAACCTTTAGAATTATTTAGCTAACTAAACAAACCCTGGAGATTACAGAGGTAACAATGAACGAATAACCAGCGCATCACCGAGAGCTGCTGTAGAAAACTCTGAGTGGAATTATGTATGCACCCAGGGAGACAAAACAAAACACAACAACTATGAAACAGGCTAACAACAAGTGCTGTTACTGAATGTTTATACAATTTTGAATCCAAAAAAATGAAAATGCAATGGTGGAACAAGAGTGTCTACTTTGGGCAAAATAATAACAAATCTGAGACGCCAAAAATTAATAAATAAAAGCTTGTGCAAACCATTTTTAAAAGCAAACGGATAAATGAATGAAACAGCCTGGGCATCACGTAGACTTGGGAGGAACGGAAAATGCATTAGGATGTGAGGAAACTGACCACAATACCTTTGAAAATGTGTTGGCTTGTTCGACTATTGTGATAAAATATATGGGTGATTTAGGATTCAAATAAAATAGAGCAATTTTTCATTGTCAAAAATATGTGCAAATATAAACCATCATTCAGCCGAAGCAAAAGAAACAAGCCATCCATCCATGAAGTGCTCTGGAAACGGCTGAGCTCGTATTTGATTCTGTTTAAATGTCCTTGTCACGTCATAAAGCCAAGGTGCTTGTCTGTGAATGTACTTTTGAATGGTTTAATGAAATGCACTGTAAAAGCCTTGAGTGCCAATCATGCACCACAAATGCACTCCATTTACCACTTTGAGCAGTCTAAAGCTCCAGCTGTAGCGAGGCGTAATGTTCAGTCGGGTTGGTTAGCAAATTCTCAAGCAGAGGACGATTTTAGGACAGAAGCAAGAGTTTTGAAGAGGAGCTATAACTGTATATTTTGATGCATGAATGTACCTCTTTTTTTTTTGGATCTTTTCACCATCTTACAACATTGTTCCTCATCAAAAACAGACCTGGAGTTGTTCTAGACCAGGGATGTCAATGTCAAATACATAGGAGGGCAGAAAAAAACGCATTTGCTACAAGCCGAGGGCCGGACCGGTTCAATGTTTACGAAATTATATTAAAATGTCTGCATTTAACCTATTGAACAAAGACCTAACACATTGGACCGTATTCTATTTAATGATTCAATGAATAGTCCAATATTTTTGTATGTTTCTGTCAGTCATTTCAATTGACTATTTTTTGTAACAGACTCATAGACAAAAACAAATTTCCATTAAAGACCAAACACGCGTCCTGAACATCAAATTAATAATCCAATATTTTCTCATGGCTTTGGGCGGCTGGTTCTAATTCTTGGGTTTCATTAAACTGGCCAGTAGGGGGCGAATGAGCAGAGGTGGGACAACTCAGTTTTGCTCCCATTGAAAACCATGTAAATTGTGTCTGTTTTGGAGTCTAAAGGCTCTCGGGAGGGGGACACTCAATTCTAAGGGAGAACAAAAAAATATTTCTCAAAGGAGTTTTGATTTCGGGCATTTTTGGAAAGAAAAACAGAAGAAATTGCTGCGTTTCATTGGGGTGGCCTGCAGGGGGCGCTTATCTGGGAAAGCCTTGATCCACCTCGCCCGCCTCAATCGAGTGATTTTTTTTAAGTGTCCTCCTTTTTATGAGACCACACTTGGAACACGGAAGAAACTCTTGGATTTCTCTCTGTTTGCGCGGTTGCTACAAGCGTACACCGCACAAAAAGACGGCTTTTTGACAACGCTTCTTCTTCTACTATATCTCCGTGTATAAACCCGGCAGACTGCACCGCCAGGATACATCACGTCCTGTCCTATGTGTGTTATTCACTGCCCTTCACTGTTCATATGAAACCCAAGAATACTGATCAAATATCATCCCAGTGGCCTTGACTTTGAAACCCTTATTCTATCTAGACCCATCCAGGCTAAAATAAGGAGCTAACTGGCACAAAATTCCACCCCTTCCACCTGAAAGCTAGTATGATGTAGCACTATGACATCACTTTATAAAAAACCAAAGTATTTCACATTAATTAGTTTTTGACAATTGCGTGAAGTTCAAGTGAAATTACGTTCTTTCCAATCAGACTGCTGTGTTTTCAAACTGATGATGCGCTTTCTATAAAACAAACCCCCTAAAATTGCACAGACTATTTGGCTTTGCACCTACACTTAACCATCTGAAGTGATAAATGAGACCATTAGCACAAGACGCAGTTGACAACATTGGGAAACTTAGCATTTTATAGACACCCATAAAATTAATTATTACAACTTGGATAGTACGCTGATCTGATTGGTTGATTTGCGGTCTGATATTTTCCCGTCTCGGACCATTACCATGACAATTGGTCCGCAGTGCGTATCAAATTTGATATCTTTCCTTGGTAAAAAAAGAATGAGCGACGACTTCGAAGAGCCAGAAGAAGTAATAACAGCAAATAACGACGAAAACACAACTCCTAACAGTCAAGAAGAGATTGACGAATATTCACAAAATGCTGCACATCAGACAAAAGAATATGCACTCAGGAATCATAAAGATGACCAGCTTACAAAACCAGACAATTATTGACTCCAAGAATAAAGAAAATGCTCTCTCCCACTCTCGACGAGGGCAAAAGTCCAACACAATCAGGTGCCGCAGTGGTGGGGGGCATTGTTTGCTTAAGCTGATATGGAAGACCAAAACCAAGACCAAAATCCAGACCAGAGACCAGACCCGGAATCCAGTCTCAGACCATATGACGTCATCGGACGTCCTGATAAAACTGTTGGCTTGAGTTCTGGGGCTCAGTCAGCTCAGGGCCAGCGAGGGACACAGAGAGCAGGCATAAGTTTAGGAGCTTGTTGAATTTCTGTATCTGATTGTAAAGATAAATTAAATACAGATGTTAAACTTGGAACCTTTTGTCTTACTTCTGCATCAACTTTGGACACGTCCGTCAAAGGGTATTTTTGACAACATTTTGGTGACCCCGACGTGATGGTGCAGGAGCAGGACAGAGATGAGCTCAGATATAGACTGGGTCCGTGGGCCTGGAAAATTCTCTCTTCTCTTCGAAAAAGTTGCTTCAAAAGAGGTAAGCAGATCGTACTTTTGAAAATCTGCACATTGTTTTAAATGGAAGAGAGAGAGAATTCGGCTCGACGGACTGCAGCGTGGACAGACCGCCGTGATGGGCGTTCTATCGGACGCGATAGAACAATAGTCAGGTTTAGACGTTTTTAGCCTTGGGGGAAGAATGGGTCCCCTCTAAAACAAACAGAACATAGATGAGAGAGTCCACAAGAGTTTTTAGAAGTGCAGAAGAGGCACACCTTCTTAAAGTGCAGAGAGGCACAAGTGTAAATAGAAATAGAATTAGAAATAGGGACAGCTTTAGGGTCAGAACAGGATAATAAAACCTTCCATATCCCCCGGGGGGCGGGAAAAAGGGTACAATTAATTTAAACAAAAAGCCGAGTATTTAACCCTATATGCCCGCGTGCATCGGTGCCGATGCACGCGCACATGTTTTACAAATGATCAATTTACTCGCGAACGGTAAAACGTAGCAACTTACTTTTTTCCCCTCTGTGAAGTACGTATTCAGGGCTTTCCGAAACTAGTTTTGATTTGTCTGTGCGATGCACGGAGGATAAACTACGTTTGTCTGAAAGTCCGTGTCCAAAGCATGACCCGTGAGGTACAAACAGCTGTGAGATACAAACACACGGGGACTGCCAAAGATCGTCAGAGAGTGAGATCTCTCACTCCTCTGCGTTTCCTTGTTCTCCCACAGTTGAAACTAGAGCTGCGATTGCAAAAACCGGCTGAAGAGTGCGCATTATTGATAAAGACGATAATAAATACAGTAAAATGACATTATGTGTATATGATGTATATAAATATATGTATTAAATAAATAATTGATGTTTTTTTTTTTTTTGGCTCAGTTTTTTATGTTTTACGTTTTTTACAGCTGTACTACAGAAGCAACCCCAGCATTATAGACAAACTGCTTCAAGAAGGGCATCAGGAGTACAGAGTTTTTTGCTTTTATAGTGGAATTTTGTAAAAAGTATAATAGTTAGAGATTCAATTTTTTCCCCCATTATCCCCAAGACCATAAATAACATTTCTATGCAGTGTAAAAAGTTGTTTATAGCATTTCATTGTGTTTTTTCAATACATTTTTGTTAAATTGATTTTCCGTTTGATTTTTTTCTTTGTCTTTATGATTCCATCATTTTTATATAATTCATATGACAGCTTTACAATATGAATATTCTAAAACCCCAGGTTGTACTGAAAAAAAACAAAGTATACTGCTTGACTCTGCATCAAAAGATGACTGTTTTATGAATCATTATACACAAAGAAAACCAGGCGAGGAAAGTTCCCCAAAATGACCCATGGGCATAGAGGGTTAAAATGTGGATTCTGTATATTGACTAATAATGATCTGATTAATGAGGAAAAAAGAGAGCCACTTGGCTGTCGAGTTTTCATGTGAAGAAATGACAAAAGATCAGTTCTGGGAGTTTTTCTCTTATTCTGATGTAATGTTTGATAGTTAGAGAATCAAAAAAAAAAAAAAAAGATTCTGCTGGGACTATTGATACATTAGTCATGTAAGCAAATTGTAATGTTTTCCATTACTGACGTATTTAAGGATAAAATGTAAAGTGTCGTTTGACGTGAGAAAAACTTTTACCACTGATTAAGACCTTGTCACGATAAAAACGAGGAAAATGTAGCTAACAGGAGGATGTATTTCAGACGTCCATGTTTTCCTTTGTTTGGGAGGCCCCTCCCCTTCCTCTTTCTGTCTGCTCTCTCTCTCTCTCTCTCTCTCTTTCTCTCTCTCTCTCTTGTGAAGACAGAACTATTACCACATTTTTTTTGTAGAAAATTACATTTATACACACGATAATGTTACTGTCATGGAGTCATATGATCACAGAACTTTGAGTTAGATTATAAAGAGGCATTATTTTATTCTTTTGACCATCTCCAAACGTCTAGACAAGTTATTAAACATGTTTCCCAACGTTTTGGTGATATAAAATTTAAACTGATCTTAAAGAACAGTATACTTTTGGAAAAATAGGGCTTAGGATAGCAGTTGAATGCAGATTTGGTTTTCAGAATCTAATGTTTAAAATGTTAATATTAATTATTTCATAGGTTTATCTTGAATTGTAATTAATTATTGGTTTTGTATGGTAATTAACACACTTGTTTGTGTTTCTTGTTTGTCTGTTTTTTCTGAGAAAACTTCTGTCTGTTTCATTGGCCGATCGCCAAAATCCTCCCCCGCCACAAGCCTCAACTGAGCGTCTACTAAAAGGGACCATGAGCGTCTCCCCCCTCCCGGCGGGTCGCAGGGGGCAGCAACGGCTGCAGCAGCTAACAGGAACTCTCGAAGAAGACTTCTCCACCCCCTGTGAGGAGGCAAAGAAAAAAGACCGCAGACTTTTTCACAAAATGAGTGTTGTCCCATCTACGGAACAGAAGGTGGCGGTAATGCGAAAAATAGGCCGCCAACCGCCGGAAAACCTAACAAGAAGAAGAAGGACACACACACACTTGTGTGCGTCAGAATGAGACAAAGAATTGACAAGAGAAAAAGTTGTTGAAAGAAGAAGAAAGTGATTGAAAAGAAGAAGAAAAACATTATGAGAAAAAGTTATCGGAAGAAGAAAGAAAGTGATTGAAAGAAGAAGAAAAAAGGCATTGAGGCAAAGACATTGGACACTTTGAGACAAAGACATTGGACACTTTGAGACAAAAGACATTGAAAGACGCCATAAGAGGAGGACGTGGCTGGGCAAATGAAACAGACAGGACGGTAATATACAGACAGACAAACAAGCGCACAGAGACATATTAAGACATATTTACACATTTAGCTAGGTCATTCGTTCAAAACACTACATTTAGCTGCATGAAAGATACAGGACAATCGTTAAAATTAATTAGACTCTTACTTTAGAATGAGACACAAGGAGATTAGAACAGCAGTATATTTGCAAGGTTTAGGAGCTCTATTATTGAAACTATTATTGTTATTTAAAGTTATAGACGCGGAGAAGTTTAGAATTATTGATTTTAAACTGCATGATCTTGGTAATACGGATATTTAACGCGATTTTTTTCAACCTCTGGTTGAAACAGAACCGTGGCTTGTTTTTGTCATTTAAAAACAATCACATGCACAGTTGAAACTGGTGCTAGAAAGAGAACTGCAGCTTTTAATGGACGCTGCATTTAGTACAAAATGGTTTGTTCAGACAATTAAAGTTTGAAAAATGATTTCTAAATTTAGGTTAAAGGTGATATTAGACCATCTTTGATGGCACACTAACGCACCACTGTCCATTGGTTGAAAACAAGGATGTAGGGACATTTTATGAAATCTTTTATGACATGTTTCTCTTCCAAATAGCTAAATTAGAAACAATTAGGACAGTTATGTCTTTGATATAACTGTTGACAGTTTATCTGAGACATGATTGGTGCAAGTACGACAACACACATAGAACAATGGTCTTTTCTCCACATGAACGTGAAACAAAGGTGAAGTATTAAAGTTTGAAACTAATTTACATTTTTAAGGAATCCGAACTGGCTTTTTTTAAAAAAAAAAGGGAAAAACATTTTAAAGTAACAAGAGCTCATTAAAGATATAGGGGACACAATCTGTGATAAGCCCGAGTACAGACCACGTGGTAAACACTAAAGTTGGAAATGGATCCTTTTAAGAAAAAATTTCTCAAAGCTCTGCATGTTCTGCAGGCTCTGAAAGTTGCAACAATAGAAATAGCTCATGAGACAATTGTAATTGGACATGGAAAAATATAACAAAGTTAAAATTACAGGCCTTCTGTGTTGTCTATATGTTTGTGTGTGTTATATGTTTGTGTATGTTATATGTTTGTGCGTCATGTCAAGTACACTACGTTGACCTTAACAAACTCTGGACCAATATACTAACGTGGGGAGGCGGCCTGTGTGAGTGATGCGAGTGTGTTGTGAAATGAGGAGTGAACGAGGAGTGCTGGACGGAGAATGGAATAACAAATGTTTTCTGTAATGTTTTAATGTGATCATGGAATAATTATTTTTTGTCAACAGCATACGGTGTAAGTACTAGAGATTCAAAGATAACAAGCTTTATTAAACAGGTGTAAAAGTGAGAGTACTCTGGGATGAGTACTCTGAGAAAGTACTCTGCGGATAGTACTCTGAGATGAATACCTTGCTGAAGGTACTGGGAGTCCCCCCCCCTCTGCTGTTTGTCCTGACAGTGATTCGGTCCAACCGCAGTGAGCGGTCATTGGGCGGAGGACAACTTTGGTTTGTAACTCACATTTAGGGGAGTATAAAATTAGAAACATACATTTTGTTAAGTCTGTATTTGGCTACAGCCTCTGCCCTGATGTCACACACCGTCTGTCAATGTCGTTATGTTTTGCCCAATTGGATTGATTGACAGGCTGCACCATGCGAAGAGAGGGAAGTGGGCGTTTCTTGTGTTCTAATGTTTCTTTTTCAGATGAAAGATAAACTGCACCTGCTTCAGGGATGACAGTAGTATGGATCATAAGGAAATGAGCCTCTACTTTGGCGCCAAAGCCCACAATATGAATTGAGGACGATCCGGGAGAAACAACTGGAGATGAACGGAACAGTAAATCTACACACACACACAGATGCATGTTTTATACTTGGCCCATGACCAATAGGGGGAGTATGGTAATGTTATTGTCATAGGTGGTCATGGTCCTTAACCTTCTAAATCATTAGAAAGAAGTGTAAAACATATATTTACAAGAACAAATAAATAATAGAAAGGGCAGCCTAAAAAAGCAAAATGGGAAAATTAATAAGTAATTTTCAAAGTTGCCAAAATGAAATAAAATTCTATATTTGTCCCATAGGGGGTCATTCTAAATTTAGTGTTGTGCAAATTCAAAAGGAGAAATAATAGCGCTTATAACATCAAGCAGATCTACTCTTTAAGATAATAGATCATATAATAATAAGATAATAATAGAATAGAATGAAATAGTCTGGAGCTATAATATCATTGGATTCAAGGAGCTATAGGTTGAAGGGTCGCTAAGAAGAGGTGTCAGAATAAACAATAGTAATAATAGTTAGACTAGTGAATAACCATCCATCCATCCATCCATTTTCTTCCCCTTAATCCATTTCTGGGTCGGGGGGGGTGGCAGTCAGAGCTGCACCCAGTACACAGAGCACCAGCCCCTCACTGATCCTCCTGCAGGTGGTGAGTCCACAGGAGTGAATAATCAAAATAGTTCTATTGTGAAAATAAGTATCAATAAGGTCAAATTGTTCTAATAACTAAAGTAAAAAGGAATCAAATGGAGTCAGATTTTAGATGTTTCTGTTTTCCACATCTGTAGGAACTAGTGCAGATGTGTTTATAGAGAGTAGTATTAAAATGCAGACATAGAACGACAGGCTTTAACACAATTTTAAATCTAAAAATAGCTCAAATATAACATTGCTTTTGACGCAGCCTCTGAGCTGCTCCATTGGAGAACAGGTTAAATGTTATTGTTTATTACAAACAGCTGATGTATTTACACATATTAAGTTTGGGACAACTCTTTAAACAGCTATAAGCAGCGGACAGAAGCCATGAATGTGCTTTTGTTTATTAAATAATTAATTTCATAGCCATATAATCGTAGAGAACGGTTTTAAAATAGTTCTCTTCCTCCCGCTCCCTTTCAGGCAAATTGAATAGATTCATGTCTTTAATATTGGAGAACGACTGTGTTGTTTTTGGAATAGTCTGAGATACAATACATAAAATAGTGATTTGCAGAACAAGAACCGGCCAATGAAAGATCGTCTATTGCCAATGCAATTGTTACAATCAGAACTCACAAATTGGGAATATGCTTTGGCTCAAACTACAACCAAGATTTGGAGTCACAATAGAGTATAAAATAGATAGATGCTTTCAAAAATAGAGATTATTTTTAGACAGGGCTAATATCAAGCGGTAAAAGGACCATTTCCTTCATATTATGTCCAAAAGTATTTACTTCAAAGGTAGATGAAGTTCATTACAGTTTATGCACAGGTTTATTAGATACTGTCAAATTCGCTTGTTTCAAACATAGGTGAATGTTAACAATGCCAAAAGTTAATGAGATAGATTAATGAGATAGATTAGAACCAACACAGATTCAAAAACATTTAAAAGCATTTTAATATATTTGGGTATAGCACAAAAGTAGATATTTAGGTATTTTTTGAGAATTTTAAGAGCTGTCGATTTGTCAGCAACAGATTAGAGAATCAAAATACCGTTGTAAAGGGACTGACCCCAGAGAAACCTGCTAAAATAGATTAGCTCTTGTAAGGATAATACCAATTTGATTAACGATGTACATTTATCCCAAACGGTCTGAGAGGAGGAAGGGACAGCACTTCCTGGTTCAACAAAATGTATTTGGAAAAATGAGCAAAGCCCCACGAAATGGCCCAAAGCCACTGATAATGAAAGCAAACCACAGTATAGATAGATTTATTAGATAAAAACATATGTTTAAGAATAGGGCTCAATAAAAGCAAAATATGCAAACATATTTGTAAATAGATTAGAATAGTTTAAACTATAGTGAATAGTTTTAGTGCATACATTACAGACGAGGTTGAAGAAGAATCAGAATGACATAGCAGTGGTGATCAAATAGTATTGAAGGAATGGTAAAAATGTGGTTTGTTGTGTGTTGTTTGTTTTCTCTGTATTAACTCTTCACAGATATCAAGCCGGAACTAAGCACAAGTATTGATGATAAACGACGAGGTGGATTGTGACCTAATTTTTAATCAGGTCAAAAGAGGGAAACTGTTGTATTTATAAATACATGACATTCTAAAACCATGTGTTTTATGACCTAAACGACCTAAAAGTGGGAGGCCAGTCCTTCTTATTTTATTTTAGGTGTCTTCTTGTGCCAGCAACTGGACAACAGATGGATTCTGCCGTTTGTATTTCACCCCCCTAGTCTTGGCCTGCTGACTTCTGCACTTTTCAACCTCACTCCATCAGGAGTCTGGCAGACGGAGGAAAAGGCTGGACCCTAGACCGGAAGCTGGCTGATAGGACACTCCCCTCCTTCCTGTTCTTTTTATGCTCTGGCTGGGGGCGGGAACTGGAGAAGCAGACCAGGGCCAGAGAGGGACATGGATAGTATAGGAGCTGGTTGAATTTCTGTTATTTGATTGTAAAGATAAATTAAATACAGATGTTAAACTTGAAGATCTCTGCCTTACTTCTGCATCCATTTTCGAAAACGTCAGTCAAAGGGAATTATTGACTGCAGTAGCCACATCTGCCCTTTCTGGAACCGATTTGACACCGCTGGTTTATCAAGTATCTTTGTTGCATAAAAAATAATCACAATTTTAGAACCCAAAAAGTGTTTATTCTTGTACGCTTGGGGCAGAAAAGGTTGAAGCTTTAGACCTCATCCATCATTCTTATGCAACCACATCTCAAATGTCCATAACACCACTTCTACACTATGTATGCTCATTTTCAGTCAATACAATTAACTAAAGCCTGTTTAGAGGCACTGCAGACAAATGGAAGGGGATCCTGGGAGAGGCAGATCCAGGGGTTGTATTGGATTCAGATAGATTGGTTTGCATGAGGAGACATAAATACAGCAGCTCATTGACAAGCGCTTGGAGAGCAGGTCTTTGGGTTTATGTTGGCTCTCCAAACGCCTGCTGGAAACACTCAATCAGGAGGAACAATCCATATGCTTATACCTCCTGAGCTTAGAGCCTCACATCCCACCAGCGGATAATGATTGAAACCAAATAACCCAACCTTTGTTCTACATGAATTACATCAAGCAAGATGTGAGCAACGCCACAACAAGAGGTTCTACTGATCCCATGACTGTTGGCAGCGAGAGCCGATGTTCCGGGTCACTTTTGGAACCTCCGACTTTAACATCTGACTGGGTTCAAGTGTGAAGGAGCAGTCAGGTGATTAAGGCAATGACTTGGCAGAACGCACAGTAAATGTCACCTCTGCTCAGAATCAATAACGGCACAAGAATGAGATCGACAACAACATCGAAGGGAGCCAGTCGTGTGGCCAGAAATGTGTGGTGTGTGCTGAAGCAGGAGCATGTGTGAATAAACTCAGGGAGACAGGACTACAGACAAGGCCAGGTGCTCGCTCCCATTTGAGAGTTTGCAGTTGGGTTGACTGATGTATCGAGATTCTAGTTCATAAATATTACATAGAACAATATTTGAATGTGACTTCATTTTAGCAATATTATTACATGTTTGGTTTGTGACATTGGCTTGGAATAATGGCATTTGCATGGTCGTAACGCTGTATAATTGACTAAAACGGGAATTGAATATGTAATGTAACAGCATGCATACAGTATGGCAGTTAGGTATTAAGTGATCTGACATGGATCTGTATTACTGAAGGAAACATGTAAGATTATGTTATTGGAAAAAAAGGCCCTTAACATTTAAACTCTGACCGCAAGAAAAAATACGTTAATAAGTTCCAAAATCCAGTGCTTAGTGCGACTGTCATGGTTGTAAGACATAGCAGTATCAGCATTCTTCTGTTTATTCTGACTTGAAAGGAAAGACACCCCTGAAGGATCTCTCATAACATTAACGTTGGCACTGAGGCAAAAGCAGCCGAGGAAAAAACATACACAATAGGATTGGCAGTGTAAAACGATTTCATTATATCTACTGTTTTATGCGAAGATGTGGGTATTTTTATAAACCTAAGCATTTTAAGCCAAAGGCCACATGACACAATGTTATTCTTATACATATGCATGTGTTTATACTGTTGCCAGTGATGAAGGCAGTCAGCCAAGAAGCCAGCCAACAGGCTGACATTTCCTCCAGCCGCTGTCTTCCCTTCACACTCTGCTCTCTCCCCTCAGTCCAACACCGCTGCTGTTTCTATCAGGCCAAATGTCAGTGCACACACCTCAGCGCAGGTTTGGCTGCTCTAGCCACCAGACCTGGCCACACACGGCTCAGTCCTGCATCCTGGCCAGGGGAACCACGAGGAGGAGGGGGGAATCAATCAGACCCAGGCTCAGGCCCTCTCCTGCAGCTGGCAGCTCACCCAGGCGAAGAGCACCTGAGTCAGGAAACCATCTGCTTTTTGGCCCGGTCTGAACAACCCTGGACACACCTGCTGAGCCCCGAGAACAAGGTCTGGAGAGGTAAACACACAAATACAACACAAGCTTGGGATTCAGGGGCAAAGAGGAAGAGGGAGAGAAAGAAAGAGAGACACAATGGAAAGTACCTCTGCTGCTTGGGTGGGAAAGTCAGCAGACCATCCTTAAACGATGAACTCTTTAAAACTACTTGGGAAACATGGAGGATGTTGATCTAATGAATGAAATAATTCAGTAAATTATTGCATCAATTCCTGTGAATGATGCCCCAAGCCTATCAGGATCCTAAACTTCTGATCCCAACATTTTCTTGTCTGACCAGCGAGGTCCTTCTATTTTGGACCTACGGTGTACATGTTCAAATTAGGCCTGGGACTGGCTCACAGCTCATCATTTCACCGTCCGATAGATGGATTATCCAATCTCAGATAGTGGGACTGATGAGTAATACTCAAGATATCCAAGAGGGCGGTCACGGGTCTTAAGTGTTTATTACTTCTGGTGTGAAAAATGTCGAGAGCTACATGCACCCTTCAGTTTGTTGTTGACCTATACGAGTTGAGAGTAACATACATTCATGCCTGGGTGACCAGACATTCCTCCGGGAAGAAAACTATACGCAGGGTTCCAACATTAAAGCCTGATTTATCTACATCGCTAACAAATCAAACGTATCATAAACAGGTGTCCTTTGTAGTTCTTGGAAATTTGGGGGTTTTCTTGGAACTTTCAAAACTTTCATTGTTAAACCTGCAACTAAACTAATCCTGAATGCATTGGCTATTCATAATCGGTGTGCTCCTGCTTGGTTTAAATGTAAACCTGAAGTCACACTGGCCCTTTCAGGATCAAGTTGAATACCTCTGCACAATCTAAGAGTTTAATTTAGGATTAGACTCACTTTTTCAGTCTGTCATACTAGTGGACTTATATTCTATCTGTTTGGTGCAATGTATCAGCTGTTTTTAAGCACAAATCTATAATCAATGGTGTAGTGTACGCTCTAGGCCAGTCAGTAAGAATTATTTTAGTCTAGTCTTTTTGCCTGACGAAACGTTGCTCATCTGGAAATAAAAACACTGGTGTATGCAAGTACAGTGTGCAAGAGTTGTTTTCTTCCTTTTCTAAGTTGGGTAAGCTGTGTGCGGAGCCTGCTCTTACGCACCTGTCACAGAGCCGGATGTGCAAAGTTTTTCGTTTTCTACAGTAGTGGACTAGTCAACAATAATTTGAATGCATGGCTTGAGACTAACAAAGTCCTGTCGTCCCACAGACAGTAAAAATAGACAGGGAACGATCAGTGATTTCCTGTGGGACCGATGTCAAGAGGACTCAGCATCTTTTCTCAGTCACAGTTTACCAGAATGCGAAAGCAGGTTCAGTTGCAAAATAATGAATCGTTACTGCTATTTTAACAGTTTTATGTCCCCCTTGTGCTAATGGTGAACCCCTAACCCTCGAATGCACCTCCTCCTACCTGCAGACACACACTGGTCTCCTCCGCCTTAATTATCACTGAGAAAACTGTAATCGGGAGTGGCAAAAATCCACTGTAAAATACTTGAACTTGTACATTTAGTTAAATACCTAATCAGGGTCCTCACAAAACTTTACAATATTGTAAAGTTTTTTACAATATTGACTATGTTGATTCATTCTTGCAGCTCACTACTTTTTTTTTTTTTTTCCTGAAATGTTACGGATACTATTTTTTGACTTTTGAGCAGCACTACAAAACAACAAAACCTCTATACAATGGGAAATGTGTGGAAAAAGTGTGGTTTTCTTGTATGTCTTTAAAATGAATGAAAATAATATTTAATATGATGCAATGTGCTGATATTTGTAAAGGACGGAATCAATCCAGCATGATGGCATCGTTTACAGCATTCTTGGGATTATTATAATAAAAGTGAGTGGTTTGGTCTGGTCAGAAAAAGCATTCCAAGGCTTCGAAGTTTAATCAGATGTCCTCTTCTGAAGTGTGAACAGGTTATTCATTAATACCATCCAAAGAGCTACTGCGCACCTTCCTCAATGTGTAAATAAAGTGCACTTCTGTCACTGTTGCTATCACAATTGACTTTGGAAACGGAATTCTCTTCTAGTCTCCATCTCCGATTGCCATGCAAATCCTGGCTCCTTTGGGGAATGTTGTAACTTTTCCGGCATAACCCTGACAGTATCATTTCCTCACCAGCAGCCTGCTCAAATCCTGTCTCTCATTGGCAAAGCTTGTCAATACTTTCAGCTCACACAGTCCTCAGCCGAGCGCGCACGATCAAGAGAGGTGTGAAGTGAAACTAAAAAACAAGAGCATCAGCTGCAACCAGCAGCTGCTTCACAGCAGAATTCTTTTGAATGCAATTTATTTCCCTCCAGGGATTTTGGACACGTCAGTCAGACAACTTCAACTTTATTAGCGCAGCAGTTTCATGCATCCTGAATCATAATGGCAAGTGGAGGTAAACTTAAAAGGTTATGTCATCAATGACCAACTATAGGAGGATACACCATTGAACACATTTCATTTGCTCAAACTTTATAACATGCAAAGAGGATATGTGATGATCTTACATTATCTCACACAATGTTCCTGCCCTTTTCAGCAGATAATATGTATCTGTGTAGACTCAAACTATCTTAATGTCTTCTGTTTTTTGACATTTTGCTCTTGTTAAAAGGTGGGGCCTGTCAAGTGGAGCCACAAAGTCAGACGGGTCTGCGCGTTGAAGGTGAAACAGCTTCTGACAGTGAGGTTCCACCTTTTCAGACACAGTCACCTCCAGCCTACTGATACGATCACACCTGGCTCTCTAAGGCTACAAATTGTAAAACAATTAAACTGTGAATGTCTCCAATCAAGAATAAGCATATCACTGTTCAGAATCAGTGCTTGCTGCACAGGGGTGGACAAGAGCACATAAAGAATGGGACAGAGCATTTGTATTTGGTCACAAAGCCACTGTTATCTCACAGTCTGTGTCTAAGGCCATTGTTGGTGAAAGAGGAAGCAGTGCACGGTATTGGCCCGGGTGGTCGTAACAAGTAAAGGATTGAGCTCCGTTTGTTTTGGCTTGGGGTTTATCTGCTGTTATCGGACCTGCCTTCTCCTGCTCAGATGACCTCCATTCATCAAAAATAACAGGCCACTGCTCATTCACTCTCCTTCTTCCCCATTGAATGTAGTTAAACTTTGTCTTTTTTTCTTTTAAACCACAAAGTCATTTTACAAAAAAAAGTTTTTCGTTTAAAAAAAATGCCTTTTCTTTTTATGTTTATTAGAGCGGCAACTATTGATTAATTTAGTAAACTATGTGGCTATATTATATTTTCTTCATACCTTGCACCATTAAATGCTTACTAAATATAATTTTTTTTGTAGACAAAAGGTATGTTAATAACTAAGACAAATGTGTCGCAACTACTACACAATATACTGAATTTTATTTAACCATATTTATTGGTATTAAAGTTAGAATGTTGGAAGAAATGAAGTGCATTATCCGGATGATTAAATTGTAATCCAAGCCTTTTTTGTTCTTGAATAATTTAATACGTTTGATTTGTTGTTTCAGTCCTAATGTCACCATTCAAACAAAAATATTTGTCTTGTAATTATGGTTGTGTCCATTGATACTTAATAAATATTGAGATAAATACGTATGCTATATAATATGTCTGATTAAGTCACGTTGGCACGTTTGATGTAAAACAGTAGTAAATATGTCTGTAGCCCGGCTGACCTTCCTGATGTCTCAGCCCTCAGATTGAATGTTAATGTCCACGTCTGGACGGCTGCCACGTTGCAGACTGAGCTCTAATGGATTGATAAAAAGCTCGGAGCGCCGAATCAATCATGATATAAACCTGAAGTGAAGCTTGTTAAAGTCGAAGGAAAGTTCCTCTAGCCTAATGCCCCTAATCTTCAGCCATTTGCCGTTGGACTGAGGGATGCCACTGCTGTAGTTCTGCTCTCAGTATGCATTAAGAGCTCAGGAGCTGCTGCCGGGATGGAGCCGAGGAAGGCTATCAGCTGATTGCACAACTTCCCTTTAGGTTAGATGCAGGAAGATGTCCACCCACTTTTCCAGCTGGAGTCGAGAGGAACAGAAATATAGGAGAAGCAATTTCCCCCCATGCTTCTTGTAAATGGGTTAGCTTCATTGATTTAGACAGATCAAATGTGCTCTGACATTGAGTTCTTCTTTCCAGTAGACCTGTCAATGATATCTACCTGTCAAACTCTGTATCTTGATGTCTCTGTAAAGCACATTGAGCTGTAGATTGTGTATGAAGTGTGCGCTATGAAGAAAATCTCTTCTTCATCTAAAGCCTGGTTCACACGAGGTGATTTAAAAACTGTTGGCCTATTTTCCAAACTTGAGAGACCCCACACACGGAGAAAAAAAATCAAGCGTCTAACCACTTTGGACGTACAGTGTGGGGTGCGCAGCCACAAGGCAAAATCATACAAACCACACACGAACCAATTTCACTCCCTACCATTCCCAGGTCAGAGAGGAATTCTCGCAAAATCTCTCGAGATCAAGCATGACTTCAGAGTAAACAATCATGGCGGACGAACAGGATGCAATTGCGGTAGTTTACAGTTTGTTTTACACATAGACAAAGCGTTATCAAAAGAAAAGTCCTTCTGAGCGACGAGCGCAGTCTTAAACGCATCACACATGGCATCAGATTATTTTACGAAAATCTGAGCGTTTTTAAGATTGTTGTCAGGGGTGAATTGTGTCTTATATATGCATCATTATCCTGCCGTGTGAACCAGACTTAAAGTGTATGAGAAACTTGAATAATGTCATATGTAACTAACAGTAAGAGGCACAACTACTGCTACATCAATTACTGTCATGAGGGCAGTGATAGAAGCAAAGCCAATTCTGAAATTCCGAGAAACACCTTTATTCGGACTTATTTGAAAGCCCTTTTGTATTTCCTCAGGTGGAGGACCAGTTTGCCCGTGGTTTTCCTCGGAGCTTGCTTGGACTTCGTTATAATCATTCTTTGTTTTTGCTCCAGTGTTTTTTGTTGATAAAATGAACCTTTTAATTTCAAATCACAACAATTACTACTTGTAATTGCGAGAAAAAAAAAATTCCAGCTAACAAATGCCTCGGCTGCTGTGCATATACAAAATTCCTCAAAATAGGGTTTTAATTAACAATATTTTTTGAAAAGCGAATAAACAAAAACAAAGTGAATACAACGCTCATGGATCTTCGTGGAGACTAAAATTTTAATAGCCACATCAAATCAGTAACATCAGCAGCTTTTTACCATCTAAAAAACATTGCCAGGATCAAAAACATAGTGTCTAAAGCAGACCTGGAAATTCTTATCCATGCATTTGTCTCCAGTAGGTTAGACTACTGCAATGGCCTGCTCACAGGTCTGTCCAAACAGGCTGTAAAACAGCTGCAGTACATTCAAAATGCAGCAGCTCGAGTCCTGACAAGAACCAGGAAGTACGACCACATTAGTCCAGTTCTCAGGTCTTTGCACTGGCTTCCTGTGGCTCAGAGAATAGACTTTAAAACAGCTCTGCTTGTGTACAAGTCTCACCATGGCCTCGCACCAAAATATATTAGTGACATGTTAGTACCATATGAACCAGCCCGGACTCTGAGGAGCACAGGGACTGGACTCCTGTTAGTGCCCAGAGTCAGAACTAAACATGGGGAGGCTGCTTTTCAGATTCATGCTGCTAAAACCTGGAACAGTCTTCCTGAAGATGTGAGACAGGCCTCCTCTCTGACAATGTTTAAAACCAGGTTAAAGACAGTTCTGTTTAGCTGTGCATACAACTGAGGGATTTTATATTTGTATCTTTCTTTTTAATGTTCTGTGATTATTTATGATTTTAATGCTTTCTTGTTTTGTTCAGCACTTTGAATTGCCTTGTGTATGAATTGTGCTATATAAATAAACTTGCCTTGCCTTGCCTTAAATGTAACAACATTGTTTGACTAGAAATACTTTTAAAAGATAATTCCATCTCATTCTGTAGTATGTATGTAAAAAGATGCGTTGTGCAGTTTAAAAATGAATAAATATTTATCCCGTGTCTCTGTCAGAGTCATAAAAGCAGTATAAATCGATTTCACAATTACTACTCCCATACAGCCCTACAACGAAAACAAACCAAGCAAGTGGAGACGATTCAGACTCAGGACTTCAAGTTTGGCCACATTTCCATAGGTCAGAGTCCTACACTGTTCCAAAGCCTGGTAATAAATCTGATTTAATATCTATTGTATTGCAGGTCCCGTAGAGTGCAAGAGGAAAGAAAATACGAGGGAAAAGAGGGAGGGGGCGGACAAGAGAGGGTGGTATAAATAAAAAGTGAAGGCAGAGGAAGGTAAATGGGATATTGAGGGCATTGTTGTATTAAATCGGAATAATAAAGCTGTGCATGCTCAAATCTGATCTAATAGAGACGTCAGGGAGCGAGGCAACCCCCAAAACCAAATGGTATCGCGGTCCAGAGCGCTCCGGCACAAGGGCACAGCTGCAGCAGACACTTCTAATCAACGCAAAGCAAACGGCACTCTGGCAACAAAGTGGTTTAAACCCAGAGAAAGGCGCTCGGTAAACGCTACGGGTCTGTCCTGGAATTGTTGCAGTGAAATAACAAGCTCCACCACGGGCTGAAAGTGTGTTGTTACCTGGTGTAATGATGTCAAAACCCTTCCAGCAGAATTGTCAAACAGTATTATGCAGTTCAGGGGGGAGACATTACTAATTGTTTCAATGGAAAATAAAGGTTTTTGAATGTTTTTGACTTTATCGGGCGCAGTGCCAATACACTCACCAGTCAGTTATTCCAACATTCTTGACAAGTGCTCAACAAACGGAAACACATTCAAATCTGCCAAATTCACTTAAGCTCCAAAGTTAGAAGGACAAATTCTACCAATAAATTAGTATGTAAAAGAATAAAAAACATAATAGGGGCATTATTATGAGGGACAGACTGTTCCAATACCAGTCAGAACAGTGTCTTTCTGAGCGGAGTTTGCATGTTCTCCCTGTGTCTATGTAGGTGTCCTCCGAGTGCTCCAGTTTCCCATAACACTAAAAACATGTTTAATAGGCAAAAATCCTAAATCTCGGATAATCCTGACCAAGCCAAGCATCAATATCTAGAGATGATTATCCAAAGGCTGAACCACGGCGACCACTGCTCCTGAGAGAGGCCCTGTAGAGGACAAATGTTGGGGACAATTTTCCATACAGGGACAATAAAGTACAACTAACTAACTAGCAATGGTTATGACAGTGCATCTCAGTCCCTGATGTTGATGCTGGGCCTGGTAAGAATTGCTTTTGTTGGAGAATTTTACTACGGCACGGTGGCTGAGTGGATAGCACTTTCGCCTCTCAGCAAGAAGGTCCTGGGTTCAAATCCCGGCCGGACCAGGGCCTTTCTGAGTGGAGTTTGCATGTTCTCCCCGTGTCTGCGTAGGTTTCCTCCGGGTACTCCGGTTTCCCCTACCACTAAAAACATGCACAATAGGTCTGGCATGCGCCTCCTGTACTGGCGAACCCATTCCCATCTCTGTGTGGAGTGAGTGGACAAATGCCCAAAAAAAATAACAATTGTAAACCGCTTTGTGACTCTGGTCTGTGAAAGGCGGTATATAAATAAAGATTACTTACTTACTTACTTACTTACTAATGGTGGATGTTTTGGGTGGCGAGGGTCACCAAAATTTACACTCTGCACCCAGGGAATCAAATTTTCCCTTGTTCTAATCCAATTTTCCTGAAGTCAGAAGAATTTTCAACATTATGAATTTGATTATCATAATTACTTCTGATTCAACCAACGAATACAATAAAGTTATATCTCAAGTTACAAAAACTAAATTTACAAATGACATTAACACATGCAGAGTTTGTGTTTTAGGTGAAGAAACAGTTTGATCATTGTTTTCATTTAATCCTATTTGTTCTTATTATTATTAAACTTTATTACAGTCACAAAGTCCAGATAAGAACGACATTACACAAAAACATGTTTCATATGAACTTGTGTGAAGTCTCAGATCCTCCGACTTCACCGTTCCTTGTGTGGGAGAAGTGTATGTCACCCATTATGCTCCTTGTAAATAGACACCCTGCATTATGTTATTTAATATGCTCCTGGACATTCCCTTCCCCCTAATGTCTGATTTGCTTCGTAACACTGTCTTTGTAAAGCACAGTGGATTACAGTCATGTATAAAATGACAATGCAATCCAATGTATATCATCAATGTATTGTTTTCATCATAATCTTCACAGTATCACAGTTTCCAGATCGAATATATGTGTACAATGTTTGTGACACTGTGAAACGTGAACCCAAAGACACCCTAGGAAGTTATGTAAATAGCTTATGGGGTCCAACATTGCCAACAGATCACATGACTAGATGGGTATTTCATTTGGAAATCAAACAACCAAAGAATCAACTTCAAGCAAAAACTTATGCTGCATACCGGCCTTATAAATACTCATTTTATATTTATTGCATGAATGTCAGACGTCTCCTGCAGGCAGACTCTGGGCAATGGTTTATGTACACATGGCAACAAAGAGTATCGAAAAAACCAATTTCAATCTCAAAGTAATTATCACTTTTGTAAATAATGTGCATTTCTGTAGGTGGCAGAAATCATATATTTCTGGAACTGACAGGTGAATAATTCAGAATTTCCGCACATCTGTGACACCCCACAGCAAATACTGTTTATTATCAAGTCCAAACCACAAAACTTTCACAGACTTTTTTGTTATGCTCTATTTCTATCTTTCTGTCAAAGAGAGTTGCGTTCAAACTGGCACAACAAATGTCCAGACTTTCATGTTGTGTCTTTCATGACCCGAGATAAAAACTAGTCCTGTGTGTTTGTGGTTTGACAAATTTCTGGACTTTGTTGTTACAGATTTAAACAGTAAACATACTGTATTCCAAACATCAGCAGTGAAATAATAATGGTGCCATGTTATGCTAATGCAGTTGTTAGAGAATACCAAATGAACACCTACTGTGTGAAAAATAAATACAGACAGAGCATGTGTAATTTCAGAAACTAATAACAGCAGGATTTCCACAGTCACAACAAAATAAAAATGTTATGAATGTTCACAATCCTGTTTTGCTTGAATGTTCAAAGTGTTAAAAGTCAACATATTCACGTGTTTTGTCTGGAGAATCTGTTTTATTCTCGACAAGCACTTGCAGAGTACTGACCGTCGCCAAAAGGCACAGTTCCAATCCTGCATCCAGGCAACGGTATTCACCCAAATGTGATAATTTGCTCAATTTCCGGGGTTTTGTGTTTGAGTTAATCTTCAGGTTAACGCAAACAAAAGAATCAATCAATCAATCAATCAATCTTTATTTATAGGGCGCTTTTCCTGCACAGGGCAACACAAAGCGCCTCACAGTCCACACCACACAATGCACAAATCATCACCATTAAAATACAATCAAAAACACATATGTAATTAAAAATCATTAAAATCACATAAGTAATTTAAAAACATAAGAATCACAGAAGTTATTAAAAACAATAAAATAGTTAAAAACACAAAAATTTACAACAATAAATAACAAGGTGTGTTAAAAAGATAAAATTCTTTAGTTGTATGCACAGGAAAAAAGAAAAGTCTTTAACATGGATTTGAACATTGACAGAGAGGCAGCCAGTCTCACATGTATGTATCCACTTAATGCTTTGCTGAAAGACACTCTTCCTTCAATGGAAAAATAAAGTGTATTGAGCTATGTGAAAATACACTTAAATATATACAAATAAATAAATGTTGTGCTGAATACCAGATGCCGTGTCATTTTGTCTTTGCTTTCAATCTATTGACATACTCTTTCTACCGAGCCGTGTTCAATGTAAACACAGTGGTCAAACATGGCATAAATTAAACACCAACATTTTTTTAAACAATAGGACCATTGCTGTGAAAGCGGCCAAGTGCATATCAAATGTGGGCTTACAGCAGGTGCAGCTGTCAAAAAAGCAAGCTCTCTGCGAGATTTGGCAAAAAATATATGTTCTAAATAAATATTATGTCAAATGTCCCTGAGGAAAAGACTTAATTGACACTGTAACACAAGCACACCTCAGCTTCCTTTTTATCCATAATAGCAGGTTTATAAAAATAGAGAGTAGAAACAACCGATTGCTCTTATGATGAATATTGCACAAACTCCTCTGCACCTGTCATGAGGAGTTGCTCTGCGTGGGCCTCCAGTTTGGGTTGTTCACACTTCACTTCTGTTTACAAAAATGAAATAATAACCTACTCCTTAGAGCACTTGGCACAGCCTTGAAGACTGAGCAGCAGCAGCATGAGAAGCACCACACTATGAACACGACATGTGCAATGGTCTGTTAAGAACGTCAACCAGGGTCCAGACACATCACACCAGCACTGAACCACTCGGATCTGACTGAGGTGACTCATCTGATGATCCAGTCTCAATGCTCCGCCCGTGTTGCGTCTGAAAGACCGCAACACACTGTCCCTATCTTTAAAATGGAGCCATCGTAAATTCAGTCTGGTAGGCTACATGCTGCAGCCCATCCAAGCCGGCCCCTTCCACCCTCAGCCAATCACAAAGTTCTGCCAACGTACCCCTGTTAATCCAGCTGTTTATAAGCGGAAACATCATATCTTTTCTAAGCCTTGCAAGCCGTTTGTTCTGCCGTCACTTTCCTTTTCTCACGCCTTGTAACCAAGTCCTCCTCAACCTTCAAGCGCAAACTCATCACGCCATATGACAACTTCACCGTTATCCCACCATCTTGGGGGCTTATAAGCGGCACACAAAGAATGATCTTCAGACAAAGTGCTACAGCAGGGACCTAGAGTGCCAAACAAACAAATACATACATCTCAGTTAATGCAATTTTGTGACTGTGTAGTATCTCCAGATTAAAATGAGTGCCGAAGATAATCCATCCATCCATGCAGGCAAAAAAACCTGGAAAAAAAACCTCCACTCTACGTCCAAGAAACTGGATGTATCTTTATAGGGATGAACACTACAGACTGTATACAGTTCATGTCTATGTTTGAATAAGCCCCACTTTAAACGCACATACAATAGTAACAGGAAATCCCAAAACAAATTCTGTTTGATAATATACAGAGGTCCCTCGTTCATCACCGGGGTTACGTTCTTAAAAATAACCCGCAATAAGCTGAATCCGCAAAGAAGCAGCTGAATATTTTTAAGGCTGTAAAACCCCTGACCACACACTTTATACACTTTTCTAACCACCTGCACCTGAACTCACAACTGCTAAAGTGTAATTGCAGATATATTGAAACTTGTTTGATGAGAACCTGAGCCCTGCTGCAGCCGTGCACTTACTGGAAAATACAACTGCAGAAAACCTTGTACTGAGAGACAGGAGCAGGACTGAGGGCTACAGGTAGACAGCAGTAGTCTTCTGAACGCACTCTGACCTTAAATAAAGGTAACTGTCATGTTATACCAGCGGTTATATGATGTTGTTGGAGTATACACCGGGCGCATGAAAAGCATGAAAAAAAAAAAAATTAGTGAGGCCGCAAAAGGTCAACCATGGTATGGCGAAGGACCCATCTTTATCTTTTCTTTATTTTTTTGTATATACCGCCTTTTCACTACAGATTTGAGTCTCAAAGCGGTTTACAACTGTTAATTTTTGGGCATTTGTCTCTCACTCCACACAGAGATGGGAGCGGGGGCCAGTACAGGAGGCGCATGCTAGAACTATTGGACATATTTTTAGTGGTAGGGGAAACCGGAGTACCCGGAGGAAACCTACGCAGACACGGGGAGAACATGCAAACTCCACTCAGAAAGACCCTGGTCCGACCGGGATTCGAACCCAGGACCTTCTTGCTGAGAGGCGAGAGTGCTATCCACTCAGCCACCGTGCCGACCCATGTATACATAATTTGTTAAGACAATTAGATATTGAATTAGATTAAAAATGTCTTCATAATAAAGACATTAGTTTTGCCAAAATAAAAAAAAAATTAATTAAATTTATCAGTTGGGCCATACATAGCCCTGTATCTGTACTGTGAGTAATCAGCCCAGCCTTGACTTTTTACAAGCAAGTTTGCGCATACGTTTACTTTATAAATACATATGAATTATGTGTTAAACATTCTTTTCTTCCTATCCAAAATTTTTTGCAGTAGGATATTTATTTTCATATTTTCAATTTCAGGGCATCTATTGGTCTGTATTGATGTTTTATTGTTGTCATGTATGTCTGTTATGGGCCTTGTGGTATGTACTTTTCCTTGCCTCCACCCCCTTCAGCTCTGTGCCTCCTCCGCACCACCCATTGGCTGATGATCGGCACCTGCTGGATGCCAATCAGCCCAGGCCTAAAAGGCCCCTGGCCCAGATGAGGGCTGACGTCTGCGTCCTACGCTGCACCTTTGTTTCTGCACATTTCTGCTAGTAGTTTAATTGTTTATTATTATAAACAATTGTGTAATAAACCTATTATTTTTACTCCTAATCTACGACCTCTCACCTTCATCCTTCGTCATCCCACACCCGGTTATTCACTATATACGTTACGTGCTACCCTGGACATTCTGGCACGTAATAGTTGGGGGCTCGTCCGGGATCCTGACGTTGTACCAGAAGTCTGTGAGTGTTCGTGGGTGCGTGCGCTCTGGGTGAGTTGAGCTGTGTATGGGCGCTTGCTCAGCCACTATACATTGGTGACCCAGCTAGACTAGGGGGGTGTCCAGCTTGGCCGATTTACTCGTCATTCCTTCGGGCATCCGTTTTTTGTTTTAGTTTGTTATTTTCGGGGCGAATCCCGGGCGGAGTGAATTCTCTGGCGGGGGCTGCACGCCTCGAGCTCGGCAAACCCCAGAAGACAGTTAGGCGTAGAGTTTCCTGGTTAGGAGTCTGGGTACCATTTGTTTAAACTGGTTTGGGTTTCTATGTGATCAGTGCGCCCTGCGTGAGCTCGTCTTTTTGTCCCTGGCGTGTGTGTGGGTTGCGCGCGGCTGTGTCAGAAGCGCGCGCACGGCACATTCCTGGTGGAGTGTGGATTGGCAAAGTGTCAGCAGGTGTAGCCTGGCCGTGAGTGGGATCGGCTGTGGCCTGGATTGGTGATTTTGGTGAGTGATATGGCTACGTTTGACTTGGGTGCTTTCGTGGCTGAGCCAACTAGTGATGTGTTGGACTCGTGTAGAAAAGTTGACTTATTGGAGATTGCCCGGCACTATGACATACCCGTGTCTGTTACATTGCGCGTGGGAGAGTTAAGGGAGGCTGTGTTGGCAGGTTTGGTTGCCAGTGAAGTTTTGGTTTTGCCCGAGTCGAGCAATCTGGATCAAGGAGTGACCGCGGGAGGCGCAGTGGCGTCCCCCGTGCGTCTTGGGGAGAGCGCGGATTCCCCACAGCCACCGGTGGGCTCTCCAAAGGTTTTGTTTGGGGAGGCTGAGGAAAAGGTTTGTGTCTTGTCTCCTACTTTGAGTGTGCATTCTTCTCGTGATGTGCGCTTGGATGTGCGCCTTGCACGGCTCAAAAACGAGAAAGAGGAGAGAGAGCGTGACTTCCAGCTCAAGCGTGAGCTCGAGTTAAAGCGCATTGAGCTGGAGGCAGCCACTGCTCGCGAGGTTGAGTTTAGAAGGTTAGAAGCTGACACTGCGTTTCGTATGAGGCAATTGGAGCTGCAGGCATCGGGTCGCGGTTCAGCTCCATTTTCGCCTGTTACGGCCAGTGCGTGTGATTCATTTGACGTGACAAAGAACATTCAACTTGTCCCGGTTTTCCGCGAGTCCGAAGTTGAGTCATAGTTCGGTGCTTTTGAGCGTATTGCGAGCGCCTTACACTGGCCTAGAGATGTATGGGCAATTTTATTACAGTGTAAATTGAGTGGCAAGGCCTCCGAAGCATGCGCGTCTTTGTCAGTATCGGACAGTTTGAACTATGACTGTCTGAAAAGTGCTATTTTGCGTGCGTATGAGCTGGTGCCCGAGGCCTATAGGCAGCGTTTTAGAGGGCTTCGAAAATCATGTAACCAGAGTTTTGTGGATTTTGCCCGTGAGAAGGGGCTGCTGTTTGACAGGTGGTGCTCTGCAAGTAAAGCGGGTACTTTTGAGGCGCTGCGGGAACTATTTCTTATTGAAGAATTTAAGAACTGTCTTTCTGAGCGCCTTATTGTGTATTTAAATGAACAAAAAGTGGCCACGCTCCAGCAGGCGGCTGTTTTAGCGGATGAGTTCTCTCTCACCCACAAGGCTGTTTTTAAGCGTGAACCTTTTCCCAAGTCTGAGGAGAGGATCCCCGTTAGTCCTGCGACTACTTCAAGGCCTGAGCGGACAAAGCAGTGTTTCTTTTGTCATAAAAGTGGTCATATCGTCGCGGATTGTGACGCTTTAAAGCGCAAACAGCAGCCCACATCTAAACCGAAAAGTGTAGCGCTTATCAAGACGATCCCAGCTGCTATTCATACTAATGCGAGGCCTGTTTGTTCTCCCATTTCAGAGTGTGATGACTGTTTTAAGCCCTTCATTTTTGAGGCGTTTGTTTCCGTCCCAGGAGATGTTAAGCATTCTGTTAAAGTTTTGCGTGACACGGGTGGCTCCCAGTCGTTTATTCTCTCGGGTGTCCTGCCTCTGGGCCCGCAGACAGACTGTCATCTAAGCACAATAGTGAAGGGGATCGGCCTTA
The DNA here is from genome assembly GCA_964034765.1 of Knipowitschia caucasica. NCBI lineage: Eukaryota > Metazoa > Chordata > Actinopteri > Gobiiformes > Gobiidae > Knipowitschia > Knipowitschia caucasica. The sequence continues at coordinate 34,069,145 of OZ035837.1, read as the reverse complement.
GTTATGTGCCCGCACCACTGCATAATGTCTACATTGAGTCAAACTTGGTTAGTGGAGTTTTCCCTGTCGCTGTGCGCGACCAGTTTCCTATTGACGGGGTGGAGTTTATTATGGGGAATGATATCGCAGGTGGGGAAGTGTATCCCTCTCCGAAAGTGGTTTCTCGCCCCATTCTCAGCACTGGGAAGGATGAATTGGCTGAGGAACACCCCGAGATGTTTTCAGTGTGTGTGTTGACCCGCGCCCAGTCTAAAAAGTTGGCAGAGGAACAGGGTGATGTTGATCTGTATGATTCTGTGCTTGCTCCTGTCTTCTCCGGTGTTCGTGCGCCCCCGTGTGGACGACCTGATGACCACGCCAGGACGAAGGCCAGCAGTGTGAAGTCAACCACCGCTATGTCCCCTCCACTCACCAGTGACGCTTTGATTGGAGCTCAAAAGTGTGATAAGACTTTGACCAAATGTTTTTCTGTTTTAGACAGCCCAGCTGACCAGACTCGGTTTTTTCTTGATGAGGGTGTATTGATGCGCAAGTGGGTCCCTCGGGACGGTAACGCTGACACTAATGACTGGTGTACTATTTTCCAAATAGTCGTTCCCGAAAATTACAGGCATCATGTATTGTCTCTGGCGCATGAAAACCTGTGGTCCGGCCATCTTGGTGTTACCAAGACTTATGACCGCGTTCTCCAACATTTCTTTTGGCCAGGTCTGAAGGCTGATGTGGTTGCTTTCTGTAAGACCTGCATTACCTGCCAGTCCGTTGGGAAACCAAATCAGGTGGTACCGCCGGCTCCCCTGCGCCCTGTGCCTGCCCTTGGGGAACCCTTTGAGCATGTGATTATGGACTGTGTTGGCCCTTTACCAAAAACCAAGATGGGTAATCAGTTCTTGTTAACCATTATGTGTGTTGCCACTCGTTTCCCTGAGGCGATCCCTCTGCGCAGAATCACGGCCCCTTCTATTGTTAAAGCCGTTACAAAGTTTTTTAGTACCTTTGGTCTGCCTAGGGTTGTACAGACTGACCAGGGAACTAACTTCCTGTCTAAAGTCTTCAAGGAGACCCTGCAGTCGTTCGGGGTTGCTCATTCTGTGGCCAGCGCTTATCACCCAGAGTCTCAGGGTCGTTGGAACGGTGGCACCAGACGCTGAAATCTGTGCTGAGCAAGTTCTGTTTTGAGACAGGGAAGGACTGGGATGAGGGTGTTCCTTTCATGTTATTTGCTGTTAGGGATGCTACCCAAGAATCCCTCGGGTTCAGCCCCGCCGAACTTGTTTTTGGTCACGGCATGCGTGGGCCACTTAAACTGCTTAAGGAACAGTTATTAACCATGCCGAAGTCGGTTAGGAGTGCATCGGATTTTGTGTCAGACTGTAAGCAGCGGTTACAGCGGGCTACCGCGTTGGCTAGGGAAGCGCTCGTCTCTTCCCAGGCTGGAATGAAAAGGCGATTCGACAGAAAGGCAGTGATTCGGCACTTCAGTCCTGGGGATAAAGTCCTGGTGTTACTCCCAACCCTTGGTTCTGCCCTTTCGGCCCGTTTCTCTGGTCCCTATGTTGTTGAGAGGAAAGTGTCCGACACAAACTACCTTATCGCTACCCCGGAGCGGAGAAGGAAGACTAGACTTTGTCATGTCAACATGCTGAAGCCTCTCCTCGTAAGGGGGGAGCACAGGCCAGCACAGTCCATGCTAGCTGTGCCCTCTGTGTCAGCCGTGTGTTCGGAGAGTCTTGAGGATTTAGGAGAGCCGTGTGTTGCACAACAGAGTGGAAGGTTATCAAACTCTGAGTATATGTCCAGTTTAGGCGCCAATCTGGCTTATCTCAGTAAGGATCAGTACAAGGACTTTCTGGCTCTTTTACGGGCCTACCCGTCGTTGTTTGGTGACACACCGTCTCGTACCTCTCTGTTGGAGCATGACATAGATGTAGGCTCTGCATTCCCCATCAAGCAGCATGCCTATCGCTGCCCTATGACCAAGCGGGAGGCCATGAAGAAGGAAGTTAGCTACCTGGTGACCAATGGCCTTGCTAAACCTAGCCATAGACCCTGGAGTTCTCCATGCCTCCTTGCTCCCAAATCAGATGGCACTCTTCGTTTTTGCACGGAACTTCAGAATGCGCCGTTTTTTAGGGTTAGCGGGTTACTATCGGTGTTTTTGCAAGAACTTCTCTGTTCTAGTAACTCCTCTCACTGCCCTGTGCAGTCCTGCTGTCCCTTTCCTGTGGACTGCAGAGTGTGAAAGTGCGTTCCTGGCTGCTAAGTCTCTTCTCTGCAGTGCTCCTGTCCTCTCTGCACCGGACTATACCAAGCCGTTTAGCCTGGAGGTGGACGCTAGTGCAACTGGAGCTGGTGCTGTGCTCTGTTGTAGAATTATATACCCCATGAAGGAGAAAACTCAAAGGTCCTTTGTCTGATCAAAAGCGTAAGTTTATTGTTAACACACGTGCGGAGAGCTCATACACACAAAGGCAGCATGCATCAGCTCTGAGCCAGAGCCCCGAGTTTCCTGTATTACAAGACACACACGAAAGACAGTCCCGCCCACAACAGATCGGAGGGGGCCACCGGTGAAGGAGGCGCATAGGAAGCGCAGGCGTCATGCCCCTGTGGTGAGGCAATCAGACACAGGGCATGACGGTGCGAACAGACAGACAATGGTAGAAGATGCAAGCATACAGATGCGAGATGCGAAAGACACAAGGGTGTGACAGACAGCAGGGGGCCCTCACAAAGCTCAGCATGGCGTCAGAAGGGCGTCTCTGCATTGATAAAAGGCCTTTGACGTCCGTGTATTTGCTGCGGCTGGTTTTATGTAATTACTCCAAAAACTGTCACCACACTCCCCTCTTTTGATAATTCAAAACCATTTTTGCATTAATCAGTTAAATACCAGAGGCATCGTAATCACACCACCTTCAAGCTTGAAACACTTAAATTATTGCTGTCCAAAGTGGACAAGAAAAGAAACATGCTTGTCAATAAAAGAAAGAGCACATTATAATAACACAATGGATCCGGACAGCGATAAGAGAAGGCAATATTAACATAATGAACACGGTCAGCACGGTCAGTGTGGCCAGCATAACAGTCCAAGGGCCCATGCCGGTCTTAGCCGGGCTACGTTCGGTAGTCTTTTCCGCGGGAATACTCACGAGCAGTGCCGTCTCGCAGTCAGTGGCACCGCTCCCTATGAGCGTGTGTGGAGCGTTAGTGGTCATGGCGATGTTTGGTCTTGGAGCGGCAAGACTCTAATTGCGTTGAAGCCTTGGCCTCAGCACTCGGTTGGGCAGAGTGCTCGGGGTTTGGGGTGTGGAGACCATGGCTTGAGCACGCTCCAGATCGGCCAGGCCCAAAGCTCGTTTGATGGGAGACCTCATGACAGCACGCTTCACCATGTGCCTCATCAGGAACTGTAGAGCAGCCCTCATCTCCACCTCCCCCGGACACACGGGAGACGAGACACCAGGGGGCACTCCATCAGAGCTCAAATCTGCATTATGGCCAGAGGGAGCAAGCTCTGGAGAAATCTTTGGAATGGGCAGCAGCTCTGCATACTTGCTGCAGCTGAGCAGAGCGCTCAGGGCCTTCATGGCTCCCAAGCCTTGGGATCCGGGGGCTGGGGAGTTGGGCAGAAGGGGGGTCGCCTCGGGAACGCTGGGATTCTCTGGGTGTTGTTGTTGGCCTGCTTCACCGACGGTGGCCGCACGCCGGCCGACTTCTTCATCGTAGGGAGCCGCGGATGGGCCTGGTCCGTCCGCGCCCTCGGTGTCCTCGTCTATGGCCCTCAGTGGCAGCACCGCACGACAGTGGTTGGCGTGGATCCAAGTTGTCCTCTCCGCGACCTTAACGGTAGTGTCCGTCACCAGGAGGGCGAGGAATGGGCCGAGCCAGCGCTTGGACCGCCAATGTTGTCGTCTCGTTTCCTTCACCAGGACTCAGTCGCCTGGCTTGATCCTGTGCAGAGCCGCCTGCGCAGCCTGTGGCAGGGCGCTCCTGACCTGGGCAGAAATAGAGGACAAAAGTGCATTAATTTCCTTACAATAGGACAGCATGTCGTCATCACACAAAGTGGTGCTTGGCAGATCTCTGTTCGGGGGTCCCGCGCCCAACGTGGGGCTAGCGGCAGAGCTTTGAGTGCATTCTCTCGCTCGCACGTGCCTCCGGACCAGGGGGCGTAACTGCAGTGTTTACGTATATCAATGCCCAGAAATTCACCCACTTCCTCAATGACTTTTGCTACAAAGTGACTGCCATTGTCCCTAGAGATTTTCCCTCGGGACACCCCATCGTGGCACAATTTCTGTGAGCAGAGCTTTCACCACCGCGTTGCTCGTGGCGTGTATGCCTGCAAATACTTCAGTCCATTTGGACCAGAGATCCGCCAGACCCAGACAGTATTACTTACCTTGGCATGGTGTGAGTTCAACAAAGTCCCTTTGGACATGTTGAAATGGGCGCAGGGGCGGAGGATGAGCAGCCTGTTGGATACTTTTGGGACTTACCTGGGTTGTGCGCGAGGCATATAGCGCATGTTTGGCTGAATCTCTGTGCAAATGCCGTAAACCCCTTTGTATACCAATTTTGTGTGATTAAATCACACATCATCCCTCCTTTTGAGGCATGGTCTCGACCATGTGCTAAAATTGCAAACTGTCTGGAGAAATGCCGTGGTAGGCACGGTTTGCTGTCTGGTCCCAGCCACACACACCATGCCGTCGTTGAGCCCCATTCCCCTCCCACAGCAGCGTCTCTGCTGGAGTAGAAAATATCAACGTCTTGAGTGAGGTAGTGTGTGTGTGTGTGTAGAGGTGCGTATGCCGCTGCCTTGTCCGCGCGCCGATTCCCTGCAGAGATGGGATCAGTGGCATTAGTGTGGGCCTGGCATTTGCATACAGCGATCTCTAAGGGCAACATTACAGCTCTCAGCAGACGTTCAACCTGTGTGGAATTAAGAATTGGTTTACCATCAGATTTCATAAAATTGCGGTGTTTCCACAGTGCTTCCCAGTCGTGCACCACAGAGAAACCATAACGCGTATCACAGAATATGTTAACAGTTTTGCCCGCTGCCAGCTCACAAGCCCCGGTGGGCGCGACCAGTTCAGCGGTTTGTGCTGAATGGTAGTGGGGCAAACTACCAGAGTCTATAGTATCAAAATCAGAACACACAGCATAGCCGACTCGGTTCTTCCCAGTGTTGTCACGTGACGCGGCTCCGTCTGTATAAAAAAAATCAAGTCAGGATTAGTCAGAGGCACCTCTTTCAGGTCTGGCCTGGGAGTGCATATCTGTTCTATTGTGGCGATACAGCAGTGTGCCTCCCCTTCCTCTGGCGTGGGCAGCAGCGAGGAGGGGTTCAGCTGTGTGCATCTTTTCACCGTGACATTGGGTAGTTCAAGGAGCACCGTGTTGTATTTCAGCCAACGAGCCGCAGAAAGGCGAGAGGCCCTCTGCTCTAACAGGATCAGGGAAACAGCATGGGGCACAAGCAAAGTTAGTTCAGTGTATCCCACAAGGTCACGTGATGCTAGGGCCGCTTTCTCAGCGGCAGCCACAGCCCGCAGGCAGCGAGGCAACCCTGCTGCCACGGGATCGAGTTTTGCTGAGAAGTAAGCAGTGGGTCTCAGTGGCCCTCCGTGAGACTGCAAAAGTACCGACTGTTCCGTTCATCTCCAGCTGCTTTCTCCCGGATCGTCCTCAATTCATATTGTGGGCTTTGGTGCCAAGGTAGAGGCTCATTTCCTCATGATCCATACTACTGTCATCCCTGAAGCAGGGGTAGTTTATCTCTCATCTGAAAAAGAAATATTAGAACACAAAAAACACAAAAAATGCCCACTTTCGCTTGTCAGTCTTTTTTCCAATTGGGCAAAACATAACTGCATTGACAGACGGTGTTTGACATCAGGGCGGAGGCTGTAGCAAAATACAGACTTAACAAAATGTATGTTTCTAATTTTATACTCCCCTAAATGTGAGTTTACCAACCAAAGTTGTCCTTCAACCACCGACAGCTCACTGCGGTTGGACCGACTCACTGTCAGGACAAACAGCAGAGGCAGGGACTCCCAATGTCTTCAGCAAGGTATTTCATCTCAGAGTACTTTCCGCAGAGTACTTTTCTCCGAGTACTCATCCCAGAGTACTCTCACTTTTACACCTGTTCAATAAAGCTTGTTATCTTTGAATCTCTAGTACTTACACCGTATGCTGTTGACAAAAAATAATTATTCCATGATCACATTAAAACATTACAGACACATTTGTTATTCCATGATTCCGTTCAGCATTCCTCATTTCACTCCACACTCACATCACACTCATATCACAGTCACATCACAGGCCGATTCCCCACGTTAGTATTGGTCCAGAGTTTGTTAAGGTCAACGTGGTGTACTTTGACATGACACACAAACATATAACATACACAAAACATATAACACACACAAACATATAACAACACAGAAGGCCTGTACTTTTAACTTTGTTATATTTTTCCATGTCCAATTCCAATTGTCTCATGAGCTATTTCTATTGTTGCAACTTTTAGAGCCTGCAGAGCTTTAAAAGAGTTTTCCTAAAAGGATCCATTTCCAACTTTAGTGTTTACCACGTGGTCTGTATTTCGGGCTTATCACAGATTGTGTCCCCTATATCTCTAATGAGCTCTTGTCACCTAAAAAATGTTTATTTTCCTTATTTTTTCTTTTTCAATAAAGCCAGGTCGGATTCATTAAAAATGTAAATTAGTCTCAAACTTTAATACTTCACCTTTGTTTCACGATAAAAATGTTTTTGTTGCTCATTAAGTAGCACAGATAGTGGTGCCTATCTCAATAAACGTACTCCGTTAGCCTATCTTCCCTACACTGCATGAATTTTCAAACTCCAAGTTATTGTCTGGGAACGACCGGAGAGAGCAGCTTAGGTCGTTCGCGTGGTTGACCTCCAAATTTTGTGCGGGCGTAACTCTATTCACTTGTTGTGGCTAATAGCTTAGCAATCTCAGGGTTTGGTGTCAATTTCCAGTGGTAGTTAACTTTTGGGACCGGTGTCTCCTCATGCATGCCGGTGAAACATGGAGCATTTGCTAGCTCACTAGCGTGTACCACCCGTAGGCCGCTTGGTGTTGAGAGCAGATTTAAGTTGAGTCTGCACATAAGGTCTCGGCCTAGTAGATTAACCGGGCGCAATGGGGAATATAGAAAAGAATGTTTAAGCTGGTTGCCCTGAGAATCAAAACACGTTAGCGGTGACGTAAATTGCTCTTTGGTCGTCTCTCCCCCCCCGCTGCTAATGAGAATGTGAAGCGGCCACTCATTTTAGGGGAGACAGAAAGGCTGTCACTTTTAGCACAGAATTTGTTGCCCCGGAGTCATCCAGAATTTTAACTTGTACACCACAGATTGTTAGCGTATATTACGGGCATGAATTATCTCTAAAAAGTGCCAATTGCAATTTGTTGTTGTTCAACTTACATGAGCGGTCGCTTTGGTGACGAATGTGAACCCGGGTTTGGTCAGTCGCTCGTGTTTCCTCCCCGCCCGCCTCTGCCGTCCTCTGGCCCCGTGTTAGCCTCTGCCTTTAACGCCTCCTCCGGTAACAGTCCTTCGACCCATGTCGAGCACACAGTCTTTCCGCCGGGCTGTGGAAGTTTTTCAAAGTCCGCAGGAGGCCCAGGTAGCCCAAAGCGTTAGCATGTGGTCCATGAGGGTTGGTGAATAACCCAAACGTGCCGGTCACAATGGCTTCTTCTGTTTGCGGTGCGGGAACAACTTTCAAGGGGCGGCACGGTGGCTGAGTGGATAGCACTCTCGCCTCTCAGCAAGAAGGTCCTGGGTTCGAATCCCGGTCGGACCAGGGCCTTTCTGAGTGGAGTTTGCATGTTCTCCCCGTGTCTGCGTAGGTTTCCTCCGGGTACTCCGGTTTCCCCTACCACTAAAAATATGTCCAATAGTTCTGGCATGTGCCTCCTGTACTGGCGACCGCGCTCCCATCTCTGTGTGGAGTGAGAGACAAATGCCCAAAAATTAACAATTGTAAACCGCTTTGAGACTCAGATCTGCAGTGAAAAGGCGGTATATAAATAAATACTTACTTACTTACTTACTTACTCAAGGGGGTTTCCGCGGGTGCGTTTGGTATATCACGCTGCCCCCTCCGTGGAGAACAGTCACGGGATTTGGAGCAGTTTCTCTCTGTGCTCCAAAGCAGTTGTCGGTGTCTCACATATTTGCTTCCCCCGCTTCTTCTTCTGTGGTTTCCTGAGCGTGTGTCTGTTTCCGCCTCTTCTTCTTCTGCGGTTTGGGCCCACTTCTCGCGGGGTCTCAGCTGGTGCGGGCGCCGCCTGTGGTTGGGGCGTGGGGCTGGTGCTTTGAGGCAGAGGACAGAGCGCGGAGGAAAGGCGCCGACAGACCTGGATAAGGGAGAGGGAAAAGAGACAACAGTAGTCTGCTTCATTTTTTAAAAACCCAACGCCTTGTTTGGGTGCACACTTATTGTTAGTAGGGGAAAAAGGGCGGTAGGGTGGGGGTGTGGGGGATGTGTGTGTGTGTGTCCGCCTGTGTGTTCTCCGCTTCGGTGAAAGGCGGAGGAGCTATTGTTTTACATATTTCCTTCTCCAACCTCTTTTGCCGTGATATTCTTAAAACCAAGTATATTTTTTCTTCCCTTCTTCTTCTAAATTATCACGCAAGATGCGTAATGGCCTGCACCATAGGCAAGCACTCCATAGCTTGCATCTTCTAGATTGATTTTTACCCATTTTCTCGTACGAACAATGGGCCTAACCCGCTTAGTCTCTCCCTGCTCTTACCCACTTTGGGGCGCTCCGTTCCCCCCCCCGCTGGTTCAACCAGCGAGCGCGCGTTCTTGAAAACGGAGCGGTTCTGGCTGAAGACACTCAGAGATTCCAGGGTCGCTTACAGAGCGATACTAACGCGCAGCCGCTAGCTTCCATCTAGAACAAAAGCCCCCAAAAATCCCGCACACAGTCTATGCTGTGGCAATGCATAAAATACCCCAAAAATACATAAATAAACAAATCCCCGTGTACACTTAAGTGCTCGTTACGCAGATGAAAAGACAAAACTCACCAGATTAGGTTCTTTTTGGTCTTGTGTGGCAAAAGGATTCCTTCCGTGCACGGGACGAGCGCGCCCTCCTTTGTCTCCAAAAAGGAACAGAGGCTGGTGATCCAGGTCGGCCAAACAAAGCCGCTCGTCCCCGCCGAAAGTATCCATGCCAAGACATGTCAGCAACGCCAAATTGTTGTAGAATTATATACCCCATGAAGGAGAAAACTCAAAGGTCCTTTGTCTGATCAAAAGCGTAAGTTTATTGTTAACACACGTGCGGAGAGCTCATACACACAAAGGCAGCATGCATCAGCTCTGAGCCAGAGCCCCGAGTTTCCTGTATTACAAGACACACACGAAAGACAGTCCCGCCCACAACAGATCGGAGGGGGCCACCGGTGAAGGAGGCGCATAGGAAGCGCAGGCGTCATGCCCCTGTGGTGAGGCAATCAGACACAGGGCATGACGGTGCGAACAGACAGACAATGGTAGAAGATGCAAGCATACAGATGTGTGAGGACAATTTTGGTTTGTAACTCACATTTAGTGGAGTATAAAATTAGAAACATACATATTGTTAAGTCTGTATTTGGCTACAGCCTCTGCCCTGATGTCACACACCGTCTGTCAATGCAGTTATGTTTTGCCCAATTGGAAAAGATTGACAGGCTGCACAATGCGAAGAGAGGGAAGTGGGCATTTCTTGTGTTCTAATGTTTCTTTTTCAGATAAAAGATAAACTACCCCTGCTTCAGGGATAACACAGTAGTATGGATCATGACAGGAAATGAGCCTCTACGTTGGCACCAAAGCCCACAATACGAATTGAGGACGATCCGGGAGAAACAACTGGAGATAATTGGAACAGTAATCTACACACACACACACAGACGCATGTTTTACACTTGGCCCACGACCAAGAGAGGGGAGTATTGTAATGTTATTGTCATAGGTGGTCATGGTCCTTAACCTTCTAAATCATTAGAAAGAATTGTAAAACATATATTTACAAGAACAAATAAATAATAGAAAGGGCAGCCTAAAAGCAAAATGGGAAAATTATTAAATAATTTTCGGAGTTGCCAAAATAAAATAAAATTCTTTATTTGTCCCATAGGGGGTCATTCTAAATTTAGTGTTGTGCAAATTCAAAAGGAGAAATAATAGCGTTTATAACATCAAACAGATCTACCCTTTAAGATAATGGTAGAATAGAATAGAATGAAATAGTATGGAGTTATAATGTCATTGGATTCAAGGAGCTATAGGTTAAAATGTCGCTAAGAAGAGGTGTCAGAATAAACAATAGTAATAATAGTTAGACTAGTGAATAATCAAAATAGTTCTATTGTGGAAATAAGTATCAATAAGGTCAAATTGTTCTAATAATTAAAGTAAAAAGGAATCAAATAGAGTCCGATTTTAGATGCTTCTGTTTTCCACATCTGTAGGATCTAGTGCAGATAAGTTTGGGAGTAGTATTAAAATGCAGACATAGAACGACAGGCTTTAACAAAATTTTAAATCTAAAAATAGCTCAAATATAACATTGCTCTTGATGCAGCCTCTGAGCTGCTCCATTGGAGAACAGGTCAAATGTTATTGTTTATTACAAACAGCTGATGTATTTACACATATTGAGTTTGGGACAACTCTTTAAACAGTTATAAGCAGCGGACAGAAGCCATGAATGTGCTTTTGTTTATTAAATAATTAATTTCATAGCCATATAATCGCCAATGCTATTGCTACAACTAAAACCGCAACTGTTAAAATGGTTTAAAAAGACAAAGTATGAGTATTTCAGCGTTTTGGTAGATGTTAAATAGTAGGAAAAAAGTAGAATTTGATCATTGTTCATAAACACACTTCAGCGTAAGAGTTAAAATGGTATCATACAATGTGATCCTTCTGATAGAGCAGCTAAACTGTTAGAATCAGAATTATTTTACAGCCATTGAAAGTGACAGAAGTCACAAATTGGAAATATGCTTTGGCTCAAGCTACAACCGAGCTTTGGAGTCACAATAGAGTAGAAATAGATAGATGCTTTCAAAAATAGAGATTATTTTTAGCCAGGGCTAATATCAAACGGTAAAAGGACCATTTCCTTCATAATATGTCCAAAAGTATTTACTTCAAAAGTAGATAAAGTTCATTACAGTTCATGCACAGTTCTATTAGATACTTGTCAAATTCACTTGTTTCAAACATAGGTGAATGTTGACAATGCAAAAGTTCATGAGTGTAGCCTAGATTAATGAGATAGATTAGAACCAGCACAGATTCAAAAACATTTAAAAGCATTTTAATGTATTTGGGTATAGCACAAAAGTAGATATTTAGGTATTTTTGAGAATTTTAAGAGCTGTCGATTTGTCAGCAACAGATTAGAGAATCACATACCGTTGTAGAGGGACTGACCCCAGAGAAACCTGCTAAAATAGATTAGCTCCTGTAAGGATAATACCAATTTGATTAATGATGTACATTCATCCCAAACTGTCTGAGAGGAGGAAGTGACAGCACTTCCTGGTTCAACAAAATGTATTTGGAAAAATGAGCAAAACCCCACGTTGGGCACAAAGCCACTGTTAATGAAAGCAAAACCATAGTATAGAGGGATTTATTAGATAAAAACATATGTTTCGAATGTGGTTGTGTGTTGTCTGTTTTCTCTGTATTGACTCTTCACAGATATCGAGCCTAAAGCACAAGTATTGATGATGAACGAGGAGGTGGATGTGACCTATTGTAAAGATAGGTCAAAAGAGGGACTGACGAATATTCACAAAATGCTGCACATCAGACAAAAGAATATGCACTCAGGAATCATAAGGATGACCAGCTTACAAAACCATACAATTATTGACTCCAAGAATAAACAAAATGCTCTCTCCCACTCTCGACGAGGGCAAAAGTCCAACACAATCAGGCGCCGCAGTGGTGGGGGGCATTGTTTGCTTAAGCTGATATGGAAGACCAAAACCAAGACCAAAATCCAGACCAGAGACCAGACCCGGAATCCAGTCTCAGACCATATGACGTCATCGGACGTCCTGATAAAACTGTTGGCTTGAGTTCTGGGGCTCAGTCAGCTCAGGGCCAGCGAGGGACACAGAGAGCAGGCATAAGTTTAGGAGCTTGTTGAATTTCTGTATCTGATTGTAAAGATAAATTAAATACAGATGTTAAACTTGGAACCTTTTGTCTTACTTCTGCATCAACTTTGGACACGTCCGTCAAAGGGTATTTTTGACAACAAGATTGACAACTTTGTTACAGACCAGAAAGCTAAAAACACGGTTAGGAAAACCAAGTCGGAGATCGATATTTGCATAAATTAAAAATAGTCATATAATAAAACATTTATTAACCTAGCTTGCTCGGTCTGTACAGAGAAATATCAGACCTTGGCCGTGGTCTGATATTTTTCTGTACAGACCTCGCGCTCGTTTAATAAGCCGTTAATACAAACCCCTATACCATCATAAAAATGTATAATAATAGTGATATTAATAAAAATGAATTAAATTTTGCAACTTTCAAGTCCATTGACCAAGCTCACAACAGCATTACTGAACTGCATTGAAAGAACTCACATTATTCTCTCATTGCCAGTCGCCTCCATGGTCCACAACAAAACCCAGTCTCATTGGCACTTCTCTATACAATCCTTTTTACATTTTCCATCCTCGGTGCCTCACCAAGACCAGAGCCGAAAAATGTTTTATAAATGCTGCAATTTAAACAAATAAACGACCAGCTTGTTTCTGTAATTCTGAACTCATTTTGTCTTTGCCGGAAGTGTCCTTTTGTCTGGATGTGCAATATGCTTCCAAAATAATACTTGTTCTACTAATGTTCTGTAAAATATGGAGATTATAGGACAAAACCTTTAACTTTGCACAACAAGTTTTATTCAAAGGGGTAGAAATAACACAAAACTATAGGAATCCTTTTTCAAACACTTTTTCTGTTTAAAGCAACATAAGAAAAACAACATTATGTTTCAAGCATCTACGGTTTGATCAAAGTATGAATTATAGCTTTGACGATAAAACACAACTGAGTTTTTCCATAATATACCATAACCTCAATGTAGTTATTCCAGTCTGGAAATATGACCGATTACAATTTATTCCAGCGGCTTCGCGATTCTGTCACGTAGGGAAATGAAGAAAAAGGGAACCCAAAATGCAGGACTGAAAATCAAATGTAATTTAATAAAATCAAAATCCAGAGAGACAAAAAGCACAACAATCCAGAACTTAAAAACTAGACAAGATTTGTAGAAGTACAACTCAACTGAATTCTATATACATACATTTTTTTTGTTTTTGTTTTATAAGCGTCTTGTACTGCTTGTTAACCTACCCTGTTAAACTAATAGCATGGGTAAACAAAGGCTCTTTCCCGTTTTTTGTTCTTGTATGTTTGTTTAAGAAAAAAGAAAAAAACAACAGATGGTGGAATGTATATGAAACCTTTTCTATTGTACATGTGTTGTATACCTGTAGTTCACTATCTGTAAATAAAAAAATTCAAAAAAAATAAAAAACTAGACAAGACAAATGTGGTTGAGACAATGGACGGACAACAAGTGGGAAAAGCTCAGGGTTTATATACACACACAAGAGACACAGGTGGATCACATTAGGGCGGGGCTAACAATCAACAGACACACAGGAATCAGGAAAACTCCAAACACAAGAGAACTAAAAGTAAATAAAACCAGGTTAAAATAATCCAAAAAGTCCACACCATGACAGATTCTTGCAAAATTTGACCGAACAATTATCAACATAATTGTTAGTTTTAGCCCTGACATTAATCTGTTTATTATATTAAATCATTTAAGTAACACCCCACAAATGAAGGAAAGAGCCAATAGGATCACAAACATATGGCTTTATATGAACGTATGTTAAATAATACAATTTGGGTTTTTTGTAAACGCACTCAATGCCAGCCAACAGGATGATTCCAACTGCTCTATCCGAGTCCTACCATTTTTATTGTAACGGTTTGTATATTTGTTATTGTTGACTTGTTCTGTTTTAATACATGCGTATAGTGAGGCACCCAATAACCAAAATGAGTAATGATTGTGTTTTTGTAACCAATGAAAAGAAAAAAGTATTACAGTAATACTCAGATTGCAATATTAACGGCTTATTAAACGAGCGCGAGGGAAATAAATTTTTTATTATATGACTGATTTTTTATTTGTGCAAATATCGATCGGTTTCAACACTAGCAAAAACACATTCAACCAAACTGTCAAATGGTGACATGAAGAACTTATCAGATGATTGAGGCGCCCGCTGTAAGTTTTCAATCTCTTCTGTGTCTTTACCGATGCTTTTTAGATATTTGTGAAGTATGTTCATGTCCAACTTGGTTTTCCTAATCCTGTTTTTACCTTTCTGGTCTGTAACAAAGCTGTCAATCTCTTCTTAAGGAGTTGTGTTTTTGTCGTTTTTTGCTGTTATTACTTCCTCTGGCTCTTCAAACTCGTCGGGATAATAGAATTCACTGAGAATGCTCCCAGTCGTCGCTCATTATTGCTTTTTTACTGAAGAAAGATATCATTTGATACGCACTGCGGACTAATTGTCATGGTAACGGTCCGAGATGGGACAATATCAGACCACAAATCAGCCAATCAGAGCGCGTCAATACGTATGGCCCCTACAGTCCTGGTACATGGTCAAATGTCCACATCAAGAGCAAAACTACTATGATGCACTACCAGCACTACACACACCTGTCTCTTGGGTCAGACTTGAAAATAACTTAAACGCAGGTCAGAGGCTGCACTCAGCAAACCTCCGTCTCTTCAAACGTTCTCACTATTTTCTCTGCATCCCCTTTAGCCACTCACGGCTCCATCCACAGCTCTGGTGCTAATGTAGTGCTGAGAGGTGCTTTGGAAAGGGCCCCGCTCTCCACCACAATATGTCCTCAGCAATAGAAAGCCTCTCACAGACGTACAATGGTTCTTTGCCTGCACTAACATCCGTACGAACAATATGTCACCCTTATGCTTCTTTTATGAAACCGCATGATCTCGCTCGCTCACAAAAGATGTTTTCCCTGGAGATATTATTCTGATGTGACACAGACCAGTCCTGTTTGCTTGTCTCCATGATGGTTGTAGCTTGGCAACAGTAAGGTATTGGATTTATATCTCTCTGTATTTGTATTTACAGACCCTTATTCATCCTTCTTCAATCGACAGTGGAGACATTTCAGAAAAGAACATAGATATACTGACATTACACTTTTTGTCAACCTTTTTTATTGTAACAAAAAAGTCACACCACAGTTGGGATTTTTTATGTATTTATTGAGACTTATTAAGGACCCACACGCAGCCACAGGATCCATAGCTAAGAATAATGAAAGAAACGGCATGATGTTGCATGAAATTGTTCAAAAGTTCATTCATTTCTCTAATTCAACTTAAAATAAGATACCCATTTTGGATAGAGACTCACTGTAGCAGAGAGTCCATTGTCAAAATATTCACAATTTCTAAGGTTTTTTACATTGCTTATTATGATGTTGAAGTTTGGTTGATGAGCTAATTATCGACGTTTTTAATAAAAAAAGGCTGGATACATCTTAATGAGTCATATAGTAACTTCACATTGCAAGTTAAAATACAAAAGTCAATGGATTTTGTGTAAGATTACATAATTTTGTTTGTGTAAGCCCTCAGTCGTACAGGGATTAGTCAAAGCAAAGGAAGGTTTCTCAGGTGAGAAACCTTCCTTTGCTAAGATTACATAATATTTTTTCATTCAATCATTTTTATTTTAAAGAGGATTTTTTAAATATTTGTCTGTAATAATAAACACATTGCAAGAAGATATTCCCACCCTGATCTCGTTATCTGAGTGAAAGTACCACTTACACGTACATATATAGTGTGCATACCATCACAGGCCGACACGGGGCACTTTTACAAGCACAATCAGCTCGTACTTCCATGATGGCATAAGTGGCGCACGCAGACGCACTTCCTCGTCTGTGTAATTGAGGTGAATCATTTGCTAATAATGTGTCTGTTTGGAGTCGCTCCTGCCTCCGACCTCGGGCTGCAGTCAAAGCACATTAATGAGACTGCACTGCTGCTGTTCTGAGACTGTGTGTGATGTCATGCATGTCACAGCTCCGTTAGCATTGAATTAGCTCGAGTATGTCGTTATGGAAAAGAATAATCCACTGAATGATAGATTTAGATTACATTTACAAAAACCTTTCAGTGTTCATCATATGTTCCTAAACTCTGGTGCTCGGCTTTCTTCACCACTCTGGGAAGCACAAAGGGAAATCTTGATCATATTGAGTATTATTCAAGATTAGAAAAAATGAAAGAAATATATGTAAATATATATATTCTTTTTTCATCCAATTCTGGATAAGGGGTGTTTTATACAAGCAAAAAAATCATCTTCCTTCAAGAATAAATTGCTTAAAAATTAGGGTTGTGTGTAAATGTGTAAATTAAAGGGGTGCTGCGATGATACTAGACAAAAAAAACTTTTCTCAGACATTAGACATTACAGTAAAATATTATCTTTGTACCATAATTAAAAGACGTAGATACTATTTGTCATGATTTTAGGATACATGTCTTACAATGTACGTACAATGTCCTAAATATTAATAATATCACTAAGAATACTAAAGAAAAATAACAACCGATAAAACACGCTTGATCCATTAGGAAACCATTAGAAAAACATCAAATCAAGAGATATCATAATTCAAGCTCTTGCTAACTCATTTTTTGCAGTGTAGAAGCAAAAATAATACTAATTCAAATCTTTTTTTTTTCCTCAGCACACTTCTCTTAAAATAGAGCTTCTCCTTTGACCACAGAGCACAGGCCAAAGTTGTTCCATGATCCAAAGTGAATCATCAAAGTTCTCACAGCTGCACATCTCTGCGGCCGGAGCCTGCGTCTCTTAAACTGTGCTTATTCCTGATCCAGTGGTCGGGAACAATTTGGAGCTATTTATGCCTCCTGGTCTGAGCGCAGGCAGGAGGACAGCAAAGGCCTGATTATATTTGAGCTAATGAGGCGCGTCAGGACATCACAGAGATAAATATATGGGAGATATTTAAATGCAACGTCAAATAGTACTGCATAGAGAAAGTCAAATCTTCTGGACAGATCAGGCCACAACATTCGGGCGCCTAAACAGGTTCTCGTTTACATACTCAGAGATGATTGGCTGAGTTAGGTCTGATTCAAAGATATGACAGAGGCCAGTGAAGAAACAGCTTTGTTTTAAGAGCGTGGAACTAGTTATATTACATAGTTAGATGTTTGTGGTTTCAAAGTTAGGTACTTCAACAATCTCCAGGTCTTATACTTTGCTGGTTTTAAATTACTACTCAGAATCTCAGCCTATAAACCAACACAATTCTACGAAATAAAACATGCGCCGTTGTCCTCTCTCTGCAGATGACCTGTAACTTAGTAATGTCACATGTTTGCTTATTAGACAGATAATAACTTTAAAGCTTGAGTACCTAACTTTCTTTGTTCAGTAAATGAGTACATTTGGTTTATCCCAGGGATTGTCTTGAAAAGTAAAAGGTAAACAAATCACACTACAACATGGTGTTTTCATCTCGTTAAAAAACATGAATCTTTTGCAAATGGTAAGAAAGAGCAATATGACTCACTCTTTGGGGTGAGATCTGATTGGCTGTGAGTAAGGAAGTGCGAGTGGTCCTCTCTTTTAAACTTCTCTGACTGAAAAAGTGGATCTAAAGATGTGACAGAGAGTGAAAAGTCAAATGCGTGTATGTGAATAGAACTAAACGATTGCGAGAGAAGAATGATTTACATGACTTCTATAAAAATTGTATTAGTTTGAAAGTCAGGCACCCGAGCTTTAATGTCATCCTGCAGAAACCAAGATGCATGTTCTCGTTATTTGTCCGTCATATTGATCTATCTACAGCCGTGTTCTCCCGGGAGGGTGACTGCACGAAGAGGCTCCAATCACAAACTCATTCATCCACATTCACACCCCCACACCCCTCTTCCCAGCAGTACTGCCCCCCGGTGATCATGGCCCTGGCTCTTACCCTTTGGCTTTCAACCAGGTGTTGTATCGATGAAAAATAAAACAATAAATGCAGTTGAAATAAATACTTTAATCTAAAATCGAGGTAAAAAGTACCTTAAACAGAAGAAATGATTAATCCAGTAGTATCTTTTTGAATGGTAGTAACCTGAGCTTGCAGCACCTCTGGCATGTCTCACTGCCCATGCTATTCCTGCGCAGTCATTTGTATGTATTCTCATTTAATTAAGTCAGCGCTATCATTAACTGCGGCGTTCATTTCCAAACGTCTCCATTTCAGACTGGCTCTTCTCCTAATACACATTCCCTACACCTTCCATTCAGCACCTATCATGACGGGAACACACCTGGATCCTACTGTGTCTTCGCAAAGCAACTTGAGGGAAAGGATTTGATCGGTTTGGACCCGAGCCATGTTTCTGGTGATGAAACTTCAGCACAGAGATATAGCTACAAGAATAATATAAGCGCTGTCAAAATAAAATATGATGTACGGAGAAGCATATGCGCAAATACATTCACTTTGTATACCGTGTGCGAGCTATATGGGCACACACAAATGGAGTGGTGATTGTAGTTTATTAAAGGGAAGCTGGGGAAGGAGATAGCTGTAAATAAGGGACTGTTTTTTGTTTTTTTGCTCTGTCCCCGGTCTCTTAATAGCATGCAGGACTTGTTTTATTCACAAGATGGTGCAATAAGTGCAGTTACTTAAACACTTAGATTTTAAAGGCCCGTATTGAGCAGCTGTAAACAATTCCAGGTCTGCACTGAGTAACATTTATGACGAGAGAGCCGGCTGATTTTCGAGGAAGTGGTGTTCATTAAATATTCACAGTGTATTAGTGGAGGATGTATTAGAAGCAATTGCAACCATAAGATGTCTGTGCAATGCCTGGGAAGCAACAACGATATTTTGTTTGTTGAAAGCAAGGATTTCAATCAATCAATCAAATCTTTATTTGTACAGCACATTTAAAACAGCCTAGGCTTACCAAAGTGCTGAACAGACAACGAGAAAAATAAATGGATGAAAAAAAAACACAGAAATATATATATATAAAAAAGAAAACATGATAATAATAATAATAATAAAAATAAATACAAATTGTTGCTATAGTATTTATAATCATTTTTGTGAAGAGTTGAGGCGGATGATTGTATTACTGTATATTTAGAATTAATTCAATATTCATATTTACACGAGATAATAGATTAAAAGTCAGATTATTTTTGGATAGCTATGTACCTGATATTTTCTGGTAAGTTCCTGTTTCAAAATAATGACAGGAAGAGCTGACGTAAAAGCAGAAATGAGCAACACATTTTGTCATTTGTGCCAAAATGCCTCGCAGTATATCAGCATTTACTAAAGAATAATCAAACTTGCATGAGCCACTCCCAAAAACAGCTTAACGAGGCAAAATGAGAGGGAAATATTTCTAACATGGATAAAAATTATACTCTTTTTAAAGGTGATATCAGTCGATTTCATTATCAAAAAAATAATCTGTATTTCTGACCAAAGACCACTGTAGATTGTCACCTTATACCATATAAAAGTCATCATCAACAATATCATTCCATCAGTAAGGTGTGCTGGAGGAGAACAGTTCAACCAATGAAAGGTGGGCCTCAAGGATTGCAACTCCTTTTAACCAATCAGGAAGCTGCCGGGGTGAGCGTGGGCGGGTCTAACCAGTTTGAAAAGTCATGTCTTTCACTGTAAACAGCAATTTCAACCAAACAATTCTAAATTAAACGAAAAAGTTTAGTATCCACATTGCAGCTGCACAAAGTATACACGTTTTATGAGGTAAAAGAGAGAGGAAGGATTGCGACATGCATAATTTAGAGTTTTACAGACAAAGACTAATGAGAAAGTACCCAATCAGCAGACACAGGGCCGACCTCACAGCCCATTAGACAGCAGTAGATCTCAGTGACGGACGCACAAAGGCTTCTCTGTGCTTATTCCAAACACATCCACTTTCATTCACACTTTAATCACTTCCAATGGTTCAGGTAAAGAGCCAGATAATGAGACAAAGAACTCTGGATCCGACCAGAACCGGAGCGACTCATCACACCATGGCCGCAGTTTCTTCACAGACTGATGGATGAAAATATGAATGGAATGAAATCCCGATTATGAAAAGGCGCTGACATTTCTGACATTAAACACCTGCTCTGAATGTGAAAGCGCACTTTAATCGCAAAAAATATATTTATAAAAGACAGAGATTGTGGAATAAAATGTGTCAGAGGTAGTATTTGTATTTATTTTAGCTGTTCGAACAAAAACGTTTTCCCTGTGGTTCAAGTCCGCAAGCAAAATTACATGACTGTAAATAAACTACACTGTAACAAATGTCTGTATAATTACAATGAAATTACAACATTAAAGAAATGTTATTTTGAAAAACAATTCAAACTTGCAAATTTAAGTATAAATCGGTTAAAAAACGTCCAGTGGCGTGTGATTACAAAAAACGTTCCAATACCATTCGTGCTTTCGAACATAAAATAATACAAAATGTGCTATAGCGTAGAAAGCGTTAGTAGAAAATAAAAAGTATGAAGGTAAAAAGTGCCCTGTCCCAAGGCGAGGACCAGAGGGAGGTGATTATTTAAAAATTACCATCTACAAACAGAAAAATGTGATTGTAAATTGCCAACACTAATTTATGGGCAATCTTTTTGTTTTAAAATGCAGAAAACTGTTCTGAGTGTGATGTCATAGTGGAACAATGGGGGCGGAGTTACAGGTTTGTGCCCGAAGTTACCAAAAATAGAGTGGATGGATCTGACTTCAAGTCAGTTTTGCACGAGGAACAATGTTAATAATATGGTTAAAAGGTAAAAAAAAAAAAAAATTTTAGCATGAAATGTATTATTTAAAAGTCTGAGAAGGTGCCAAAATGTCTAGTTTTAAAATGAGTCATATAGGCTGTATTTATGCTAATAGCAAAACAACAATAAAAAACACATTTACAAAAATATCAAATCAGTCTTGTAAGAAAGACGTGAAACAGGAACAGTACAAAACAAAATCCCTCCTTTTAATTCAATGTTTTCTAGAAAAAGCTTGTTGCCCGCAGTGGCTTCAGTCTTTTTGAGAAATAATCATTGGCAACTTTAAATTTCTACACTTATCAAACACTTTTATTGAATACAACTATGTGCTCCCTATAACTTCCTCCATGGTCACTTTATTTCCCTCTGTGGTCCAATGGTTCTAACCTCCATATTTGATACTAGGCTCCAACGATGGCAGGTCTGGATCCGTGAGAGTCCAGACCGCTCTAATCCCTCGCAGCACTTCAAAGCCGGAGCGATGTGTGCTTTGTGATTAGCACAGTGGACTCCTGCCACCTGCCCAGATGTTTGTCCCGCTCCCAGCTGCCAAGACCGAGACAGGGGCAAGAGAGGACCGAGAATCCAAGAGCGGACCACCACCAACACCACCACCACCACCACCACCGGGCCCAGAGCCAAATATATCACACTATACTCGTCAACTGAAAAAGGTGCGTGGCAAATGCTGTAAATATTTTGAGATACTTGACCCAAACTGTACTCACAAAACTGCAGGACGATTTAGCAAAAAAATATAGTTTTGACATACATATTTCTGTAAGTGAAATATAAAAGAATCAGTGGACTCATACATTTTCATCGACTAAGGAACTATTGACCAGAGACCAGAGACCAGAAACCAGAGACCAGAGACCAGAGACCAGAGACCAGAGACCAGAGACCAGAGACCAGAAACCAGAGACCAGAGACCAGAAACCAAAGACCAGAGACCAGAGACCAGAAACCAGAGACCAGAGACTGAGGCCAGAGACCAGAGACTGAGGCCAGACCCTAAATCTCACAGCTGTGCTTGGAACATCTCTATTCTATTTCTAAAGTTGTTGTTTTGACGAATCAATTGAATCCTTTGCAGAGGTTCTCCAATATTCAGTCAGGGAACCCCCAAGTAACTCAGCTCCAGACAAAAAGCCAAAACTGTCATCTAAAAGTGCCGGAATATGCTACATCCATTTTTGTGTTGTTACAGTATTTAAGATGGTGTTTTGTTTGACTTCAGTTATATTCATGTTTTGTGTGAAATCCAGGAAAAGGTTTTGTTAATTTTTATTGAAATAATCTTGTGCCCGCCACCTTAATGCCCTACCTTAAAGCTTATAGGTATAAAGCATTGTTGTGGATTATTACAGACAACAGCAGGGGTATTGTAATCATATCTGTGTGTGCGTGTGTGTGTGCTTGTGTGCGTGCGTGTGTGTGTGTGTGTGTGTGTGTGTGTGTGTGTGTGCGTGCGTGTGTGTGTGCGTTCTTGTTCATCGTCATAGAACAAGAACAAAATTGCAATCTTTTAGTAAAAAGTTGTAATAGTTTTTGCTTAGTTTCGATGTTTGCAGTTTGTTCTGATAAATTAACCAGATGCTTGTAACATATTGACATAGTTCTTTGGGGGTAAAAGTATGGAATATGTGCATGAATCTGGCTCAAAGACCAAGGTGTAAGACTACAAAATTAACGTTAAAATGCTGTTTTTGTTGTAAGTGAATTACCAGGAACATACAGTAAAATCCTAATGTGATTCAGCGATAGTTTTTTACCGTTAATATCAGTAACAGTAATGCCATGTTGAGAAAACGGTAAAACCCTGGAACCATATTTGCAGCTTTTTATCGTTTTTCTACAAGGACATATTTTTACAGTGCATTGCCCATCATTCCAATCCAATTCTCCATCCCGCCTTAAACCCTGTGCGTATGGTTTTGTTACACTTTAGGCTCAGCAGTAAACGTCGTGTCTCACTGGTCTCACAGCGGATGGAGATGCGTCGGTTTCATATTTTTCTATCTTCCAAGTTCAAACTGTCAGCTCTGTCTTTGAAGCTACACTGAACTCAAGTCAAAAGAACGTGAAGATTATTCCCACAGTTTCACACGTGGATTTTACTCTTTCAAAGGACAAAAGTTGACAGATATATCCCATTTAATGTGACCTTCAGTGTCACTCTCAGTCGGTCAGAGAGCATACGTACATTCCCACAATACACTACTTTTTGAATTATTAACAATGAGTAGAAATTTAAAACACTTCATACTCACAAACTATCAAAGCCAAATACCAGTCCAAAGAACGCACTGGCTTCTGCCCCCTCCTGGCCAAAAGTAAAACTACAACTATTAAACAACCTATTATACTGTAAGTAGTTATTTTGTGCATAGCGTTGGGAAAAAAGTGTGAAAGCTTTCGTTATCAGACCTAATCTCTTTGCCTCTGGCGGGAATAAGGAAGTTGCCCAGTAGACAGCTCAACACATTTTAAGTTTAGTGTGTGAAAATCCGCCCAGGATAAGACAATGGCCTCCCGGATCCACCAGGATTAGCTTGTCTATTGATTTGTGTCATCATGAGGCCTCTGCACTATATTACAGACTGTATCGCTCCGCATTAAAATGGGAGATGCTCCAGACAACTACTTAGCAGCTTACTGATTCGCTGACTATGTCCCTTCCCAACAGGTGTAGTTAAATATTCACATTAAAGTTCACATAAAAGACTAGAGGGATCTTACAGCGGTAAAAGAAAGCGTGGCGGCACCTACAGTATGTACATCACACACACACAGAATGTTGTTTATTCATGAATGGAGATGTCTGTTAGTGGTTGTTTATGGTATTTAGAGTTATTCCAACGATTGACATCTTCTGTTGCACATTTCCACAAGTTATGAATGTATAATTATGAAGATGGGAAGTCCTGCGCACTTGGAAGTCCGCATGGTTCCAGTAACATGTAAATTGAAAATCCCAGTCGCAGTTTGAAGTCATGTGGAAGACTAACTATAGCTACAGTATGTGGTATTTAGTCCACAGCTTGGGTTTTTACCAGTCCTGTTTAGCTTTTGATGGGATTTTGTTCCACAGCCAGTTAAAACACCTCAAATTATCTCATCATGTCCAGTTAAAACAGTTGTGTATAGTTTGTTAGTTGTTAAATTACTACATGAAAACTGCAGCTTATGTTGAAGTACAACCTGTTCATTGATTCATTCCTTCTCAACCCCTTTATTAGTCCATTTATGGGTCGGGGGTTGGCAATGAGAGCTGCCACCCAACGCTCATATAGCACCAGTCCCTCTGAACCTCTGCAGGTGGTGGGTCCAGAGGAAGATGGCTGCTCCGTCAGCGGTGAAACAGCCTTGGTCTTTCAGCGTGTAAATTAGCACTGCTGCTACAACCTGGTACAATGCATCTCTCCTTTTTGGCTAAAGTTTATTGTACACTGCCCCTTTAAAAATAAAAAAAACATATATACCAGCTGGGGCTTCAGGCAACATGGGGTTAAGTGTCTTGCCCAAGGACACAACAACAGTAGACATTTGTGGGAGCAGTTGGAGTAGGTCCCATGGTGGGCTCGAACACACGACCTCCAGGCCCAAAGGCTAACTTAGCTACTATAAGTACAACAAATATGTGGGCAAAATGTACTTTCTTTTCGAATGTAGGTAGTGCAAGCTTGATGGTCCTGCAGAATGTGACAAACACAATCATCTCTGGAGTATTTAAATGTAACAGTGACATTGGTTGAAAATTGTTACCAAGACAAGCTTGTATCATGTGAAACAGCCACAATAACGTACTGTATCTGTGTCCAGCAGTGACCTGAACATGCTGAACTGAGACAAAATATGGCAACCATTGCATGCTCAGTGTCGACTGAAGCTTAACATTTTCTTTGCTTATCCTGGATTTTCTTGGGGCTTAACGCTGCAGTCGGCAAAAATAACCAAAGAGAAACTGCTTTAGTTTGTGAAAATTCACACCTTTTTTAGGTTCTGTCTTCACTCAGAGATAGAGTGAAGATGTCGATGATGCAGATTAGAAGAAAGAGGAAGTTAAACAAAAGGTCATCAACCAAGTTAAAAGTTGATGACGCATGTTTGATTATTTCCAGATTTGTTTCAGTTTGTTTTGCTGGTAAATGTGTTAAAGAGTGAGTCTCAAACTTCCTGCGATGTTGTATTATGATGATATAAATTCAAAACATGCCAATTCCCTCTTTACCATAAGTTACAGTATAAAATCTTGTCTAATAAAATCAGTAGAAAAAATTATTAATATATCTAAGTATTATACAACATTGCTGTCTGAACATTCTAAACATCTGCGTTTTATAACAAACTAATACAGCTGGATAAAAATCTGGACAAGGTCATCAGGAAGTCCAACTCTGTCCTAGGTTGTCCCCTGGATACAGTGGAGCAGGAGGAAGACAGGAGGGTCCTGGACAAACTAACATCTATGTTGGACCATGACTGTCGCCCCCTGCAGGACACTCTCTCTGCTCTGGAGAGCAGCTTCAGTGACAGACTAATTCACCCTCGATGTGTGAAGGAGAGGTTCTTTAGGTCTTTCCTTCCTGCTGCTGTCAGACTGTACAATGAGAACTGCTGAGCCTGTAAATTTCATTCATCTGTAAATAAGTAAATTCTTAAATCATGTGCTATTATGCAACTTCAGAATATCTGTGGGACAAACAAAGGAACTCTCATCTTATCTTGTTTTTCATGGTTTAAGGGTTTCACAGTGTCTTGCATTTAGGCAGGAAGTTGTTTTAACAATTTGCCACTTAATATTATACCATAATCAAACAATCTAATGAATGTCACTTATTTTCGTTTTCATGTATTTTCATGTATAATGAATTGGACAACTTGTAAGATTAAGAAATAGATATTGAAATATGCAAAGTCAGCATTATTTCTCCTATAAGGGCCCCCAAAACAGCTCACCCTACAATCCATTGGTTAGTTCATTTTTGATCTGATATTTCTGATATTTCTGGTATGTTTCTTATTGTTTCCAGCCAATTCTTCATATATTCATCTCCTAAAGCAGCACAGGTTTTTGTTGTAGTTTTAGCTTTTTTTTCTCCTCAATTTGCATGTTTGAACTTACATATGTTGAACTATAGCTGACCTTAATGCTGTTACATAAACATAACGTAATGAGACATATCTATATAGTATTTTTCATTGTAATCTGGCCCGGTGTGATGCAGCATTCCAGATGGTAATTCAGATGTACTGTAAAGAGTGTGGAGCAGACTGCGGCTCATCTGTTCCTGGATCAGCTGGTGGTCTTGGGGCAAAGGGGGCCTGCTTTACCAAATCTGCACCTGAACCCCTCTGTTCCCACCCCAGGAGACTCCAGACAGACTGAAAACGAGGCTAATGCACTACGGTAAACACACTCAGGGATTTATGAGTCTTATAGTCACCGAAGTCAAAGCCAAATGTTAGAAGTCATTTTGTACAGATTTGGATTTTATGTCCTGCTCCTCGGTCCTTTTGGGCGCAGTGCAATAATTGAATTTTTTTTTTTTCATGTATTAATTTATTTGAATAGGGATGATACACATTAATCAATGCATATTAAAACAACGCGACCTCAGCTGACAGAGAACCTGACAGAGAACCTACAGCTTTCATAAAGGTCGGATTTTGTGGGGATTTTAGTGTCCCTTGTCGTCCTGAACTTTTTTCTTCTTAAATCCTTCAGTTTTCTTTAAATCCACACTTTAGTGCCACAAACTCTGCTCCTCTGGCTCTCGCTCTAACTCCCGCTCTGATGAACTGCTCTGATTGGTCAGAGCGCAGCCGAGCCCCTCTGTGCACGTGCGTGAGACCCGGTGTGAGACCCACACACGCGTGTTTGACGCAACGCATTATGGGAGATCATCCACTGCGCAAAACCGGGAGGACCAGACGATGCCCAAATACAGGCGAGTTTCCCATAGATCTTTGCGAGTTTCCCATAGATCTTTGTGAGTTCCAAGCGATCTTTCAGCCCCCATGCCGTCACAAAGACGTGTCCTGGTCTTATTTTTATTTCATCCCCTTTTCAGGGCTATTACAAGTGCTCTTATTTTCTTTTTTGTCTGCTGTTTGGTGCACAACGATGACAATTAGATTTCCCCACTTTGGGACGATCTTATCTTATCTTGTACTTCAAGAATGATAATAATATCAAACAGATTACTACTACTACTACTACTACTACTACTACTACTATTCTAGTTTGACTAATATTATGCATTATGAACAAGGACAATCATTTATAAGAAAAATCAAACCTCATTTATAGACCATACTGTCTTCAAATGATCAGACACATATTATAAATGTGTAAAGTAAAAGTGTCTTGTTCCAAAACAGACGTGGTTTAAACATTATACAAAAGAAAGACAGGAACTGCTGATAGCCTTTTCGTCTTGTGTTGGTGTCGGGTGATTTGTGCGCACTGTGCCTTTAAGAGAACCCCATAAGATATGCGGACAGCTCCTTTGTATACTGTCTAATTAAAAAAACCCAATCCCCACACTTTTCTCCCTTTAAATTAAATTCAGATGTGGGAAGATAAATGTTTACTCGAGCTCTGTTTTTTAATGTGTGAGGTGTTAAATCTGTGTGTTTTGTTATAGCTGCCTGATGTTCCAACCTACTTCTGGATAATAGTGTTGCATCTGTAGAAATCTGCTTCTATTCAAAGTAGAGGCTGTTATGTTCTTTCGGGTGAAAAGACGTCTGGGTTTGGGAGCATGTGTGGAATATGCCATTTCCGCCGCAGTGACCTCTCTCCAGCATCATCTGTCCTCTATTGATTTTTTTTTTCTGAATTTCCTCACAAAAGGCAAGCAGCCGATTGAACTGTGCTCGTTTGTGCCGACATGGGGTCATCTCGTTGATTTTGGGCCAAAAACATGTGATGAGTTTGAGAACATGCCCTGCACATCACTGCATTGGCCCGATAACATGGAAAATTATCATCTTGTCAAATTGTAACCCTTTTAGTCCTTATCTTTATGAATTTCATGTAAATATTGATTTCCATTGTTTCTTTAACAAAAATCCCAACACTTTTCTCCATTTCAATGCCACAACAGGAAAGCAACAAGATAAATGAGGACTAGCAAATGCGTCAGGTAAAAAAATAAAAATGTATGATGTGCTTCCATTTTTATTTTATTTTCAGTTTTTTTTAGAAATAGCAGATTGATAATATTAGATCAATGGTTTTTTTTCAAAGTGGAGTTTGCATGTTCTTCCCATGTCTGCATAGGTTACCTCCAGGAGCTCAAGTTTTCCCTTTCAAGTATTTGTACTCATTTACTTAGATCGACATTAGTGACGGCCTAATTATGCATTCCAATACAAAGTTTTTATTTATTTTTATTTTTATTCAGAATAAAAAAGAAAAACACAGCTAAAAGTATACTTCGGTTGAATAGAGTAGAGTATACAAATGTATATCTGTTGTTATAATTATTGTTATAAATTGTGTGTAATTTCATGTTTTTTATATTTTTTGTGTTTTTTTTCATGTCTTATGGATTTGCGTCACTGAACATCAACTTCTTTTATATTGTTTTAGGACTTTTTGACTCAAAATTGTTTCTGAAAAAGTAGAGAATGAAGTAAGTAAACCTCTTTATGGCGGTGGTCAGACTTTACTCCAACGTGGACAAGAAGTGGATTTTGCATGATACGTCCCCTTTAATGTCCTCTTAGAAATCCACATTGCACATACAGTCCAAACACATTTCACAGCCATTTCCGTAAAGCTAATACGATTACATTCTCAAACATCAGTGCATTCATTTCCCTGAAGGGCGATGGTAAAGTAAGACGTTAGCAGATCCGAACAAAAGAACCAGCAGAGAGCTCGCAAAATGTCTGGGATATTTCATTTTGGGACCAGACGCAGTGACAATTGAAAACGGCATACCTTTGAGTTTCATTGAGGAAAGCTGCTTTATCGTTAAATAGTTGCTGCGCCAGGACCTCGGGGGAAATTAAAAACATATTGTGCCATAGTTTTTGTGTGACTGGGCGCATCCCCGGAGACACCACTTTTCTAATAAAGCACACTCCGAATTACTGAGAGGGGGCCGCGCATTAATTAAACAGGGACTTCCGTGGGGTCAGCTCCTAATATTTATCTGTTTACGTGTTGAGTGTCGCGTGTAATGACCAAACAGAGCAAAGGGGGCGCCGCATGTGGCTTTAAACAAACAGGAGCTAACAGAATATGATGCGGAGGTGATTTATGAGGCACAATAACTGAAAACTGTGAGGTAATGAAACTTGGGGAATACACAATTGCTGTATTTTTGCTCCTGTACTTAAAATATCTAACTTAATGTGCAGAAGTTTCAAACATCTACGACTGATCTGTTAATGAGTTTGTGCACTTGTTACCATCCTTCTTAAGTAGTAGTAAGTAGTAATCTTTATTTATATACCGCCTTTTCACTGCACATCGGAGTCTCAAAGCGGTTTACAATTGTTATTTTTGGGAGTGGGGGTGCCAGTACAGGAGGCACATGCCAGACCTATTGTACATATTTTTAGTGGTAGGGGAAACCGGAGCACCCGGAGGAAACCGGAGCAGACACGGGGAGAACATGCAAACTCCTGTTAATTAAACAGTCACTACAATTTTACATCACTATCCCATTTGAAATTGTCAAAATAGTAAAGCTTTTTGCCATGCTCCATCTGTCAATAATACTCACTGTACACACTGGAACAAATAAGAAAAAAAAATATTTAAAAAAGTAAACAATAAATACAAAATAAATACTATTAATATTTGCAAAAAGATCGTCTGCAAATAGAACAACAAAAATTATGACTTGACCAGATTTCAGAAAATAAGAAAATACTAGCCCCAAATGACTTGATTCTAGTATAAAACCATACATTTAAATTAATATCTACTTGTCTATTAAATATTTTTGAGATTTTTGTTTTTGAAAAATAGCATATAACAAACAACAAGAAAGGTTGTCTGGAAATAAGAAAGAAATTCCAAAAACAAGCTTTCAATCAATCAATCTTTATTTATAGAGCGCTTTTCCTACACAGGGCAACACAAAGCGCCTCACAGGCCACACCACACAAGGCACAAATCATCACCATTAAAAATACAATTAAAAACACACAGTTAATTAAAACCATTAAAATCACACAAAGGATTACAAAAATAAATAACATGGTGAGTTAAAAAGATAAAAAATCTTCAGTTGTATGCACAGGCAAAAAGAATAGTCTTTAACCTGGATTTGAGTATCGCCAGGTTAAAACCAGAATATGAAGTATTGTCACTATAATCAGTATCTTATAACTAGTAAATGAATCTTATACGACAACTAAATTCAAGCAAAAAAATCTTCTTCTCTTGCTATCTTTCTTCTCTTTTCCTCTATCAAGTGAAACACAGCACTCTTTTATTTCACCCACGATTGGAACAGAGTAAGCCAGAGGTGTATGCTCTCTTTCACCTCCAGAGCAACTTTTTTGGGATGAAAATGACATTGAGCTCCTCCTTCAGTTATTGAGAGAAATTGAGTGAATTTAATGATCATCTTTTAGCCATTTTAGTGCACAAACAAAAGAACACACAGAGAATGGTATAATAATGTCCTTTCAAAATGTTGATTTATGGCAGTATTTGTTTGTGCACACTGGTGACTTTTTGCTAATGTATACCAATGTGTTTTTTTTTTACTGCAAATGGCAAATAAACTGAATCTGAATCTGAAATCAATGGAAAAAAGTTTTTAGCTGTAAATCCAAAGCTGTTTGCTGCAATGGGAGGTTTTTATCCTTTTTTTAATTGACTGGGTTAGGGTTAGGGTCTGTTGAGCAGGATCTATTGCTTCCATAGTTAACCATAAATATGATCCTCATTTCAAGTCACAAACAAGTCATTTCAACCATACACAAATGCATTAATTTAGAATGTTGCACCATCTGCTTAAAACATGTATATGTATATTTTCGGTCATAACATCACTCCGGACCAGAAGTACTACAAGAAGTCTTTTCCCAACTCTGATCAACCAGCTCGTCTGTGCACACTGGGCTGTTGTGTAGACCTCGGGAAAGAGAAACCAAAAGGCAAACATGACCGAATAATTGGCAGACATCAAGAGTTTTTTCCCTGTACTTTTTTTTTCTTTTTTCCATCATGAACTTGTTTTTTTCTCTTGTCAACAACATGGCTTTCCCTGAGTGTGCTGCAGCTATTCCATCTAATGACTACAACCCAGGCACCAGGCTTTGGCCATTTACACAGTTGTTCACCACAGAAGCCCATGCTATTTTATTCCACTTTAAGTCAAAGCCATAAGCCCACATCAGGAAGCCTGCTGGGATCTATAACTCTGCATGAACATTATTTAAGATGGACTAAAGAATGATCATTAATTTGTTCCATTGTAAATAAATGACGTTGATTGATGATAGTGGAAATGTTTTAATAAATTACTGATGCCCTGTCAAAATGCCATTTGAAGTATGTAGCAGTACAAAGAAAACAAGGTTCAAACGAATCGCTAACAAAGATTCTGAACTGCAGTGGCTTTTAACGCCCCGAGCACCAGACTATAGAACATAAAATCATGGCTGAGAATCCGGAGAGATCTGGGCTCTGTACGAGGGAACAGTCTTGCGTGGTATAAAAAATATGAATTAAATGATCCCATCTCATCGAAGTCTTTAAATGCGTAATTAAGTAAATAAAACTGGGTAACGAGAGGGTTTCTTCCAGGGGAATTAGCCAGATTTATTGACCAATAGAAGCAGGACTGCCTCAGCCGTAGAGTGAAAGCAATAAACCAACAGTTGTAAAACACTGTTGAGCAAGCGTCCAAATGACTAGAATATTCTAATTGTTGTTGGAGGGCAATCGTTTAAAAATCTGCATATAGGCGATTCACAATGTTTTGAGGTCCAAAAGTTTGCCTCATTACTTTGATGATAGGCCGTACCAATGCATTATGCAGTTAGAATTAATGGAAAGAAAATAAAACTTCTTAATTACATTTTTTCTTTAATGGTTTGTGGTGTAGGGCTCACATTGTCAGGTTTACCGCTGCATCATTGAAAGTTTGCTTGTTGGTTCTGTGACTGTGTGGTTCAAAAACATCACAGACAAAGAAAGGAGAGTTCTATACAAGGTGCTCCAGTCTGCAATGAGGACTGTAGGCTGTGAGACCAGAGAGAGACCAGAGAGAGGACTGTAGGCTGTGAGACCAGAGAGAGACCAGAGAGAGGACTGTGGGCTGTGAGACCAGAGAGAGGTCTGTAGGCTGTGAGACCAGAGAGAGACCAGAGAGAGGACTGTGAGACCAGAGAGAGGACTGTAGGCTGTGAGACCAGAGAGAGACCAGAGAGAGGACTGTGAGACCAGAGAGAGGACTGTAGGCTGTGAGACCAGAGAGAGACCAGAGAGAGGACTGTGAGACCAGAGAGAGGACTGTAGGCTGTGAGACCAGAGAGAGACCAGAGAGAGGACTGTAGGCTGTGAGACCAGAGAGAGACCAGAGAGAGGACTGTAGGCTGTGAGATCAGAGAGAGACCAGAGAGAGGACTGTGAGACCAGATAGAGGACTGTAGGCTGTGACAGAGACCAGAGAGAGACCAGAGAGAGACTGTAGGCTGTGAGACCAGAGAGAGACCAGAGAGACGACTGTGGCTGAGAGACCAGAGAGAGACCAGAGAGACGACTGTGAGACCAGAGAGAGACTGTGGGTTGTGAGACCAGAGAGAGACCAGAGAGAGAGAGAGACTGAGAGACCAGAGAGAGACCAGAGAGAGAGACTGAGAGAGACGAGAGACCAGAGAGAGACCAGAGAGAGACAGAGAGAGACCAGAGAGAGACCAGAGAGAGACCAGAGAGACCAGAGAGAGACCAGAGAGGACCAGAGAGAGACCAGAGAGAGACCGAGAGAGAGACAGAGAGGCGGAGACCAGAGAGAGACCAGAGAGAGACGAACAGAGAGAGACCAGAGAGAGACCAGAGAGAGACCAGAGAGAGACTGAGAGAGACCAGAGAGAGAGACCAGAGAGAGACTGAGAGAGACTGAGAGAGACCAGAGAGAGACCAGAGAGAGGACTGAGAGAGAGACCAGAGAGAGACCAGAGAGAGACCAGAGAGAGACCAGAGAGAGACCAGAGAGAGACTGAGGGAGACCAGAGAGAGACCAGAGAGGAGCCAGAGAGAGACCAGAGAGAGAGAGAGAGACAGAGAGAACCAGAGAGAGGACTGTGGACAGAGAGAGAGACAGAGAGAGACAGAGGACCAGAGAGAGACTGAGTGTGAGACCAGAGAGAGACCAGAGAGAGACTGAGAGAGACCAGAGAGAGAGACTGAGAGAGAGACCAGAGAGAGACTGAGAGAGAGAGAGACCAGAGAGAGACTGAGAGAGAGACCAGAGAGAACTGAGAGAGAGACCAGAGAGAGACAGAGAGAGACCGAGAGACCAGAGAGAGACTGAGAGAGAGACCAGAGAGAGACAGAGAGAGACCAGAGAGAGACTGAGAGAGAGAGAACCAGAGAGAGACTGAGTGAGACAGAGAGACCAGAGAGAGACCAGAGAGAGACTGAGAGAGAGACCAGAGAGAGACTGAGAGAGAGAAACCAGAGAGAGACTGAGAGAGAGACCAGAGAGAGACCAGAGAGAGACTGAGAGAGAGACCAGGGAGAGACCAGAGAGAGACCAGAGAGAGACCAGAGAGAGACCAGAGAGAGAGACCAGAGAGAGACCAGAGAGAGACCAGAGAGAGACTGAGAGAGAGAAACCAGAGAGAGACCAGAGAGACCAGAGAGAGACTGAGAGAGACCAGAGAGAGACCAGAGAGAGACCAGAGAGAGACTGAGAGAGAGAAACCAGAGAGAGACTGAGAGAGAGACCAGAGAGAGACCAGAGAGAGACTGAGAGAGAGAAACCAGAGAGAGACTGAGAGAGACCAGAGAGATACCAGAGAGAGACCAGGGAGAGACCAGAGAGAGACCAGAGAGAGACCAGAGAGAAACCAGAGAGAGACCAGAGAGAGACCAGAGAGATACCAGAGAGAGACCAGGGAGAGACCAGAGAGAGACCAGAGAGAGACTGAGAGAGACCAGCGAGAGACCAGAGAGAGACTGAGAGAGACCAAAGAGAGACTGAGAGAGACCAGAGAGAGACCAGGGAGAGACCAGAGAGAGACCAGAGAGAGACCAGAGAGACCAGAGAGAGACTGAGAGAGACCAAAGAGAGACTGAGAGAGACCAGAGAGAGACCAGAGAGAGGCTGAGAGAGACCAGAGAGAGACCAGAGAGAGACTGAGAGAGATCAGAGAGAGACCAGAGAGAGAGACCAGAGAGACCCGAGAGAGAGACCAGAGAGAGAGACCAGAGAGACCAGAGAGAGACCAGAGAGAGACCAGAGAGAGACCAGAGAGAGAGCGACCAGAGAGAGACCAGAGAGCGACCAGAGAGAGACCAGAGAGAGACCAGAGAGAGACCAGAGAGAGACTAGGGAGAGACCAGAGAGAGACCAGAGAGAGACCAGAGAGAGACCAGAGAGAGAGACCAGAGAGAAACCAGGGAGAAACCAGAGAGAGACCAGAGAGAGAGACCAGAGAGAGAGACCAGAGAGACCAGAGAGAGACCAGAGAGAGACCAGAGAGAGAGCGACCAGAGAGAGACCAGAGAGCGACCAGAGAGAGACCAGAGAGCGACCAGAGAGAGACCAGAGAGAGACCAGAGAGAGACCAGAGAGAGACCAGAGAGAGACCAGAGAGAGAGACCAGAGAGAAACCAGGGAGAAACCAGAGAGAGACCAGAGAGAGGCCATAAATTAGGTTCTTAATCCTTCCTCTGGTGGCAGCCTCAGTCCTGGGTCTACAACCTCAGTCCTGGGTCTACAGCCTCAGTCCTGGGTCTACAGCCTCAGTCCTGGGTCTACAGCCTCAGTCCTGGATCTACAGCCTCAGTCCTGGGTCTACAGCCTCAGTCCTGGATCTACAGCCTCAGTCCTGGGTCTACAGCCTCAGTCCTGGGTCTACAACCTCAGTCCTGGGTCTACAGCCTCAGTCCTGGGTCTACAGCCTCAGTCCTGGGTCTACAGCCTCAGTCCTGGGTCTAAAGCCTCAGTTCTGGATCTACAACCTCAGTCCTGGATCTACAGCCTCAGTCCTGGATCTACAGCCTCAGTCCTGGATCTACAGCCTAAGTCCTGGGTCTACAGCCTAAGTCCTGGGTCTACAGCCTCAGTCCTGGATCTACAGCCTCAGTCCTGGATCTACAGCCTAAGTCCTGGGTCTACAGCCTCAGTCCTGGGTCTACAGCCTCAGTCCTGGGTCTACAGCCTCAGTCCTGGATCTACAGCCTCAGTCCTGGATCTACAGCCTCAGTCCTGGGTCTACAGCCTCAGTCCTGGGTCTACAGCCTCAGCCCTGGGTCTACAGCCTCAGTCCTGGGTCTACAGCCTCAGTCCTGGGTCTACAGCCTCAGTCCTAGATCTACAGCCTCAGTCCTGGGTCTACAGCCTCAGTCCTGGGTCTACAGCCTCAGTCCTGGGTCTACAGCCTCAGTCCTGGGTCTACAGCCTCAGTCCTGGATCTACAGCCTCAGTCCTGGGTCTACAGCCTCAGTCCTGGGTCTACAACCTCAGTCCTGGATCTACAGCCTAAGTCCTGGGTCTACAGCCTCAGTCCTGGGTCTACAGCCTCAGTCCTGGATCTACAGCCTAAGTCCTGGGTCTACAGCCTCAGTCCTGGGTCTACAGCCTCAGTCCTGGGTCTACAGCCTCAGTCCTGGGTCTACAGCCTCAGTCCTGGGTCTACAGCCTCAGTCCTGGGTCTACAGCCTCAGTCCTGGGTGCTGCTCTTTCCTCACAGTGAAGCAGAAAGTGGGTCATGCATATTTCGTTCATTTCCTCCAGGCCTGTTACCGTGGAAACCTAAATCATGACATTAAACACATTTAAAGCATCTATGGAATTCTATAACATTTATTTATGTATCACTCTAAACCATAGCTGCCATTGGTCCATTGGGAACGGGACTGAGGCTGTAGATCCAGGACTGAGGCTGTAGACCCAGGACTGAGGTCAGAGCTGGGAGTCAGGATGTTTGAGAATCCAGGTTCAGATCTGTGAAATGTCAAAGGCGGAAAGTTAAAAATAAGACAGAGGAAGTCAGCACAAGGGAGCGGGAAACTGGACTGTTCTGGGTCTGGGTCTGAGAGAGACAGACTTTTCAGACCAGAGACAGGACTGTTCTGGGTCTGGGTCTGAGAGAGACAGACTTTTCAGACCAGAGACAGGACTGTTCTGGGTCTGGGTCTGAGAGAGACAGACTTTTCAGACCAGAGACAGGACTGTTCTGGGTCTGGGTCTGAGAGAGACAGACTTTTCAGACCAGAGACAGGACTGTTCTGGGTCTGGGTCTGAGAGAGACAGACTTTTCAGACCAGAGACAGGACTGTTCTGGGTCTGGGTCTGAGAGAGACAGACTTTTCAGACCAGAGACAGGACTCACTGAGACAGGGCTCAGCTGTTTGTTCATTTGTGTGTGTGTGTGAATCAACAGCTGCAGTAACTGAATCCTGTACAGAAGGACTCAGACTTCCAGAAAACACTTAGCATTAGCTTTAAAGCTGGGGTCTGTAACTTTAAAACTGGGGTCTGTAACTCTCAGTCCAATAGAACTCTGTTTTAAACCCATGTCTCTGGTTCTGGCTCTAAAACAATTGCTGTCATGTATTTGTGATGTCACATGTGTCTGTGATGTCACATGTATTTGTGATGTCACATGTATCTGTGATGTCACATGTATCTGTGATGTCACATGTATTTGTGATGTCACATGTATCTGTGATGTCACATGTATCTGTGATGTCACATGTATCTGTAATGTCACATGTATCTGTGATGTCACATGTATCTGTGATGTCACATGTATCTGTGATGTCACATGTGTCTGTGATGTCACATGTATCTGTGATGTCACATGTATTTGTGATGTCACATGTATCTGTGATGTCACATGTGTCTGTGATGTCACATGTATTTGTGATGTCACATGTATCTGTGATGTCACATGTGTCTGTGATGTCACATGTATCTGTGATGTCACATGTATCTGTGATGTCACATGTATCTGTGATGTCACATGTGTCTGTGATGTCACATGTATCTGTGATGTCACATGTGTCTGTGATGTCACATGTATTTGTGATGTCACATGTATCTGTGATGTCACATGTATCTGTGATGTCACATGTGTCTGTGATGTCACATGTGTCTGTGATGTCACATGTATCTGTGATGTCACATGTATCTGTGATGTCACATGTGTCTGTGATGTCACATGTGTCTGTGATGTCACATGTGTCTGTGATGTCACATGTATCTGTGATGTCACATGTGTCTGTGATGTCACATGTATCTGTGATGTCACATGTATCTGTGATGTCACATGTATTTGTGATGTCACATGTATCTGTGATGTCACATGTGTCTGTGATGTCACATGTGTCTGGGATGTCACATGTGTCTGTGATGTCACATGTATTTGTGATGTCACATGTGTCTGTGATGTCACATGTGTCTGTGATGTCACATGTATTTGTGATGTCACATGTGTCTGTGATGTCACATGTATCTGTGATGTCACATGTGTCTGTGATGTCACATGTATTTGTGATGTCACATGTATCTGTGATGTCACATGTATTTGTGATGTCACATGTGTCTGTGATGTCACATGTATCTGTGATGTCACATGTATCTGTGATGTCACATGTGTCTGTGATGTCACATGTATTTGTGATGTCACATGTGTCTGTGATGTCACATGTATCTGTGATGTCACATGTATTTGTGATGTCACATGTATTTGTGATGTCACATGTGTCTGTGATGTCACATGTATCTGTGATGTCACATGTATCTGTGATGTCACATGTGTCTGTGATGTCACATGTATTTGTGATGTCACATGTGTATGTGATGTCACATGTATTTGTGATGTCACATGTATTTGTGATGTCACATGTATCTGTGATGTCACATGTATCTGTGATGTCACATGTATCTGTGATGTCACATGTGTCTGTGATGTCACATGTATCTGTGATGTCACATGTGTCTGTGATGTCACATGTATTTGTGATGTCACATGTGTCTGTGATGTCACATGTATTTGTGATGTCACATGTATCTGTGATGTCACATGTATTTGTGATGTCACATGTATTTGTGATGTCACATGTATCTGTGATGTCACATGTATCTGTGATGTCACATGTATCTGTGATGTCACATGTGTCTGTGATGTCACATGTATCTGTGATGTCACATGTATCTGTGATGTCACATGTGTCTGTGATGTCACATGTATCTGTGATGTCACATGTGTCTGTGATGTCACATGTATTTGTGATGTCACATGTGTCTGTGATGTCACATGTATCTGTGATGTCACATGTGTCTGTGATGTCACATGTATCTGTGATGTCACATGTGTCTGTGATGTCACATGTATTTGTGATGTCACATGTATCTGTGATGTCACATGTATCTGTGATGTCACATGTGTCTGTGATGTCACATGTGTCTGTGATGTCACATGTGTCTGTGATGTCACATGTGTCTGTGATGTCACATGTGTCTGTGATGTCACATGTATCTGTGATGTCACATGTGTCTGTGATGTCGGAGCAAATTCCGTTTGCTTCTGGATTGTACTTGGGATGGTCCAGTTTGTTTGAGCGGTTAGCTCTGAAAGGAGATAAAAGTAAAATAAGAAACATTTGGCTAAGGCCTGTTAAGACCAGAGAGAGGACCTCTCTCTGGTCTCTCTCTCTGGTCTCTCTTAGGTCTCTCTCCCTGGTCTCTTTTGTTTCTCTCTCTCTGGTCTCTCCCTGGCCTGTCTCTCTCTCTGGTCTCTCTCTGGTCTCTCTCTCTGGTCTCTCTCTGGTCTCTCTCTGGTCTCTCTCTGGTCTCTCTCTGGTCTCTCTCTCTGGTCTCTCTCTGGTCTCTCTCTGGTCTCTCTCTGGTCTCTCTCTGGTCTCTCTCTCTGGTCTCTCTCTGGTCTCTCTCTGGTCTCTCTCTGGTCTCTCTCTGGTCTCTCTCTCTGGTCTCTCTCTGGTCTCTCTCTGGTCTCTCTCTGGTCTCTCTCTCTCTCTCTGGTTTATCTCTGGTCTCTCTCTGGTCTCTCTCTCTGGTCTCTCTCTGGTCTCTCTCTCTGGTCTCTCTCTCTGGTCTCTCTCTGGTCTCTCTCTCTGGTCTCTCTCTCTGGTCTCTCTCTTGTCTCTCTCTGGTCTCTCTCTGGTCTCACTCTGGTCTCTCTCTGGTCTCTCTCTGGGTTCTCTTCTTTATGGACTTATTCTGATTTCGGACTCGGACAGTTTTAAACGTATTTCGTGGTAATGATAAACATTATCAGCTGTAATGGCCTGATAAAGGACAGTTTTAAACGTATTTCATGGTAATGATAAACATTATCAGCTGTAATGGCCTGATAAAGGACAGTTTTAAATGTATTTCATGGTAATGATAAACATTATCAACTGTAATGGCCTGATAAAGCCTGGCTCTTTAGAACACTGTGGTTCTGTGTCCAACAGCGCCCCCTCCTGCCTCCTCTGCCCGCTCTGGTATCGCTCTCCTCGGCTTGTCCTCTCCACACTCCCGGGTACCTGCTCCAGTCATGGCGATGCACACAAAGGCCACTCCGCCCCAGATCCCGGACACCCGCAGAGAGCTGGCGGACCTGGTGAAGAGGAAACAAGAGCTGGCTGTAGGTTTAATGGTTAAACATTAGAATCTGAACCGTCTGTACAACGGCTGACGCTGCTGTGTGAAGGCCCGGGCATGCTAACGATGCTAACGATGCTAACGATGCTAACGATGCTAACGATGCTCTGTGAAGGCCCGGGCATGCTAACGATGCTAACGATGCTAACGATGCTAACGATGCTAACGATGCTAACGATGCTAACGATGCTAACGATGCTAACGATGCTCTGTGAAGGCCCGGGCATGCTAACGATGCTAACGATGCTCTGTGAAGGCCCGGGCATGCTAACAATGCTAACGATGCTCTGTGAAGGCCCGGGCATGCTAACGATGCTAACGATGCTAACGATGCTAACGATGCTAACGATGCTAACGAGGCTAACGATGCTAACGATGCTCTGTGAAGGCCCGGGCATGCTAACGAGGCTAACAACAACAATAGCTTCTGCGTCGTCTATTTAATGGCTGTGGGTTGTGGCGTGTATTATAACCTATTACTAAACATCATATAAGTGTGCCTAACCGCATGTTGTGTATTCCGTTACCGCTACAACTACATAATTCTATGTTTAATTTCGTATTTTTGCGGCGAAAATGCTCAAATCGCGTTAGCTCTCCGCCCGGTATCCTGTTCTCGCGGGTTTTGCTCTGTCTTTTTTTTAAATTATTATTGATCTTTCTGGAGCATATTTAGGACATCCTAAAACATACAGCCTTTACTAAATTCATGTACATGATTCATAACATTATTGTCCATCAAACCCTCTGATAATCATGTTTATAACCCTAAAGGACTGAGGCTGTAGACCCAGGATTATAGACCCAGGATTATAGACCCAGGATTATAGACCCAGGACTGAGGCTGTAGACCCAGGATTATAGACCCAGGATTATAGACCCAGGATTATAGACCCAGGATTATAGACCCAGGATTATAGACCCAGGATTATAGACCCAGGACTGAGGCTGTAGACCCAGGATTATAGACCCAGGACTGAGGCTGTAGACCCAGGATTATAGACCCAGGATTATAGACCCAGGACTAAGGTTGTTAGACCCAGGATTATAGACCCAGGACTAAGGTTGTTAGACCCAGGATTATAGACCCAGGACTGAGGCTGTAGACCCAGGATTATAGACCCAGGATTATAGACCCAGGACTAAGGTTGTTAGACCCAGGATTATAGACCCAGGATTATAGACCCAGGATTATAGACCCAGGATTATAGACCCAGGATTATAGACCCAGGATTATAGACCCAGGATTATAGACCCAGGACTAAGGTTGTTAGACCCAGGATTATAGACCCAGGACTAAGGTTGTTAGACCCAGGATTATAGACCCAGGACTAAGGTTGTTAGACCCAGGATTATAGACCCAGGACTAAGGTTGTTAGACCCAGTCAGTGTTTCCGCCCGGAATTTTTGTGTGTGTTTTTGTATTGCGTTTTATTCACGCAATAAACGCGTGAATAAAATTCACACGTTTATTGCAGTAATTTTTGTTAATATTTTTCACGAGGAGTTAGTGGACATGTGTGCCTTTTAATATGAGCGGCCTTTTTGGGAATGGTTATTCAAAGTATTAGAGTAAAATGAGTTTGTAAAACACCTGCGGCGCAGCGACGCAAAGCAGGAGCCGTAGTTCTGAAGCAGGAGCCGTAGTTCTGAAGCAGGAGCCGTAGTTCTGAAGCAGGAGCCGTAGTTCTGAAGCAGGAGCCGTAGTTCTGAAGCAGGAGCCGTAGTTCTGAGCGGAGCCAGAGCAGAGCCAGAGCAGAGCCAGAGCAGAGCCAGAGATCATAGAAGTGTTTGGTACTGGCTCACTCAGATTCAGAGGAAGACACGCAGGTGTCCAGTGAAGCAGACACAAGCTGCGTTTCCATTGAGCATCACATTTCGAAATTTGAATTTGCGCATCATAAAATGTCTAACGGAAACGCGCAAATTTCGAATAAACCACAGTTTTTCGATAAAAAGTTAATGCGCTTAAAATCGGTGGTTTTTTGGACGTATCGAAATTAAGTTTTTCGCAAAACGGCAATGGAAACACTTATTTGGATATAGCGGAGGAAGCCGGGTGTTGATAAACCCAAAACATACATCTCTGATCATCAGCTGATGTCCACAACTTATATGAGGCTTTGTTAAAATTATCATATCGTGATACATACCAACAAAAATCGTGATACCCAGGACTGTAGACTGATACCCAGGACTGTAGACCCAGGACTGAGGTATGGTGTGACCCTCAGGAGACGCTGGTGAACCTGGAGAGGCAGATCTATGCGTTTGAAGGCAGTTACTTAGAAGACACCCAGATGTACGGCAACATCATCAGAGGATGGGACCGCTACCTGACCAATCAGAAGTGAGCATTCAGCCCCCAACAAACTCTCCGTCCAATGGGATGACAGGGATGATAGAGATGGCTTGTCTTTCAGAAACTCCAACAGTAAAACTGACAGAAGAAACAGGAAGTTCAAGGAAGCAGAACGACTCTTCAGCAAGTCCTCTGTCACATCTGTCGCAGTGAGTGTGTGTGTGTGTGTGTGTGTGTGTGTGTGTGTGTGTGTGAGTGTGTGTGTGTGTGAGTGTGTGTGTGTGTGTGTGTGAGTGTGTGTGTGTGTGTGTGTCTGTGTATGTGAGTGTGTGTGAGTGTGTGTGTGTGTGTGTGTGAGTGTGTCTGTGTGTGAGTGTGTCTGTCTGTGTGTGTGTGTTATTGTTACGTCTTTGTGTATTGCAGGCGGTGTGTGCGCTCGGGGGGATTCCAGATCACATGAACGAGAAGCGTGAGTCTGCAATCTCTGAATTGATGATTTTCCAACAGATTAGAAAAACAGACTGTTTCTGTCTACTCTCTCT
>OZ035837.1:33987060-34026418 GCA_964034765.1 Knipowitschia caucasica | reverse complement strand
TCAAGGCGGGCGTATACTCAAGGCGGGCGTATACTCAAGGCGGGCGTATAATCAAGGCGGGCGTATACTCAAGGCGGGTGTATACTCGGGCGTCACTGTGTGCGTTTGCGTTTGTGCTAGACCCGTGGTTAATCACCAAACCACAGTTCGTTTACTTGAGTGTGTGTGTGTAGTGTGTGTAGTTTTAAAGATAATGTTGTAATCTCACACCCAACCACATGAGGGCGATCTCGCAGTATGGCCTGTGACACCAAAGCGTTCCCATTGTAAAGTTCTGATGCTACTTTCTCCTCTTCAGAACAAAAACAATGGCGAAGCGAGCTCTTTGAGATTGATTCGAATCTCATTAAAGGTGTTTCTCGGCGTAAGTTTTTAGACTCATTTTTTCATTACAGATTTTAACTGTGATGCTGTGAATAAAGACACGGTTCTTATTGGAAACAGATGGTTATTGTTCAAATGTATTCAACACAAACAGTGAAACAATAAGTGATAAAAATCTGACGCCAAACTATTTCCGGCCAATCACAGTGGAGCTTCTCTGTGGCGCCGGCTGTGTCGTTAGCAACATCGGAGGGTG
Source organism: Knipowitschia caucasica (assembly GCA_964034765.1). NCBI lineage: Eukaryota > Metazoa > Chordata > Actinopteri > Gobiiformes > Gobiidae > Knipowitschia > Knipowitschia caucasica. The sequence goes on along the minus strand of OZ035837.1, from coordinate 34,025,838 downwards.
CGTGGGTGGTAGAGCAGGGTTGAGGGATGTCAGGGGTGTCCTTTTTTTGGAATGGACTTCAATACATGTGTTTACTTTTACTTTTTTACTACTCATTATCTCTTACTCTTGATTTCTTGAATTCAATTAAACCTCATCCTTTCCATTCAATAACAACTGATCATGAACGTGTGAATGCCGTGGACAGACGCTCATATTTCCGGTCGGTGTAGGGCTAATCACTGCAGACACACAGACACACACACACACAGACATACACAGACAGACACACATACACAGAGACACAGACACAGACACACGCACAGACATACACAGACAGACACACACACAGAGACACACACACACACACACACACACACACACACACACACACACACACACACACACACACACACACACACACACACACACACACACACACACATACACGTTTTTTGTTACCTGGTGGGTCCCTTTGACAGGGCCGTTCAGAATGGGACCCATAGACATAATCTTTTTTTACCAAGACTTTAAGTAATACAAAACAGTCAATAGAAACCAAACAACTATTTTAAAGGAATTTTATTTTAGATTTTGTTTTCGAATTGCAGTGATTCTATTTTTGACATAGAATTTAATGCCACTCCATGTCCGATGTCTAAGGTCATCTGGTGAGGCATTAATGCAGGCCAGGCAGTGAGACTTCCCAGGGACCTTTCCAGTCTGTATGAAAGGTGTCATGGTCTTCTCCACAGCCTTCACCTCAGATGCAGACCATGGCTTTCTTACACGTTCTAGGGAGAGAAATAAAAATATATTAGCAATATACACTCCCAGGGTGAGGACCAAGCAGCCTGGCTGTAATCCCCCACCTGGTACACTTACCAGAAGGGGCACTGCCACTACCATGGGGTGCATCTGGATGAATGGTTGAAGGTTCTCCGCTTGAAGTTTCTTTTAGCCCGTCCGTTTGCGAGAGGATCTCTACTGCTCTCCCTGTCGCACAGAAAATAAAAATACAAGTGGCCTTTAGGGGAAAAAAATCATACATATTTTAATAATATCAAGAATTACCTTCAGGCTCAATTTGTATCTGGTCGAGGCTCTTTCCTTCGAATTCCGTCACTCTTCCCTGCTCCATGGCCATCAACACTTTGCTGATTTTGGCCAGCTCCAGTGTCCCCTCTGGTAGTCTGTAATATTGCCTGTGGATGCGAATGTCATGGCCGAGGAAGTTGGCAAGTATGTCCATCTCATTCTCTTTCATATTGAGAACTGTAGACATAGTAGCTATGTGCTTTCTAAGTTTGGTTGAGGATAGCATCTCTGGATGCACCGCACCACATTCTTTGGCTACCTGGCGTAGGGAGTCTGATCCCCTGATGTGGGTGTCTGCGCCCGGGGCGGGAAAAGAAGTATGGGTTATGGTCAGAGATGGAACAGGCCCTTCTGTTCTCCACCAGCACCTCCATCGAAGCAATCATTTCAGGAGTCAAAAGAACCGGCACTTTCCGACTTCTTTTCCCTTTAATTTCAATGCGTTGAAAATGCTGACACAGCTTTTTCTCAAGTTGGGACAGTCCCAGAGCAATGTCAGAATGGATCCCAGTCTTACTTCTTAAGGTAAAGGCTGTCAGTGGCATCTTTGAAACCTCACCTTCCCTTCTTCGATTGAAAATGATGACCTCACAAAGAGTCAAAACTGCCAGTTTAGACCAATGCTTAGACGTTGGCTCACTTATTAGGGTTTGCACATATTCAGGTCGACATACCTCAATATGTGCATGCATGGCTCTAACGTCCTCAGTCAGAGGGAGCAGGTCCGGAGTGTTCCACTTGGCTTGCCGGAGGGTCTGTAGGGCAGCAGAAGAAACACAGACGTCCCACCTCTTCTCAAAAAGCAGCCGGCTTCGTTGGAGGTTTTTAATAAATAGTTCATCAACACAATGCTCCATTTTTGAGTCACATTCAAGAATATCTGCTAGCTTTCTGAGGCTATGGCCGAGTTTGAGGGCCAAGGATGGAGTCTTGTATTGATTTGTTTCCTCATCATATCCAGCCACAGACCTGACTGCATCAATCACATGGTTAAAGTTGGAAGGAATAAAGAAATCCTTAATTGTTTTCAGTTTCCCTGCGGTTTTTGCTTCGTTAATTAACCTACCGACTTCTCTCATTTTCTGCCTAATGTAATCATGCTTTGTCTTATCATGCCCGTGTTTTAAGTACAGGTGCTCTCCGAGTCTCAGAATCCCCTTTTCTGCTTTGACAACACCCGTGACCTCATCCTGATGCATTGCCGAAATTAAAGACCAAAGCTTTTTGCTGATGCCCTCCGGTACAGGCTGGGCTAGGGAGCAGAGGGACTGGACCCTACTTCTACCTGGTTTAGCCTGGGCATCTTTCTGTGAAAGCCGGCACCTGGCCACATGCCTCCACAGCGACTTTCGCTTAAGCAATGCCCCACAGTCTATACAGTGCAAAAACTCACTGGATTTAACTGGGGAATTTGGCTGTTTAGCTGGGACTAAAGTTCCAATGCCGGCCTTTAAAACCTCAAAATTGTGCTCACGGTTTCCACTATTCCTGATCAAATCAAACTGAAGTTTACGTGCTTTAGATTTCACAGGTAGAGCCAATGCTCTGGCTACGTCACTTTCATTTCCATGTTTTCTAGTCAAATGACGGGACATTTTGTGGCAGGACATCGAACAGTAGAGGCAGAAGTGTCTCTTGCTGTATACTCGCCCCCCATTTTTCTTCTTTTGCAGCTGCATGATAACAATCTTATTTGCCTTTGGTTCGTCACTTTCCGAGTCTTGAAGAAAAGTGTTTTTGATTTTTCTTTTTCCATACTTTTTTACAGGTTTCTTCTTGACAGTTAAATCGTCAGAATCTGAGTCGACTTCATCAATTAGGGACTCTTGACTAAGCTGCACAAACAACAAATAATTTGTAATCATTCTATATAACAATTTGAAGTCATGACTTGTAGTCAGCACTTACCAGTGGTTTGTAAGCGTGCGCTTCAGTGTGCTCCTCCATGATTTCTTGCAGCCTAATGAACCACACACTTGCACCTTTTTCTAGCCTGACACCTGATTTCCTCTGTTGTGCTGCTCCATGATTGGCTCCAGCCTGCTGGACTGAAATTGCCCCAGTGTGCCCCTCCTTGATATCCCGCAACCCACCACCAGGGTTCCGACACATAACACACTTTTTTCAGGAAAGTAAACCTCCAGGGGTCCTTTCCATATTTTTACAGAGACTGCATAAGGACCGTTAGAAAAGCATTACCCATTGATTATTAAGCTTGGACCAGTGGGGTCCGGTGTTCGGGCCCCACCACGTAAAACCAGTCCCCATGACGTGAGTGGAATCTCAGGTTATGGAACCCACCAGGAGTTGAAAACAAGTGCACACACACACACACACACACACACACACACACACACAGACACACATGCATTCATACACACACGCACACACACAACCCAATCCTGTGTCTTTGTGATGACCACAGCCACATGTCAGGCCGCGTTGACACCCAATGGGACCCTGAAATGGCATGTCTCATTTCCATATTTGTTTTGGTGAGGGAAATGGAACTGCCTTAGCACGCTGGCTTCCTATCTGAGGGGAGCCTTGGCAAACCCAACAGCTGTCAACAACCACAAGCAGAGAGAAAGTAAAAATATCAGGCTTTTTAGAGACAATGTTTATGTAATGATACAAACTGAATGTCATGGTCTTGAAAACATTGCCGGCTGATTTAAGACTTCCTCGAACCCCCGAAATGTGGTTGTAATGGGCCACACAGCAATGCTATGGTTAGAGCTGTCACCTCTAAGCAAGAACACCCAGGCGACACAGGGCCTTTCCGTGTGGAGTTTGCATGTTCTCTCCATGCCTGCACCGATTTCCTCCAGGTTTTCCAGTTCCCCTTAAAACAATGTGTCATCTGCCTCCCTCCGCAACCCAAACCCTCATCTTGTGGGGAGTGAATACAAAATACATTGTGTGACCTTGGTTGGTGAAATGTGCAATGAAAATAAAAAGTACTGATTTACTTTAATACCAAATTAAACACTAAACTCTCAGCTTATTTCGTTCCGCACATCTTATTTATACAGAGAAACACAAGTACATTGAAAAAAATACTAATACTAATACACATCTGTTCAACTAACGCGCCAAATACCAAATAATTGACAACTATAAATGACCAAAAACCCTAAAAAAGAATGGAATGGCGAGATGTATGCCTTAAAACCAGTATGAGGATAACTTAGCTAAGATGAAGTCAAAGGATATGAGCTGTGGGCACTGCAGTTAGTAAAACCTCCCTCGGCTCGGGACATTTGGGCCTAATTAAAATGGCCGACCTTGTGCTCTATCCAAACAGTAGCCTCATGCAGAAAATGGACAAGACCGAGCCGTGATACAGAGAAATAAACAAGCCAACAAAACAAATCCGCATCACAGGCCCCAGGCTACAAAAACAATTACCACAAATCCATTTATACATACCCAACTTCCAACGGTTTAATGACTCTATTAATGATAACATTCCTGTGCACCAATGTCCACTTTGTTTAGACTTTTGCACCAAATGAGAAAATACACTGGACACCAATCACAACAGCAATAATACAGTATTAGAGGCAGCGATTCTGGCAGAGAACATTAGCTACTGGCGTTTCATCTCGTGAAAAACAAGATTATAATGTTTTCAGGAAAGGATGGCGGAAATGATCTGTATTGTAGACTAGTAAACTGCAAAATATGTATTTTTTCATTATTATAGGAATATACAGAGAAGAGTGGGATGCAACCTTTCATTTACAATGCCAAAATCAATACCTTAGTTTTTAGAGGCTGCCAATACCCAAATATAAACAATACAGTACTTTCTGGACTATATTTTTCCACATCAAGTTCTTTGAATCTTGCCGACTATTGGGATGTGTCCAGGGTTTGTATTTGTATGACGTAGCAAACATTCCTGCTTCCTGTGCGTTTATGTGAACACAGGACTTTTGATTTGTTGTGATAATTGCTGTAGATCAATGTTTATTGGACTCCCACAAGTCTTTGTCGGAATGGGACAAATTGTATTCATTTATTTATTTATTTGATCGGGACAACACACATTAAAGAGCAATCATATACACGTTTTACACAATTTGTAACTGTGCCAGATTGTAGTAAAACTGCTAATTTACATCCGTAGTCCCGAAGCAGGTCACACAATAATAATAATAATACAAACAATAATAATCATACAAATATTTATTGTCCCAGTGCTTTAATCGCCACGAGTCAACAATGTGCTAAAACACCTCATCTTAAATCATGTTTTGAAAAGTTAAAATAGTCATCTATCGGCTGCTGGTTACAGTGTTACATTACAGCATTAACATCTGCAGCGTATATTAAAGTGCAGTCCACATGTAGACAAGAAAGTACTTTATTTTAGATCAATTTGATGATGCTAATGCAAGATTGTTCTGTAAATGTACGATTTGGACGTTTCTTCCCTTGTTCTGTGAAGCCCATTGCGTTGTATGAATCGTTCTTTATAAATAAACATGCCTTTCCTTCGATCAAGCAGAAAATCACACATTAGATATTTGTATCTTTCCGATGTCAATGTCAATGTCAGGTTTATTTCTATTGCACATTTACTACAACAATCGCTGCCTAAAGTGCTGCACAGTATAATACATCAAATACAACAACAACAACACTATAGTAAAAACAGAACAAAGCAACCATTTAGGACAAAGTGCTATTTTCATAATTAGGAGAAAACAAGCTAAAATGTAGTTAAAAATGCATCTTTTTATTTTGGCTTTTCTTTTTGATATAATTTCTTATTTGAAATTACAAATGTGTTTTTGATTAGAGCAAGAATCTGAGCAGTAATCAAGTTTGGCCATACTTCTTGGCCTGTGTCATTATTGATCTGACAAAAATGTAAATCCGTGTTTGCAGGTTGGGCCCATAATAAGGTGAAACTCACAACATTGTGTAGTTTCCCTTGGTTTGTGTTTGTCAAAAATATGAAGCAGCAGGAGTTACATTGAGCTGCTTTAACTGCACGTCAGATAAGGTGCCTCTGGATCCGTGTTAGATGTTTGAGTTGAGTTATGAATCTAAACTTCGACGCAGAGTTGAAGGATTTGGGGGAATAATTTAGCATCAGTCAGGAGCAAAATTTTTATCTTCTTTAGATCATCTGAAAATAGCAGCAGACAACAGCAGGAGGAAGACGAGGCGGCGCACGTCAAACTTTCACAACCCTAATGTGCTCTAAGTTCAAATAAAGACGCTTTTGTAAGACGCTAAAATATATAAAAACAAACATTTCATCCTCACGTGAAGTTAAAGGAGACGTGTTATGCAAAATCCACTTTTTTCCCGATGTTACAAAATTGTTCCACACCAGAAAAAAGCCTGTTTTTATATCCATTCGTGCCAAAATCAGGAACTTCAGGCTCAATCATGTAACTCCGCCCCCACTACCTAAGCTCCTGTTTCTTTCCTGTATCACGCTAAGAGTAGATGTCTGTCTTTTAAATAAGTTTATTGCCCATACATTAGTTTGAGCAATATTTCTGGTATAAAACCATGTTCTACACAATCATACATCTGTGTTTGCAGCCGGTAATTTCCAAATTAGGAAAAAAGACAAAGCAAATTCAACTTCTCCCTCTGGTGGATGCATATGGAGTCACCACATTGTTTACCCTTTATACTTTTGTTTTATAATTTTGTTTCACAATCTAAAACATGAAATGACAAAGTTAACAAAAATTTCAATGAAAAACAAAAACAAAATATCTAGAGTACCAAGGTGTTTTGGTTCATAAATATTATTGGTGAGAGCTGACACTAAAGTGATAGAGGCCAAACATACAAACAGGTGAGGATAGTACCAAACTAGCACTAGTTCCTCAAAGATATAGGGTTTTACGGCTTAGTTCATTCTTTATTCATTGTTGTTAAAAGGTTGCCACAGCTTTAAATTGGAGAAAGCTTTAAATGTGACTTTCAAACATCCGTGTATACTTTAAATTGGAGAAAGCTGTACATTTCACTGTCAAACCTATTTTTTAACTTGTCAAAAACGTGCTCTTTATAACACAGTCTCCATCCAGCCTTTCAGACCTGCACCTGCCCCAGATTCTGCTTTATACAACTCACCTCACGACTAAAACAGTGATCCTATTAACGGCTGACAAAGGCCTTCGACAGTCACAATGTACATAGTCTTCTTGTTAAGCTCAGCCCACTCACACGACAAGCTGAAACATCGCACTTTTCACGCTAATTAACCAAACAGCTCACTGTCAGGCCCCATTCAGGGAACTGATTGCTTGCCGGGCCGTACAGCGCTATAGCACAGGTGTGACCGCAGCACCAAGGCCAGTAACGAATGGTTGAAATATGACTGGAGCATGGAGCACAGCAGCGGCTCCGAAACTGTCAGCATGCTGTTGGACCCAAGTCTAAGAATAAATACGGGGGCCGAAATATCAAAATATATCAGGCTGTACCGCCCGATGACATCCCTGCAGCACACTTCTGGTGGAAAAAGAACTCTGCACAGTTTGAAGAATGTCAACAAGGAAAACAAAACTGAGGGCAATTTGTCTGCCAGTTTGATCGCACAATTGTCTCTGTGATTTCTTGTAGATCCAACTTTTTTCCGTGTAGATTGTACTTTAATAGGTGCTCTGAGGAGCTTTTCTGATAAAAGCAAGGCTAAAGTCCATACTGTAGGAGCACCAAATCGCAGGCAGCTAAGCTAAAGCCCGGTGACCCCGTATGTCCATCTATGTCCATCTTTAATAGTTATTTTTGTTAAGAAGACATTTCAATTTATGATCTGAAACGTATTCATACTCCTGATAAATTCATCAGAACAGAGGGAACTTTGACCTAGGATACTAAAGGGACTCCAATTGAATGTACAGAATGTGTGTGTGTGTGTGTGTGTGTGTGTGTGTGTGTGTGTGTGTGTGTGTGTGTGTGTGTGTGTGTGTGTGTGTGTGTGTGTGTGTGTGTGTGTGTGTGTGTGTGTGTGTGTGTGTGTGTGTGTGTGTGTGTGTGTGTGTTTGACTGCGTGCAGAAATGACTGGACATTTGAGCTGAAATGGTAGGTTAGCACTCCTAGGTTTGAATCATGGTCGGAACAGGGTCTATCCGAGTGGAGTTTGCATGTTCTCCCCGTGCCTGCTTAGGTTTCCTCCAGGTTCTCCGAATGTCCCTACCACTAAAAACATGCACAGTAGGTAAATCCTCCAGCTCTGGTTCCACATCTGAACATAAGTCCCGGGCGCTATTACTACGCCGACCACTGCTCCTGATTGACGCCCCCTAGTGGCATCAGGATGGGACAAATGCAGAGGATGAATTGCCCTACGCGGATATTTAAGTGCACCTTAGGGAACTTGGCAGAGTATGATCTCTCCAAGTTCATGTTCTAGTTTAAAATGGCTGCATGATTTGCTTGATCTGTCAAAGCTCCTGTTTAGAGGCAGACATTGGACGTTGAAAAGTGAAAAATGAAAAGTCCCTGTTTGGCATTCCCACAACTCCTCAGACAAGAGGAAGCCTTCCAGATGCACCAGACACTCTTCACTTCAAGGATAAGAAACCAATCCATATTTTACCATCTTTCTCAATATTTCACAATTTTTAGCCGCACACCTTACGCCCATGTCAATTTTTTGGAGAGCCCCTTTCAATAGATCAATTTCACACAAGGTTATTACAGCTGTGTATGCTTTATGGAACACAGCTGCCCCCCTTTAAACTTTAATTTCCCGGCAACATGAGGCGTACTTTTTGATTTGCTCCAGGTTCAAAATGAGTTGATGCATGGTGCTGTCTCGTCATGACAGTCCCAAGATGGCGGAGCGGCTTTAACTGTCACTTAAAGCACTTGTTTTGTGACGGGGCCTCAGCGTTGGAAGACTTCCTGTGGTTGCAGCGCTGACTGTCAATGTGCATTTGTGCGTCAGGAAGTTTAGCCACACGGAAGTTTTTGTTGTTATTTGCAGTCGCGTACTCCCGGCTGACTCGCAGGTTTGTTCAGGAACTCTACGCTGGGTACTATATATGTATTCTGTTCAAGGTAAGGGATAAAAAAAAAAAAAAAAAAAAAAAAATTCCATCACAGTACATTGCATTCTTCATACAGTTTGATACAGAAGCGATATCTGAGGAAAATCATGTTTTTCTAATAGGGCTGCACAATTATTTGCAATCGTACTGCAAAACTAAGTAAAAAAAATTAGGTTGCAATTAGCAATTAGCAAATTGGAAAGACTGTGATTATTTAAGTTCTTTGCAAACAAAAAAATGAAATGAAGATAAGCAAAACAGTAGCTTGAATTTTGAGGATATGTCAACAGAAAGCGCAGGTTGGTTTCATCTTATGAAGCATTATTTTCTCTCAAATGAGACATAGATCATTAATTTGAACAACGTGTGCACAATTCAGGTCAGATTATTAGAACAAAGTGTTGAAATAAAATGTTGGATTTATGTGATGAAGGTACATTTACCACAGCCTTTTCCACATAACTCTTGTCATGTTGGATTTAATTGTTGAAGCCAATTAGGTCGATATTGTTTCATTTGATTGACATAATTCATCTAATGCAACACGACAGAATGATGTGGAAACGATTTCTTAATGTAATCAATTAAATACAACACTTATTCAACTTTTTACCCCAACTTTTCTTTTACTAGAAAAAATCGAAATGTGTGGGAATCAAGCAAGTAAGAAGTAGTAAGTAAAGTTTATTTGTATACTGTGAGTATTTAAGTAAGGTTGATCTATATACTAAGTGAGTATGAGTAAAGTTCATATAGTGCTGACAGAACGCTTCCCATTACAAACATGCAATGTGAAAAAACCCTTTTCAAGTGTGACATTTTTGAAGTTGTCATTTTCACTATGAGCAAAAATAGACTTTTAAAAATACAGGATGAAAAAATATCACAATCTGATCTCATTGTTGGTCAGTATATTGTTATAAATATTTTGTAGAACCCACGGTTGTTCCTACGTCCGTGTAAGAGACAGGTTTCTTCTCAGACATTGTTCAAATCCATCTTTGATTAACTGTAAAAACAACTGAGGGACTGCACCTTCGCTCTTTCTAACGTTCTGTGAATACTTATAATGGCTTATTCTTTCTATCTTGTTTTGTTAAGCGCTTTGGGTTGCCTTGAACTGTGCTATACAAAAAAACTCGCTTGGCCTTGTCTTGCATTAAATTGTAAACAGCGGTAATGATATGTTGGTGAAGGCTGCGGTGGAGTCGCGGAGGCAGCGTATAGTGGATTAGTATTGACATTTTAGAGTTAAAATGTCAGCACATAAACAGTAGATTATTGAGCCTCCGCACCTACAATTTATTTTGCTGAAAGTCACCCAATGTTTATTTTAAATGTCATGACATTGTGATAAAACTAATGAATCGACAATGGAACTTTAACAAAGCATTTTTATTGTTTAGGTCTCACACTGGTCTTACGCACAAGTAAATATTGTTTCTCCAATGCCAACAGCTATTCATATTCTGTGAGAAAAATAAGAATATATTTATTTTGACCCTGCGCCTAGTCAATATAGCTTGAATATTTATCATTTAAAACGAGGGAAAAGCCATGCATTTTTAACAGCACTTTGCTCTGTGCGGATGAATCTGTGTCAAATCAATTTCCAGAGGAGGCAGCCTTGACTTTGACCTTATCCTCGGCTGCTCACATCCATTAATACGACTCAGCGACAGGACAGGCTGATGCTTCCTGTGATTACCCACTGACAAGCACTTTGATAGCACTTTGATAGGGGCCGAGCCAGCGCCACAGATGCCACATGTATGCATCTTTTAAAGCCGCCTGGTGGAACTTTTCTACGGGAGGATGCAGCTGCTTGTCAAACAGTGGGGAGAAACTTGCTCTGAAATCCCTCAGAGACCTTCACTCTTTGTGGGAGGAACAGGTGCTGAGTAAAGCAAAATGTATTCTGGCTCAGCCCAAACATCCTCTGATCGCTGACTTTGTAATGATGCCTTCAGGGCGTCGTGTTTTCGTTTCGTTTTTTTTCCAATTCTTTTGTGCCGTCTGCCATAAAACTGTTGAACTCTGGTGTCTGACTTTTGGGAATTGTGCTGTTCATTTGTTGTTTTTGTCGTTGTTGTGTGAATTGTGAGGCCTGACTCACTGTGTGTTTGTGTAGAGTGTGTGTGTTCTGCTTTAAGATTATGCTGTAAATGAATTGTCTTTTGAGATCAATCAACTTTTCTGAATCTGAATCTGATGTTGTTTCTATGGACTGGTGCTCAATATGGATTCAAACCTTCATGGCTGAAATTGTGTTCTATTTAAGTTGCTTCACAAGTTGAATCCTGAACAAAACACAAGACAACACCTGGGTGCTGTCAAGTTACTGTTGTAGACACAAATTTGAGTCGTCTCAGTGTAGAAAACCAGTGTAAGGTTGAAATAACAGCGTGCAACTGAGGTCACTCGCATAGCACTCGATAGCACTCTCGCCCCTCAGCAAGAAGGTCCTGGGTTCGAATCCTGGTCGGAATGGGGTTTTCTGAGTGGGGTTTGCATGTTCTCCCCGTGCTTGCCTAGGTTTCCTCCGGGTACTCCGGTTTCCCCTACCACTAAAAACATGCACACTAGGTTAAATCTAGTCCTGACCAAGCCGAGCATCAACATCTCGAGATGGGTTCCCGGGCGCTGTTTCTACGGCGACCACTGCTCCTGACGTAAGCCTTAGTGGCATCAGGATGGGTCAAATGCAGAGGATGAATTGCCCTACGGGGATCAATAAAGTACACCTTTACCATTACCTTTAATTCCAGGGAAAATGGACGTTTACACCCAGTCAGGTTTGAGACATTTGTAATGGAAAAAGGAGCAGTTTTATTCCTTTAAAAAGTTCTCACCACGTTATTATAATAGATCCATGGTTCTCACAGCCAGAAACAAACAGACACACGCTGCTGATCACTTTACCTCTTGAGCGGAAGTAATGAAATAAAGTAGACGCTGTAAAAATACAAGATCACAGCAATAGCATTCTCAATGAAACCAACAGGTGACAGGACCACAACAGATAGTTACATACAGCTGCTTTATGATCCAATAGAACAGCTTTTCTTGTACCATTTTACATTTGATAGAGAATACATAGAAACACCTTGATGCTTGGATTGTAGCAGTAGTGGTATATGTTATTAGTGTTTTCCCCCTCACAAACAATATTTAGACACGCTTTTATAACCAAGAAATCTTCGGAATTTTTCCCAGAGTCAAGTGCCTGGACATTTAAACACACATGTTATAACGTTTTCATGTATTCATAGATAATACCTGTGGTTTGCTCTTTTGATATTGAACACACATTTTGCATAATCATTTCTCGTCTGCTTCAAGGTCATCACAGATTCTTTCCATTTCACACGCTCATACACACACACACACACTGCTTGTTTTACCTAAAGGTGGTAGCAGCTGCAGTTCTGAGTCCGTCTCCCTTTCTGCCTCCAGAATGTTGTATCTGTCAGCTTTCACTCACACAAACCCAAGACTTACAATAACAAACAAACAAAGCCATAACGCCAAAAAGAATTGCAACTCACATATTTCTCCTCTCTTTTCTGTTTTGGAGAGTCTCGTGGAGAATAATTCAAAATGACAGATGTCAGAAATGCGCGGCCCTGAAAACAATCTCCCTGTCTTCAGTTTGTCCCAGAATTATGGAGCGTTTGCATGAGATATAATCCGGGCACACAAATACTAAAACTGAATTATGAACACACGTCCTCAAGGCCGAACCTTCAACAACTCATTTGAATACATCGCATGGACCGACTTTTGGATTACTGCAGACAAGTGCGCTGTTAAGACCCCAAACCCAAGGACTAAATAATAGAACATAGAAAACAGAACAAAAATCTCCCATAAAAAATAATATTGTTCATCCCTATGTTTTAGAATAATAATACAATAGTGTTAACAACAATTCAAAAGGGGCTATAAGTCTTTTTGGGATAAAGTCAATAGATTATATAATGCGTTTTTTTTTGTTTTAATTATTATTATTTACTGTGGTTATTTATTATTTTAATCCCCTGTGTGATTCTAATGCTTTCAATTACCTGTGTAATTTTAATTTGATTGTGTTTTTAATTATGTTTTAAATTGTGTTTTGAACTGCAGTTTTTAATTATGTTTTTAAATTTGTTTTAAATTATATTTTAAACTTTATTTTAACTGTATTTTAATTGTGTTTAAATTGTGTTTAAACTGTGTTTTTAATTGTGTTTTTACTGTGTTTTTTTATGGTGATTTTGATGTTTGTTTGATGTGATGATTTGTGCCTTGTGTGATGTGGACTGTGAAGCGCTTTGTGTTGCCCTGTGTAGGAAAGGCACTCTACTGATTGATTGATTGATTGATTTAGCCAAACTAGAAAATAGTCCAATAGTCAAATATGATGTGTATAACAGGCGTACTGAACAATAGAATAGATCATAATCAGCCAAAGGTCTAAAGATCAGGATATTTTTTTATATTATTTTATTTTTATATTTTTTCATACTTCCTGGTTCTAGTCAGGACTTTTTTTTTTCAATCAAAGTGTGCAACAGAAAGACAAGTAAATTTCTCAACACCGTAGACACGAAATGCACATTAACACATTACTAAATAATATACTTTTGGGCTATTGTTTTTTTTTTTGTGGGTTTTTTTTGTTTTGTTTTTTCTCAATGCATCTCTTTTGTATCATTGATTTTGTATCTTCTAGATGCCCAAATAAACACACTTAAACTTAAAAACTTAAACTCACTAATATTGATCAAATTAAATAAAATACATACATTACATACAGGGGTCTGCTAATCAACTGATATATTAAATGTTTTTTTGTTTTTTTTATCTATGTGAAGATCAGGATATAAATGTGTTGTCCAGCTACAAGCCCTGTATCAAACCAGCACCTACTACAGTATACCAGCTCTGTAAACAGCTCTCACTCACTGGTCCAGAGTCTGTCTCCTCCCGACATATTTTCAGCTCTTTTAAACTCCACAAACTCAGTCGCTCTTTCGCTTCATCCCGGTTCTCTAGATTTAAAACCCCTCGACACCTGAATCTGAATCTGATGCTAAATTCGGAGGAGATGGTTAATTTATTGGTGCATTACATGTATACACAGATAGTTTCAGGTACAGTATTTGATCCAACTTAGCAACCTAAATCGGCATGTATTGAAATGAAAACAGAAATGTATATGTGCAGCAAGATACACAAATCAATGTGTTCAGATGAGAACAACAGAACAATGAACTGAACTCAAGATACAGTAATAAATGAGATTCTTAAAAACCAAAAGACACAAAATCAGTCTTTACTTCGGACTCCTGTTGAGACCTCGCTTTAGACACAGGCTTACACATGACAGATGTATAAGTCAGAACAATAATCGGTTTATCAAAGTAAATGGTCTAAATACTATTGTCACCGTGAATACCAGTCAGAGTAATTCAGTCACAGTAATTCATCATAGCCAGTGGCAAATTTGCAACATTAAGCTTCCCTCCAGAGGACTTAGCAAAACTGTTGAAATCGCCAACACAGATCAGAGAATCAACAGTTAAGACACAAAACATATACAACATATGAATTGGTCCATAGAGCGAGACCAATGTCCATGAATGTTGATAAATGTCATTGTCGTAGAATGTTTATACTAATAAGCTATACTAATTAAAATCGAATAAAAAAATATCTCTAACTCTTGCATCAAATAACAAGTATAACATCTCAAAAAACTACATGTTGCATTTAGGACGTGTGGGTTCCTAAAACATGCATCCTACTTGTATTTTCAAGCAAAGTATACAAAAGGTAAAGGTGCACTTTCTTTATCCCCCATTCTCTGCATTTGACCCATCCTAATGCCACTAAGGCTTACGTCAGGAGAAGTGGTTGCCGTAGTAACAGCCCCCAGGGACCCATCTCCAGGAGTTAATGCTCGGCTCGGTCCGGACCACAGCTGGAGGATTTGACCTATTGTGCATGTCTTTAGTATACTGACCAACACCTCAACTCCCAATGATTTCTCTTAACACTGGATAAAAGATGCAGCAGCTTTCACAACAGTTCGGTCTGAAATCACAAATTCACAACTGAAATAAACAAAAAACAGTGCAAATAATTGGTCTTTGCATCTGAATAGTCGACAGCATTTGTTTGGTTTTATGTGCATGCGTTGCTTTCTGCTTAAGTAAACCAACATGAATAAGAACAAAGGCAAAAATACCACTATTCAAACAAACAGCCATAGTCTGTAGTGAACTTTCTTATTTATCGTCGTTGCTATGGAAAAGACAAGTCAGACCTTATGCGTCACGCCTCAACCACAGCAGCTCTGTCACTGACACAAGCCCACAAGACAAAAATATACATTCTAACCAGCTCAAACTTTGCAAGAAAATAGAAAGTTTCACTCTTCACCCGTCAGATTAAAAAGCCTGGGTAGCAGCCGCATATATAGGAGCAGCCGCAGCAGACATCAAACTTAACTGATCAACACGACAAGTCAATACATCAGTGTGTGCATTGGGATGAAGAAATCAATGTCCCCGGTTTCCTATAGCCGCTCCATCACTGCCATTGGGACTCATACAGCCAAGGAGACCCATCAAGTGAACCTGGCCTGCGGGGACAGTGCACAAGCCATATTGATGTTTTTGAAGGGTGTTTCGGTGCACAGTACGGTCCATTGTCGAGACCCAGGAAAAGGGATTACAAGAATGCGCATCCGGGAACACTAGTCTTCACCCGTGGTACCGGTTTGAAGGGTCATTTTTAAACAACGTCTGCGGCAACGGAACAACAAGTATAGGAACACGGAGGAGGCCATCCATCACTCCCTCCACACTCCGCCATGCAGCTTTTGTGGAAGATAAAGTTGGTGTAATCTCGGCTTAAGCGCGAACGGAGTTGATAATGCGGTGACATGTGTGTTGGGGTGATATGTGCAGGTGATCATACAGTAGTGAGTATGTTTATTGATGGGATAAGTACTTATGGTGGTGGCTCAACCGGGGATTACACGCAGATCAATAATGCTTCACCTTTCCTTATCTCTCCCTGCGTGGCTATGCAAACCCAGGAAAACAAATCGAAGTATTTTGAATTTCACCTTGCGTCCCCCGAAAGCTAGTTTTATTAAAATAAGTTTGAAAATGTCTGAGGTAAAGATGACAAAACACAAAAGTGCAAATGTCACTGCAAAGTTGTTCAAATATTACATGGGTACATATAGAACAATGTTTTATATTGACGTTGAAACGATTGAAACGTGAGCATTTTCTTTTTGAGTCGAATCCAGAGGGAAAAGGAAATTAGCAAGTGCAATTACTTAGTTTTTGTGAAATTTAGTGAAAAACTATTTATTTAGTTCAATGGTGGACATGACAATACATCATTTATTACTATTACATTTTAAAAATATGGAGTTTTTTATTTTTTATTTACATGATTTAATTCTTATTCCTCCATATTGCAAGCAGATCTTCCACACCAAGTTGAAGTCAATAGAACATGACCAGATTAGAAGAAATCCACCAACAAACACAAGAAACCTGGGATGTTTTATCTAAGATGAAATGAAGCATAAATATTGTATGAAAGAAGCGGCTCCGGTGCTTCTGCAGGGTGTGCGTGAGGAGATGTTTGCTCTGAGGCCGGGGCTGCAACACGCAGCTGAGCAGATAAGATTGATGTGACACTCTTGTGCCAAACAGACAATGTAATTAAAGTCATGCAACCATAGAGTGTACCGAAACCAAGGCGAAAGCTGCGTCTCCGAGGCTCGGCGCAGGCTGGACACGCCGGGAGCATTTTGAAAGATTACAAAAGCCAAATTCTGTTAATCTGGAAAAATGACTTTAAATTGAACGAGAGCACTGATGTGAAATGTCCACAACACATTTGTTTTGTGGTGATCATTAGACGCCAAACACAGTTATGTGAAACAAAGTCTGATTTAGGATTGTTTTTGTAGTGAAATGGATATTGTTATTTTAGAAGTTTGCAAATAGAAAAGGTATTTAACGGTTTTGTTTGAGTGACCTTGAACTACAGCCAGTTTATCTCACTCTCGCATTTGGTCACAGGCGGCTTTGGGCTCATAACTTTGGCTTTATTGTTTTTACATTGCTCTTGTAAAGCATCGGCACTTGCCTTGTTCACACATTGTGCTATTCACAGTTAATAAATGTTGATTGATTAATTGCAAAGTCTTTATTGTTTTCTTTATATGTAATTAATCTTTTTTTTTTTACTGAAAGAAAGGCTTTGAGAAGCTGTAGGCCAGGGGTCTCCAACCTGTAGCTCGGGAGCCACCGGTAGCTCGCCACCCCCTTTCAGGTGGCTCGCCAAAGGATTTAAAAATGAACAAATCAAATAATATACTGAATATTTCACATTGATTTATTCATTATCATTATTTATCATGCACTTACTTTGTCACCAGTAACAAATATGTGATGATAACTAATGACTATTCCTGATGTCAGCCTTGTTCACTCCAATATATCAAAAACATTTCCCAAGGGCCGCTTCAAGGAGTAGCTCTCTGCCTTTACCGTCCCGGGAAAGTACTGTAGCTCTCTGTGTAAAAAAGGATGGAGACAACTGCTGTCGGCTTTACTCTTCCTTCCCTCAGTAGTAGTAATAATTCAGTTAGGCAAATACAGTATATGTTTGACCAACAGCAGAACTAAAGTTTATTTCAAACCCGAAAAGAAATCATGTAACCTCCACATCACACCGAGAATAGTCCAGGCCTCTGCAGAGACATTTCACTTAAATGACTTTACATGGCGCTTAGAGCACGGTTGTTGGAGTTTGTTCATGTCCAAGGTCTCTCCAAAAGCACGTCAGGATGCATAGAGGCACATGTGTCGAAGCCATAGGAGGTGTTTTATCGCAAGTCACATCAATATATGTTAACACCTGCAACTGTACGGCCTTGCCCAGGTCACCTCCACAGGGCTCACATCTACTCTGCTTCAAAGTGGCACAAAAACAACAGCATTTACCTGTAAACCTCAGATTCAGATTCATTTTATTTTATTTGCCATGTGCAGTATAAAAACCACATCGGAAAACATTTGCAATAAAAGTACTCTGTGTGCACCAACAGAATAAAGAGCACAATACAATGTGATAAAACATACACATACACAGAACATGAATAAAACAGTTGACAAGCTGATACAAGAGGTAAAAGCAACAATTAAAGTGCTCTGTTTAGACACCCAACAGCTTGTGGAAGAAGCTGTTAGCATAGCAAGATTTCTTGCATCTCAGCGACCGATATCTTCTGCCCGAGGGAAGAAGCTGGAACATGGCTTTTCCAGGGTGACAAGAAGAGTCATTGATGATTTTAAGAGCTTGGTTAAAAGTCTGGATTCATAAAGAACCTCCAGAACAGGCAGCTCACAGCCTACAGTCCTCTCTCTGGTCTCACAGCCTACAGTCCTCTCTCTGGTCTCACAGCCTACAGTCCTCTCTCTGGTCTCTCTCTGGTCTCACAGCCTACAGTCCTCTCTCTGGTCTCACAGTCCTCTCTCTGGTCTCTCTCTGGTCTCACAGCCTACAGTCCTCTCTCTGGTCTCACAGTCCTCTCTCTGGTCTCTCTCTGGTCTCACAGCCTACAGTCCTCTCTCTGGTCTCTCTCTGGTCTCACAGCCTACAGTCCTCTCTCTGGTCTCTCTCTGGTCTCACAGCCTAAAGTCCTCTCGTGCTGGTCTGGTCTCACAGCCTACATCCTCTCTCTGCTCTCTCTGGTCTCTCTGGTCTCACTCTCCAACCTGATACTGGGGCGTGTGTGAGAGTTGGATGGGTTTATATCACTGGCGCAGACAGACGCACGTCACACAAATTCAACTGACGTCACTCAAAAATACAGAGTCAATGGAGAGGCCAGGGCACAATTCAAATGTAGTACCACCGAAAAGGTTGAGAGGGCGCCACACAAACGTTTTTAGGCTCAAACGTGAGATTTCATCTAATGGGCTATTGAGAGTGAGGAGTTGACGTCATAGCACAGAGCCCCTCCCCGTCTCCGCCATGTTGGTAGGATCCCACCCAGCGGCAAACAGTTGTTGTTAACTCGGTAGCAAAGGAGGTCATTGTTTTACCATGCCTGGAGCTCATTGCTGTGTGAAAAACTGCTCCAGTACCTCACACAATAAGAAAGGAAAACGTAGGAACAACGGTTTACAATTTTTTAGGCCACCAAAATGGATACAACATCAGGGAGCGCAGGTGTCTGACCTGACGAAGAGACGCCGGATGGCTTGGTTGGCTGCAATAAGAAGAAAGGACCTTACTTTCGATCTCACCCCCCAGTCGATGAGAGTGTGTTCTCTGCATTTTCACTCGGGTACGTCCTAAAATGTCTTTATGTTACCTTTGCAAGTACAACGGTGTTTTCACCGCCTGGAGGCTTGTAGATGGCCATGTCCTGCACCCAACCACAGCAGAAAGCCTCGTAACTCTCCAGTGACTTGTGACTTCTAAACTCCTGCATTGTGTAATAACTAACACCGAAAACAAGGTAATTGACTCTTACCATATACGTGCACGGAGGCAAAAAGTCTCTGAGGCTAGTGACTCACTGACTCAGTAGCTATATAGTCCCGAACTATATAGTGAGTGAGTGAATAGGGTATAGTGTGGACATTCGGATACAGTCTAGGTCTTTTTGCCACTCCGCTGCAGGAAGCTCGTATGGGTCTACCTGTTGTATGTCTGAGAGCTTCTCCAAATAACGTTGTTTTGCCGTGGGTAGAAGCTTTTCCCTGTACGGTCCATTTTCTTTCGCCTTCACTTTCTCCATTAACTGTCTTGCTAGTGTTGTAATCGTAGATGTAATCGTAGATGTAATCATAGATGTATCTACTGCCGAACTAATAAACGTGCTCAATTTAAAGACCTCTGGAGCGTTAGCGTTAGTGGCGTTGCCCCTGGCAACCGATGGAGGATCCTATCAACATGGCCGACCGGATTAGACCCCGCCCAAATTATCACGTGACCCCTCATTCTCAATATGCACGGGGAGGCGTGACGTCATTTCTAGTTAACAAAGACCAGCCCGTTCACTTCCTGACTATGCTATCCTATGGCTTTTAGGTGGGTTTTAGTGACGTTTTTTAGTCATTAGATTGATACATTCAGCTGTGAGACTGACCCAAAAGTGTTGCTGTGCTTTCTCTCTGAGGTAGAGCTTTGACTGTGGCCACTCAGAGAGATTTGTAAACTTTATAAAAACACAATGACAGCACGATCAAAGAGCACTGCTGTGTCCCAAAAATGCCCAGTGTCCTACAGTTTAATTCCCGTTTGAGCATTATTTGGGAAACTCGTGTAAACCACTGCTGAACTCCGGTGAAACTCAAGCCGTTTCCCGCAAACAGGAAGTGAAGTGGGGCTTTAGCTATAAACGCGGAAGTGATGCGTGCATAGAGCCCATTCTCACCACAATTAACATATTTATGCAGTTCATGAGTTAAAAAAAGTTGATTTGGTGTTTAAATCATCCACAGAAACCCGTATGCAGAGAGAGGAAAGAAACACAACATCTACATTACATATTCATAGCTTAAAACAATGACAATAAAAAACAATTTAAGAGCAAAGCTGAAGAAAAACAAAAGCAGCACAATGCAGAAAATCAAAAGATGTTTACACAACAACAAGACCTGTGACCAGCGGTGATCGTTGTGCATACAGACATTTATCCCAGTATTGATCTCTCATCCATCCATCAGTCGGTGCTCAGAGGCTGTCTTCACACTGTCACTGAGGTGTTTCTGGATCTAAAGCTGCCCACACTGTTGACGGAGCTCTTCTGATGAGTCTGCTGGAACCTTTTACTAATGACCCCGTGTTTGTTCAGCGCCGAGAGCAGCTGATTGCGAAACTTCTGCCCGATAAAGGCATAAAGGATCGGATTGACCATACAGTGTGTAAAAGCCAGCACTTGCGGCACATTCAACATCTTTTCTACAGTGTACAAAGTCTGGCAACTCTCCACAGGCAAAGACCCGCCCCGAATCAAGATGTCAATCAAAACCGACGCATTGAAAGGCAGCCAGCACACAATGAAAGACAAAACTACGGCTAGGATAAATCTCATTGCTTTGTGCTTGTGCTGGTTGCGAGTGTGATATAGTTTGAGGATAGTACGACCATAGCATACGGACATGATGGCCAGAGGGAGGAAAAACCCAACTGTGTGCCTCAGAATGTACATGCTAACACGCCAGCGATCACTGCTTTCTCTGGTTACATTTTCGAAGCAGATATGTTCACCGATGTTTTCCAGGTACATGCTTTCTCTCTGCACGACGACAGGTAAAGCTAGCATTCCAGCGACCACCCACACCACTCCGCAAACCACTTTGACGAGAACCTTGTGCGACGAAAGGCTACGTTTAGCGTGCACTATAGCAAAGTAGCGGTCAATGCTAATGCACGCTAACAAGAAGACGCCGCCGTACACGGAGGCTTCTTGGAAACCAGAGAGGATTTTGCAAAGAGCTGTTCCGAAAATCCAACCGGAGTAAACGTACACTGCCCAGAAGGGAAGAGCCAGAGAAAACAAGATATCAGCTATAGCGAGATTCATCAGGTAGATGTCCGTGCTGGTCCGACCGCTCTTCATATACGAGACGACAAAAACAACAAGAGCGTTTCCGAAGACACTGAAGATGAAGATGATGATGTAGGCAATCGTGAGTCCCAGGGCTTTGAACCCGGGAGCACTGACACTGCACACTTCCCACTGGCCCTCCCCTTTCCATGTGATGTTTGGAAAATTGGCGGTGTTGAAGAAAGTCTCTTCCTGGTGGAAAAAAAGGAACAAAGTCAACGCCAGATTACAGGAGGGAAAGCGCTAGATCATTTACGGAATTGAGACGGAAGCGGAAGTACGTAAATATAACCAACTACATATTCATGCCTAAACTTAAACAGCCATTCGCAAAGAATAATACCAACCCACCCTTAACCCCAACCTTAACCATCTTAGTCAGACACCTAAAACTTTACCAGTCACCATTTAAGGACTTATTAGTCTAAAACTAATTTGAATAGTGATTTTCGGTTTTGTAGCGATTCCGCATATGATCTAGTGCCGACCATTACAAGAGTACCACCATTTTTTCACGTAGCTGCACCAGGATGGGCAGCGGTACTTCCATATTGATCGTAGTAGTAGCACTTGTGTCCACTGTCACTTTACTTTGCTCATCCATGCAATAATTACTAATAATGTCAAAATGAATGTACAATGTAGAATCCCATGTGTCCACTAGCTGTCACTTTACCGAGTTCTTTACCTTTCTTCTTTATTTTTCTTAAGTCAGGGATTTTTCTTTTTTTGTATAAAGTTAGTGTTTATTTATCTACTGTTCTGTAATCAGTGATGCAACACACAAATATCCCCGCTGTGGCACTAATAAAGGATCTCTCAATCTTAATCTTTTTGGCAATCATCAAAACGTGCAAGTTGCCAAAACGGCCAAACACGTGCAGCTGCTGGCCTTGTCACGGTAGTATCAAGTTTACATTTACACATTCAGTAAATTGAGAAGAAATGATTCAATCCACATCCAGACTGAACAGTATGTGATAACTGAAGGGTACGTTATTGACATTGTTCACATCAATACACATAAATATTAATGGAATGGAATCATAGTTTACCTCATCAAAGAATTCATCAGAAAGACCCAAACTACAAAAGCTCAAAAGGATTAAAATCTTCATTGTCTTGTAGTATTTTCTCAGACTTTTACCCAGAGATTTCCACAGAGTTGTGAGAGCTGTTCAAGCAGATGTCTGTGTTAAAAGGAAGTGCAACAAAAACACACATTATTTTTTTCACACTTGTTCACACATCTTCTCTCTTAAAGGCACCCTGACAGTGTTACCAGTGTTATGACAAGTTGTGGACCCTGTGGTAAACTTGTTTCGATCTTGCATGTCAGAACTTGGTGATGTTTCCAGTGTCTTTTCATCTGTCATGATTTGTACAACTTGTGTCTTACAACTCTTTCTACTGAAGCATAATATTTCAGTATGACCAAGCTCATAACACCCGGAGAATTGTGGCTAATGCTGCAGCTATGATATTGTATTGTTGTGTTAAAGGCATTGAGGGAGATTTTCTTTGGGAGTCCTGCTTCAAGCTGTGTTTCAATCCTTTATTTTGATCCTTTATATCCTTTTTCCAGAGACCCACATGATATTCTTTTGCATTTGCAGCGCTTCTATTTTCACCAGAATCGCAAATAACTGGTATTAGTTACAGACGTGATGGTGATTCACTGCAAAAGGTGAAAGGAAGTTAAACATTTTGACATTGAGGTAATGGTGTAAAACAATTGTAACATACCCATTGCATTCATCTCCCTAAATACCTGCTCCGGAAGTGTTCAATTTGTTTTAACTCAAAGGTTTTCAAAATATCTAAACATTCGTAGATCGCAGGAGTTTGACTGACCAGTGCAGGAGAAGCAGAAAGAGATGACAGGCTCCATGAGCGGGAAACTGGAGAAAACCTTTTGTTCATTAGTTCAGTTTATTACGAACATACGAATCACATACAGCAACAACTTTGCAAACAAGCAGCCTATTGGGAGTGGTATCCATGAGCATGAGGTATCCATGATGCTTCTCGAATGCATCAAGAACGCCACGGGTTCGACTCCCCCTTGCCTGTTTCCGCCCGACATGCAAAAAAAACATGCTAGATAAGATGTCACACTAGTCCTGACTAAACCGAGCATCAACATCTGGAGATGGGTTCACAGGCGCTGCACTGTAGTGACCACTGCTCCTGACATGTGCGAGTGGCATTGAAGGATGGGTTAAAAAGCGAAGGACAAATTTCCTGCTGGGATAATAGAATAACCTGCACCCCCTGCTACCCTTTGCTACTAATAGAGAAACCCAGAGGTCATTATTACATGGCTTCTCATATTGACAGTTTTAGGAATAATATTGAACGAGTTTACTCATTTGCAAATCAAGAGTATTGAAGGCCTAGTAGTCGAATGGATAACGGTAAATAGTCATTTGCTAAAGCCGTGTTTGCACTGTATAATGGGGATTATAGATTGTGCTCTCATTACTGCTGGGGTCAGCAGTCTGTCTTTTAGGAAGCAGCAGATTACTATTATATTGGTTTGTGCTGGCATTTCATGTAGCTTTGAGTCGCTCACAAAAATAAACAAAAATCGTTCTCTTTCTATAATATATTTTCTACTTATCAGTCCAAGTTATGGCCTCTATTAGTGCTTGCTTTTCCATCACGAGCTGCTGCATCCAAATGCTTAAGTTGTTGCAGGAACTCATTTGCGCAGCAGAATCAATATGGAAATTCAGATTTAAGGCTGTGCGCAGTGCAAAAGTCAGATTTGTAAAGGCAAAATACGTGTTAGTTCAAATATGTAAAAATTATTATCATTAAGTGCAACCTTCGTTTTGACCCTTTTTGAAGTGCTGTGCGCATCACAAACTCTAATTAACACTGGCCTTTGACAGGACTCCACAGAGAGACACAACTATTCCAGCAGAAAAGAGAGAAAC
The DNA here is from genome assembly GCA_964034765.1 of Knipowitschia caucasica. Taxonomy (NCBI): domain Eukaryota; kingdom Metazoa; phylum Chordata; class Actinopteri; order Gobiiformes; family Gobiidae; genus Knipowitschia; species Knipowitschia caucasica. The sequence goes on along the minus strand of OZ035837.1, from coordinate 34,001,139 downwards.
ACAGAAAGGCCATTAGTTCGCTTGTTCTGCTTCCATCTCACTCCTCCTCCATAAAAACGTATACAGTTTTAAGATGTGGTCATTTCAGCTCAGGTTAGGTTCCCCAACATGTGTGTGAGTGAAGAGTTATCTACAATACCAACTTTAAACAGTATCAAAAACCATTCCTCTGCAGTGAAATGCAAGTGTTTTCCTCAAATAAATAAATAATAATGTTTCTTTATTTAAAAAAAAAAAACAGTATAGAAAACAAACCAAAAAGCAAGACATGAATTATTATTGAACTGAATATGGAACATATGTTTGGAGCAAAACCATAAATGTAATAGGGTTAGGTTTAGAGTGTAGGGTTAAACTAATTTACCCGAGTAGGTAGTACGGTAAACAATTTTTTTTTTCCTTGTACAATGTTCTTCAAGTTAATAATCCCCCTGCAGTATGCGCCCGTACATAAAGTGCCATAGGTTCTGTCTCTCTCGGACGCAGGGAGGTTAGGCTGCTCTCAGTGCTTGTAGACCTGTTTCCACATTTAATATTTGCCTGTGTATTAGTGGGCATTTGTCTGACTGGCAGCTCCAAGTGAGCCCTTAAGTGTATGCAGAATGTGGGCCAGGGCAAACAGCTTTGGCCTGCTGATGATTTAACTGTTTATGGCATTTTCATAGTGAGAGAAAGTGCTGTTATTTAACACCAGGCAAGAAAGAAAAAAGCCTCCAATGAGCCGTTACTGTGCTATGGATTGGCTCGCTTTCATTCCACATTGTTAGTAAGTCTGCTGTGTACTTGTTTTTTCTTAATAAACTGTAACAAAATTAAAGTGTAGTGAAACACACACTCGCTCACCGCAGCGTTCGGCTTCACACCAGATGTCCTCCATGACACAATATTGTGTCATAAATAAGTCACTGCTACTGATGTGTTAGAATGAGGTGGATCAAGGTCAAACATATCTACACTTATATTCATGACGTTAATGAACTCAATTCTTAACTAAAAACTGGTTAATCTTCATAAAATGTAGTTGTTGTTTTGTGTGCAGTGTTGCATGACAGATGAGAGTGATGTCAGTGCAGTGGCACAGTGGTTAAAGCAGAGAGAAGGTCTTGGACTCAATTCCACCTCCAGACGGGGACTTTCTCTGTGGAGTTTGCATGTTCTCCTTGTGTCTGTGTCGGTTTCATCCAGGGGCTCTGGTTTCCCTGACCAGTACAAACATGTACAATTGTTCAGGGTGAATGTCTGATTTTAATTTGTCAAAGGCCTCAGTACAGTAGTTACAGCACCTGATGTTCATTAATACACACTGTCCCATCAAATAAACTAAACATGACATCAAAGCATCTACCTTTTTTTCTTTCAAATTGAGTCAATTATGTTTTTATAGCAGAAATATCTGATATTCTGTTAATTGTCAAAAATGTAGATACACTGAGCTGGATGATGATTTGTATCTTTGAAAGTTCAAGACCATTTCCATTCTTTTATTTTCCCCATTTTCTTCCCCTTTGTCTATTTCTGGGTCAAGGGGTCCCCAGGAGGGACATTGGCTGCCACCCAGTCCACAGACACGGGATGACGGCTTCTCCGTCATAAAAACAATCTCCAGGCTTGGTCAGGATAACTGACGATGGAGGATTTCACATATGGTCCATGTGTGGGTATTGATGGTACCAGAGCACCTGGAGGAAACCCATTAAGACACAAGGAAACAGACAGAATCTGCATGGGATCAAACCCAAAACCTTCTTGTTGTGAGGCATGTGCAAAAGAAAAACTTCTTGGGCTACATTATGTTGGGTAAATTTACATACCTTTAACTGTAATGATATTAGGAACAGTTGTTGAGAAAACTTATGAAAATATAGAGTCAGTATAGACCTTCCAACTTTTATTTTCCTGCTGCAGTTCCCTTTTGGCAACTTATTTATGCAGAAATCCTTGATGTCTCAGTAGTTTTATGCTTTACCTGGTGTAGAGTGAAACGATTTTAGTGCAGGAATGTCAAGTCTTCTGCCAAAAGTGTGGTTTTATGTTTATCCAATGCCCCAACCTGCCTCGTGCCTGTTGAGAAAATGCCTCTAAATTGTATACTTGTAAATCATAATTTCAAGTTCAGCCAAAAAACTATGAAACCTTTACTATTCTTCACTAGATTTGTGTCCAGCGTGTGCACTTGTTGTGTGTGTTTGTGTGTGTGTGTGTGTGTATTACCCTGATACAGTAGTATGTGAAGTTGACATTTCTCACATCTGTGTGCACTTTGAAGGCACATCAGAAAGACCGAGACCAATTCGTACGTCAATAAACGGGCTTACAAATCATCTTGTTATTGTCACAGCATCACTACAATTTATATGTCACATTTGTGGGTTGTGTGCTCAAAGTTAACCAAGTTTAAGGTGTCAGGAGCAGTGAGAAAGATCAGACTTCTCCCAAGGATTTATCTCTTTTGAAAGTTATAATTATGATCACGACTAGTTATGTGCAATAAAATGTGCTTGCCCTGAAGTCAGAGGAATGGGAAAATTATAATTGATGCAGAGGTAGAAGTTCCCAGCCACTACAGGTTCTGCTACAAATGGGGCCTTTCAGAGTGTTTTGCATGTCAGTGTAGGTTTCCTCTGGGTGCTCCGGTTTCCCCTACCTCTAAAAACATGTACTTTTGGTCCGTCATGTGCTCACTTATGGCCCCTTGTTTTAATCAGGGAGAGAAAAAATGCTTTGTGACTGTGAAAACCTCTATATAAATAAATTACTTATTACTTATTACATATTTAAAACATAGAGCTTAGAGACAATTATATACTTACCATAAATGCTATTTCCTCATAGAATCTCATATGTTGTTTCAAAACATTGGCTTCTTTGCTCATGGAACCGCAGCTAATACCATATGTAATAAGACAATTGTAATAAGTGGCCTAGCTTTGATACAATAATAGCATAACAAGTCTCTATAGATCAAACAGACCTGCTTTAAAGCAAAAAGCCTTTGAATTGTTTTCCAAAAAGCCAGGTAACCCAAGCCAATGAATATGGCCTCACACGGAACTAAAACGTTTTAAAACTCTGCCCTTGTTTTGCACTATTATTGTAATAGGTTGCTCTTTTGGGGCCGGGGCTCTAAACCCCAGCAACATAATGTATTTCTATGCTGTTTACTTTCATCAAGGTGAACGCTGCACCTTAGCGACCATTTGCCTCCCCTATCTGCTCTCTCCGCTAGATAAATCCTGCACGCTTAAGCCTACGCTGTAAAAAGCATTCCCCTTTACCTGCTTCGCAATTTGTGCATCGCCGACAAGTGCTCCCCGCGCACCTGCCATTCCTCACCGCCAAAATCAATCAAGCCGCAATAATACCGGGGGGCTCATTTCCATCATGGTGTCATTGACTTTTCTCAAATTTCTTTACAACTACCCATGATGCAGCCAGGGGGCCAAAGGGCCAATCATAGGGCTCGGTAATGATCCGCTTTTTTTTTGGCAATCGTTCGTTTTCCCCCGTTAGCCTTGTTAGCTTGACAGTAAGGGAGGCCGTATGCATGTTGCTGACAAAAGCGGTATTGCCCGAGCGATAGGCAGGAGCTAGCTTGGAGCAGGCGGGGCCAAAGAGACTGCGATTAGGGGCCAGAGCAGGACAGACCCGGGGCTCTGGGCTCAGACAAATGATGAGGCAGCGGTTTTAGCGGTGTCTTGAAGGGTTTAATGGCACTGTTGATGGCAGGATAAATACGGAAACACCAACAGCTTAATTAACTGGTGTTTCAGATGTAAAGTGTCGGCATTGCGAGCGTGTGGGACTTGTGATGTGACGTTTGTGAAGGTATAATCCTGTTCCAGCTGAGGATGTAAACATTTATGGTGCAAGGTATTCATTAGTGAGGTAATCATGCATTTTCCCTTGAGTTAAAGGGGACTTACTACTGTCAATAAAATATGTTTTATCGTGTATATAAAAATGTATGGGGTTTCTTGTGAATGGCAACAAGGAATAATCTTTTCTGGGCTGTAATCAACTAATAATCGTCATTCTTTTGATGGATCAATTAGTCATTTGGAACTTGAAAGCAAAGTGAATATGGAATCTTTTTATAGCTCAAGTGAGAATACCGCGTAAACACATTTCATGTAATTCTGTAGCCAATATAAGTAAGTACTGTATCTCTATTTATAAAGCACATTTCACAGACTATGGTTACACAAAGCGCTGCACCATGATTTGGGAGAACCAACATCTTTCTAATCACTCCACTCACAGTGATGACAGAAAGTGAGGGGCAAGGAAGCTTCCCACCATTCCATCGGACATGATTTAGTAAGTTGGGTTTGGGACTGAAGCCTAACCCGTAGCATGCGAACTCCACACAGAGAGAGAATGTCTGGAGGTGGAATCAAAACCAGGATCTTTGCAGTGAAGCACAAGCGCTAACCACTGCGCCACTGTCCCGGGATAGAACTATCTGAGTCGTTATACTTTGTCTGAAGTATCCCACAGTATGGACAGCAGAGGGACATGTCAGTTGTTATCCTCTGGGAAAAAAGCTAACACCATTAAACTTGTGTTTTTATTTTGATCAAAGTGTTGCAGAAAAGGTAAAATGGATTGAAGAAAGTATGAGGTAGATGTTCTTGTGTTGCATCATTCTGTGCTTATATTAAAATAGTATTGAAGAAGTGTTATTATATTAGATAACAAAAACAACGCTTATACTTCTACTTCCGCATTTGTCTATATCATTAAAATTGGTGAGTTTTTTTGTGTGTCAAAATAAATTCTTAGTATTTACTTATTCAATTCATTCATTGTGTATTCCTTGTTGGTTATGAAACACTGATTCATCTGCAAATCTTTACCGTATCCTTGAAACCAAACACAAACACTTTCAGCCTGCTTCATTTTTGTATGTTTTTTTCCGGGCATCCATTATTCCAGCCTCTTCTGACTCGTCATTGAACCCAACATGATGCATCTCTGGCAACCCAGATGGGACGTGCTGTTTTCTTTACACAAACCTATGAAACAAGCCTGATGGATGATGTGTTCACCTTCAGGATGGGTTCGCCTCAGTTCAAAGCTTTTATTCAGGCCAGGGTTTTTAAAAAGCAGCTCTCCTCATGTGCGCTCGGTCCGCTCTGGGCAGTTCAACACCAACGGAGAATATTCAAGCACTCTTATTTTCACACAATTGTTCCTGATGTATGGAAGCTTTTGTGACGCAGGTTTACCCAGTGCAGTGAATGCGGTTGTGTGTTCAAAATGTCGACTGGTCACATCACAGCTTGAGCGCTGAGGAGACTGGGGAGATTAGCATTCAGGTTATAGCGGTTAAACATATGAACACAGACGCCTGATGTAGGCTAAATATGATAAGAATAGATGGTCAGCGACAGTGGCTCAGTTGGTAAAGCATTGGCCCACCTCAAGACCTTCTCCACCGACTCCCAATGATGTCTGCTGTAGTTGTTTCCTTGGGCAAGACACTTAATCCCACTTTGCCTGAATCCCCCGCTGAAAGATCAAGGCTATGCTCTCACTGACAGAGCAGCCGTTCTCCTGTGGACTCAACACCTGCAGGAGGATCAGTGAGGGGCTGGTGCTATGTGTACTGGGTGCAGCTCTGACTGCCACCCACCCGACCCAGAAATGGATTAAGGGGAAGAAAATGGATGGATAGATAGCAAATGTTACCGCATTATAAAAGGAATCTGCTATAAACACACATTTTATTGTGAAAGACAGAGTACATACAGGAGACTCCAGGGAAGCACACACTGGAGCGCCGCCTTGTGGTCCCGCCGGATGAGTTGGATAGGGAAGTCTGGGCGTTTCTGCTTGGACTGCTGCCTCCGTGACCCGGCAATGGATAAAGTGGAAGAAAATGGATGGATGAAGTACATTCCATTGCTCTCATGCAACAATTAAGTAAATGATGAGTTGCCACTTGAAAACAGGACGCACTGCTAGACTAAACCATATTTTGATATTGTTGCCTCTTTATTATTATTAAGAGCTGTTGTTAGAAAAGTGTAAGCATGTATTTTTGTTTAAGAACTTCAGGTCAAGTCTAAGAACAAAATACAGAAATTCACAGAAATATAACGTCGAGTCTGCCAACGTTGAACTAGGGTTTCCAAGAGCAAAACAAACACATTTACAGTCGGCTCCGTGCCCAATACGGCAAGTGCTGAGGTCAAATGCAAATAACTCTTAAACTTCCCTCTCTGATAATTGTAAATATGAGAATATGGGGAACTTCTGCAACAATGTGAGGTCTGATGTCTGTATCTACTATATTCTTCATGAATAAGTATCCAGCCTGGTATGTCTGCATCATTGATATGTTGGCCATCCTTCTCTGTGAATAAGGCCCTGTCCACACGAAGTCAAGCTCAGGCCTAAACGCAAAAATACTTTATCAATCCAGTGTATCGTCCATACGAGGCCGGCGTTTTGGGGGGGTGTGAACGAACATTTTTGAAACTAGGTCCCAGAGTGGAAAGATTTCAAAACTCCGTATATGCCGCTCCGTGGTTACTGCCTCTCCGCAATGTATCTGAGACGCTTGCGTCATCGCCCCGCCTCTTGTTAAAGCACGCATGCGCCGCACTCAGAAAATAATGACAACAACAATTAGCTTGTTGGTTTTGTAATCCAGTGTGACCCGAAGCAACAGTTCAACCTCATCGTCCGTCCATACTAATGTAGTACCAGCTCGCCCACTCGCCATGTTGTCTGTTTACAAAATTCCGCGCATGCCCACGGAAGTTTGGGCTTGATCCCGTCATTGCGTCACAGCGCCACCAACAGGTCTGGCATAGTTTCACAGCGTTTTCAGGCGTATTGACTACATTCATATGGACGCACACATTTACTGAGCTAACTCCGTGTTTACAGAAAAAGTTTCTGAAATTATAAGCGTTTTGTCTTCGTGTGGATATAGCCTAAGTCTGTCACTGAAGCTGCTCTCCAGAGTGTCCTGCCAGACATGGTCCAGCATAGATGTTAGTTTGTCCAGGACCCTCCTGTCCCCCACCTGCTGCACTATGTCCAGGGAACAGCCCAGGACGGAGCTGGATTTCCTGATCACCTTGTCCAGCTTCTTCCTGTCCCTTTGTCCAGGTTGTTGTATAGAAAGTGCTCTGGCTTTGTGAAGCAATTCTTCTACTTTCAATGTTTATCAGTCGCGTTATTTAGGTAAATGTTGTTCAATTTTTTGCATGATTCAACAAAACAAACTGCTTTGAAGGTTAATCAGCGGAGGGATTACAGAAGATGGTCATTTCAGGCCAATTTTTTTTTAGAATAAAACAAAAGCATTATAATTTGACTTGCCGTTTTCAGTAATACACTCATGCACTTATGTAATATCACAACCACTTACTGTTTTTGAACTGTCCAATACACTGTGGGACAAAGAAAGCTTCTCTTGTCTTTTCTCATCTCATTTGATCCGTTCTAATCACTCGAGTCATTACCAAAGCACACAGCCCTTGTTTCGGAAATCTTTTTGAAACTGAACACGAAGCTGTGGCGCCTTTGCTACTGTTTGCACATTTGGACAGTTTCTGTGTCATTATTGCCCGAAAACATAAAGTCAAACCTTTGTCTAACTTTATGTTTGACGGCGGAACCATCGGGTAAAACATATTTAATCTCTTTCTCTGTGAAGTTGCAACAGGCCAAGTCAATTACACCTGCCAGTCAGCACCGCGGATATCAGAGACTATCAAGTTGTTCTGTTGTTTCTACAAAGCGAGATTGACAGAGGAGAAAATATCCAATTAGATAAAATAAAGAGTGAAAAGCTTTGTTTCCCTGCGGACGGTGCCTTTTCAGAGTCACCGCTGTTCTTAAACTAATGTTGAGATGTTGTTTTAGTGAGATAAATCTCTTTGACATTTGTCCGCCGCATTAACAAAGGATAGGATAGCAAAGCATCAATCCAAATGCAAGGTAAATATTGTGTCAGATGAATGCGACTTCAAACATGATGTTAAATAATGGTGGTGTTATAGCTGTTTTTTATATACTGTGTGCATAGTGCAGTGGCAGTGATACAACTAATTGATAATACAATGTATTCTTGTATAGCCCTAAATTACAACAGCATCATTTCAGAGACTTAACAAAACCATTAAAATCACCAACACAGATCAGAGAATCAACAGTTAAGACACAAAAATAATTACTGTATAATAATTGATTACCGTATACTTGCATTGCTTAACATGTAAAATATAATAATCTCATATTTCTGTATTTATTATCCATGCATTAAATGTGTAAATCTGTATTGTATTTGAAGCATTGGTCAGAAGCTAAAATAAAGCTTTGAAATCCCCAAAAAATGGCCAATTTATTAAAACCCTTGTTTCTGGTTCCTAGCTCTCACATGCATGTAGTGTTTGGCCTCTGTCACATGTTTAGATCAGCCAATCAGCTCTCATTATGTAAAAGATAGGAATGTTTTCAAACAATATATAGAAAAAAAAGGCTTAAAGAGGGTGGCAACCTCAATTGTATTTCCTTTTAAAAATAATACATTATTTAAGACCACATGACCCTTTAGTATTATCTAAATAAATAAAACATTCACAGTAAATAGATTTTAATTAGTTCCTCCCTTTTGAATAAGCATCACCAGTAAGATTGGCTGGATGAGAATATTTGGTCCATTGATGAGGGGATGAGTTGTCTATAAAGGATTTGAATTAAAGTTGTCCAATCGGGAGCCTTTGGGGGCGGGTCTAACTGGCGCTTGCGTTGGAAAAACCTCGTTCCATCTTCACAATTTGAAAATAACCGACCTTCACTTTAAATAAGACTAACGAGTTCTGTCAGGACCAAGAAAATGTATTTATGAAACAACAACAGAAGTTTGAGTATTCCAGCCATGTCTCCTCTCAAGGTGAACTTTATCCTTTCAGCCAATTTATCATCGCAAAGAAATTACATCTACAGTACATTAAAACAAGCAGCTGGCGATCACACGACTTATAGCTTACGTATGAATCGTTTTAGTGTGCATAATCACTCAATAATCATTTGGTGTTATTCTAAACGCCCCTGTGTGGTGCTGTGCTTTCGGATGCTGACCTTATTCCCGGTGACGTGATTGGACATGACACTCGGGCACATCCCCCGGACCGCTGCATCGTTCAGAGTTCTGCCTACCTTTAGAAGTCCTGGATGCTCCGGCTTTTATTCAGTCCTATGGGGGAACGCAGACCATCATCTCTTGTTTTTCCACGGCACCTGAGCCAGAGTGGAATGCACAGAAGAGAATAGTGTAGTGTCCGTAGGTGCGTGGGGAGGTGTGAATAAATGTCACACAAATTATTCTCTTTAATGAGAGGAGCTTACTCTGGGGTTATATTTAAACCAGAGGTGGGACTCCATTACAATATCCCAGAATCAGAATAATTTTGATTTAACTGGAAGTCACAGACTAGGAAATTGGTTTGGCTCTCGAGGCAAACAAGTCCAAAGTAGAAAATGAATAAGGCGTGATAAAACATTTCTAAAGTAAAATTAAAAGTAAGTAATTATTACAATTATTACTATATACAAGTCCACTCGGTCCACATGATATACATTAGGCAGTGCAGAAAGGTGACATCAGTAGAGTGGCTTTATAAAGGACAGTAAACCTCTGTCTCCTCCTCCCTCTAGTGTCTCATCTCTGTCTCCTCCTCTTTCTAGTGTCTCATCTCTGTCTCCTCCTCCCTCTGGTGTCTCATCTGTGTCTCCTCCTCCCTCTAGTGTCTCACCTCTGTCTCCACCTCCCTCTAGTGTCTCATCTCTGTCTCCTCCTCCCTTCAGTCTCTCACCTCTGTCTCCTCCTCCCTCTATTGTCTCACCTCTGTCTCCTCCTCTCTTCAGTCTCTCACCTCTGTCTCCTCCGTCTGCTGTCTCTCTTCCTGAGAGGAGATCAATCGGTAAATACTTTATTTGTCTGCTCAAATACTATTGCTGTTGTTTTCCGTTTTAAACCTTTTCCTTTGAAAACGATCCTGAAAGCCACCACTTCATATTGACCAGTATTGAAGAAGTCCCTTTGCCATGTTGCCTCGGGCGGCTGCAGCTATGTGCTCCTCTCGCTAATGCCCAGAGGCAGTAGTCACATGTTTACAACACAAACCAGGTAGAAGACCGGAGTGCAGAAACGATGTGTGATATTAGCTGCTGCAGTTAGAGTCTTGAATCAAACTAGTGTGGGTGCTAGATGTGTTTTAAATGCCTTCCCATGAGAATCCTCTCCAAAAAAACCTCTACGGCAAAGAAAACAGACGCCGCTTTACCTTTTTGCTCTTTGTTAAACTCTTTCTTCCCACTCTCTCATTATTATAGCACAATTGGATGCCAGTGTCAAAACTAAAATAACAACCTGTAGCTTGTCCTCTAATAGCATTGAAAGAAAACGCAGGAAGTTCTTTGCTAAAAGCATCGCTGCTACAAATAGCTAAAGTGTAAGAGCTCAAAGTGACTATTTTGACTGAAGAGATGAGCGGTAAACATTGCTTTTCCCCACACACAAGTATAGGGCCTTCAGTGATGTCTCATGAGTGCAGATTGTCTCAAAGATCAGTTTCCATTCTCCACCAACTCCCACTGATGTCTGCTGTCGTTGTGTCGTTGGGCAAACACTTAACCCCACTTTGCCTGAAGCCCCTGCTGAAAGACCAAGGCTATGCTATAGAGCAAACTCACAGGAGGACGGAGAGGGGCTGGTGCTGTGTGTACTCGGTGGCATCTCTGAACACACCCCTGACCCAGAAATGGATGAAGGGAGAGAAAATGGATGGATGGATGGATGGATGGCCTTGTTCAAACCTTTAAAAGATTAGGTTTTGTTATTTACTTTACCTGCTAAGAAGTACAGATGATGGGTGAGAAACCTTGCTTTGCTTTGACTAATCCCTGTACGACTGAGAGCTTACACAAACTCTTTACTTATGTTATGTTGAGGTTGAAAATATGTGATAAAACAAGTGTGAAGGGTTAAAAAAAAAAATCTTCAAACTCAACTGCAACTCAATTACAAAAGAGATTCAAAAGAGATTCCACTGTTCAAAGCACTTACTTTAGAAGTTTATGATTTATCACTGAGTTTTGTAAATGAAGATAATTACATTTTTACAGACGCATCGTACTAATACTACTACTACTAAATTAAAATCCCTCAACATTTTTGACCAACAATATTAGTTCTACATAATTGTTCGGCCTAAAATTGAATTATTTACAACAGGGAAGTCCTTGTGACTCAAAATATGCATCTGATTTGGTTCATTGTGATCTTCCTTTGCCAATCCCAGAAAGTCATAACAATACACACACTTGTTTGCACTGACAATAGAAGTGTTTGGTGTATAACCCATGTTTCAGTTCATCAAGTAAGTAAGCAAAGTTTATTTATATAGCGCATTTTACAGACCAAGGTCACCCAAAGCGCTTTACAACGTTCACAGTTTAGATATTGTTCCAATCATTCCACACACGGTGATACGGAAGCGAGTCGCCGAACACACTGGACCATCAAAGCCCCCAATCAACACCATCCATTCACTCTCTCATTTACATTCAGACCTATTGTGCATGTTTATAGTGGGAGGGGAAACCGGAGCACCTGGAGGAAACCTACGCAGACATGGGGAGAACATGCAAACTCCACTCAGAAAGGCCCTGTTCTAACCGGGATTCGAACCCAGGACCTTTTTACTGAGAAGAGAAAGTGCTACTCAGCCACCACGCCGCCCACTAAGTGCAATAATTGTTTCACTATACATAGAAAAATATTTAATTTAGCCAATTTTATCCATCAATTGTAAACGCTGCTAATTTGCGGGATCAAAATCACAGAAATCTTTCGTCCGATTTATTATTATTATTTGTTTATTTGGTAGGGACAGAACAAGAAGCATTGTTACAGGAACCGATGCTGTGTTCATAGGCCGTATAGCTAACAGCTAGTTTGCAGACCTGGTCCCCAAAACCTATAAATACATCACATTTACATTATACAAACAGTATAATCCCATCCATGTGGTAGAGTCAAAGAGCTGATGTGGCTTTTCCCAGCAGCCCTTGCCTCCAACAGCAGTGGATAAGTGGCCATTAAAATCCCATGATCACTTAATACACCTGTCATTACCATCAGCGGCATGTTAACTGCGATCCAGAGCCTATAGCGCGAAAAGACCACCGCAGACTAGCTTCAATTAAAAATCTGCTCGTCCCTGGTTTGGCCAATTTGCCTGATTATGATGTGGCCTTGTGCTGCTCCTGGTCGTAAATGTAGAGGCGCTCACGGCGTGCTGCTAAGTATGCATGAGAGAGGGCTGGATACTGTAGTGAAGCGTTTTGGGAAGAAATTGGGAGTTTTTCTTCAACTGTAGCCTCGGACTTCTACAATGTACACAATCTACACATTCATCGGCTGTGATGTATTTGTCCTGTGTGCAAATGAACGGGTCTGTCTATAATAAAGGAGAAAGCTTCTGCCTTTTTTGTATTGGATAATGAACAGTATGTGTTATGGCTACAGAGGCTTAAGAAAAGCAAAGTTGTTGCTTTTCTTTTTGTTGTTAATGATGTAAAATAGTTGTTAAAGTTGTGGCTAAACTCTAAAAGTTTATTTTAGATTAATCATAATTTAAATACGGCTCTTGACTAGACAAAACAATTCATTTGACAGCAGATGAAAATGCTAAATGTACCTTGACACAGGGCATAAACACAAACGTATATGTATATACACAAAAATTGTATTTATTGATAATATTTCAGCACTCTCCTGTCCCATTAGAGTCCATGTAATTGAAATCTAAAGCACATATAAAACCAGTGTATTATGGTGGATATTCTCAAAAATCATGGCCATTTGAAAGCCAGTCACGACCCTATAGCCACAAGTGCGCTCCCAGTGAAATCCCAGTGGCCCCTGTGTCTGTGTCTGCCACGCTAAAGCCAAACTCGGCCATCAATCCTGACAATCCCTGACAACGCCTCCACATCAGTCCGCGGATTAGACGACCCTTTTACGCTGGCCTTGCCCAAATCCAGGATAACATTTTTGGATTCAGCTATTTAAACTAATTTCAAGGGTGGCGCCGCAGCAATTTTCTGGATCAATGGAACGTCATAGCCCAGTCGGTCCCGGGCTCTTATCGCAGGTAAAGCTCTGTGTGGAGAGGCCAATGCTAATTACTAGAGGAGTACGGGGCACATGTGTATCCAGCCTGATCGCCCTCCGCATCAGCAGGGACAGCACTCACTTTCTGCTTTACACAACTTATATATACAGCTGAAACTCGGAACATTAGAATAGCCTTCAAAAGTCCATTAACCCTTTAGGCGCCACAGCAGCAGAAGTGCAATACGAGGCCCTAGATCCAGGACACTTTCTACACAGCAACTTCCCACAAACGTTTCAGTATATTTTTCTTACATGATTTTTGTTTTGTTTATTCAATTAATTCATTCGTTATCTCTGATTCAGTTACACGCTGTCACCTTTTGTCTATTACACAAGCCAATTCTCAAAAACAGTTGGTACCTAAAGCGTTAACTCATGAAATTCAACTTATAATGTGAAATTATTACGTAGATAAATACATCGTAGGAGAATTTCAGGTGTCCAGAAGCAGCAGAAACACATCCAATCATACAAACAAAACAAAATGAATACATCCTTCTAAAAGTAGTGAACAATAGTGAAAAGGTCACGGCAGCAGAAGTGGAGCGGCCGCTTAGTCTGGACCATTTTCTCTGTTCTGGTCCAGAGTGAAAGGCACACACAGTGAGATATATCAATCATTTAATTGTTTAGAAATAGACAATTGGCTCACAGCTTTTTCTGACTGTAAGCCATAATCATCAACATTGTAACTAACAAAAGCTCATAATACATGTTACTTTTTACATGCAACATATTAGCTTCACATTTTAATTTTTTTTTCGATATTCCACCTTTCCATGTTTCACCTGTGTTGTTTTCTCTCTTCCACAGCAGCCATTGTTGTAGATTTGCCAAATGAAAAAAGAGGGTGTAGACACAAAAATGTTTAAATAAAA